>CM026210.1:4968000-5495500 GCA_014839995.1 Xenentodon cancila | reverse complement strand
GTCCCGCTGGGTTCCCTTCAGACATGGTGCACTTCCAAGTGCTGCATGCTCAGGGGGATTTGTGAGATTATGACTTTACCTGAAAGAATCAGGTGGTAATCTGCCTATTTAGATGTAGTTACTATTTTTTACTAAGAAAACTGTCATTGTTTCTCACCATGCCTTGTCTTTTCTGCTGTTAATTGGATAAAAATGGGTGGTGTCTGGTAAAATGTTCTTTTCACCCTCTAAGATGAACCTCTCCATGTACATGGTAGAAATCTCTGCTGAGATTGTTCACTCGCAGCATCCAGGTGTTAAAGTGCACCTAGGTTTTCCCAGGTTTTCCTAGGTTTTCCTAGGTTTTCCCAGGTTTTCCTAGGTTGCTCCTGTTACTGACTTCTTCCATGTGTAACTAGAAGCAGTTGAGATGCAGATGAACTTTAAAATTATCGTGGACGGTTGCTTCGAGGATGCTCCTGGTGGTACCACTCTCTTTGACTGGAGTGGCCATGATTAGCAATGGCTGGCATATCCAAGGAGCCACATCTGTTTTATGGAGCTGAGTGCAATGCTGAAGAAGGAGTACTTGCAGTTCCTCAACTGACCATTAAAGGCCAACCTAAAAAGTGAGTTAGTCTCCATTTACCTCTCATGTTAAGATGCCCGACTTTGTCATGGCTTGGCTGAAGTGGCCGGGAGCCGGACGTGATGAAGCCCTAACGCTGGACTCCCACAGCAGCATTGCATCTCCATAGACTTTGAATGGAGTGACACTGCTGAAATAAATTGTGTCAAGAAATGGGGGGATTTTTAACTTCCCACGTCAAATCATGCGTCAGCTACAGTTGCAGCTACGCAACAAGAGCCTAGCCGATTAATTCGTACAACCTCATTATTGCCATCTTGAACAGTCAAATTTACCTTTGTGCCTACGTTTCTGATGAACAGAATACCCCCCAAAAAGGAGGGTTGGTAGATCGCCAATGTAAAGCAGAAATAATCCCTGTGCCATATTGACAACGTTGGACAGAAGCGTCACACCTCCTCCAGTGTGCATCACCGCAACGCTGCTGTGTATCCAGAGTAAAAGACTGCATGGCAAAGAGACTTCAGAAGCAAACTTCAGAAGACCTGTGGGAGGGGTCTGTAAGGACGGCACAGCCGCACAGCGACACTTCCATGACCCGTGGGACACCGGGGTAATCCCTGAAGCCCTGCTTCACAGTGGGTTCTGTGGACTGTCCATGCCAACTGGATCACTGCGTTGCTGTTAGAAAAAACAGTGTCTTGGGCACTGAAAGGGACATTTTTACAGAAGGTTGTGAGTAAATTAGGAAATCTATCAGTAGAGCCAGGATAAAGGATAGGATATCATGTTACCTATACTGCCTATTTGTGTGAGATATTAAAAAAATGAATTTAAAGAAACTGGACTATGCATTTTCATCAAGGTTATGTTATTGCATGCAAGTCTGCAAAGTCAAACCACACTGACACATAAAAACTCCAACAGTGTTTGAGTGCATTAGAAAGGAGAGAGAAGAACTATTTTCAGTGCATACACTTAACTTGCATAAGAGGAAAAAGAAAGCGAAGAGAACAACGCAACTTATGGGTTTCATAGTTTCATGTGGCGCAGACTGTCAAACAACAGAAACACATGACAGACAGCAAAATGTCAGCACGCCAGAAGCTGTCCTTTCTGGTCTACCAGGGTCTACGTACAGGGCTGGAGATCAGGCTGAGTCAGCGAGATGTAGCACACAACACAAACACACATGTACAAACACCCCGTGGCTGGGCTTCCTGTAAAACAATCAGACCACGAGGGTCCAAAGGATAGGGCGCAAACAGAGAGACAGCAGGGAGGAATGTGTGAGGGGCAGACGAGAGGAGAGTGATGGAAGGATTGTAGGGAGGAGAAAAAAGAGAACCAGAACTCCTACATCACAGAGGAGGGAGACATGGAAAGACTGCGACGGAGAACTAAAGAGCAGAGTAGAAACATTCCGAAAAACTTGCTCCTTGGCCCGGTACATCCAAGTACGGTCCAACCCAAAATACCACACACACACACACACACACACACACACACACACACACACACACACACACACACACACACACACACACACACACACGGCCGCCTACGCTTTGCCCTTGATGCCCCTTCTTTGTGTGTGCGTAGCTGTTGCCCCAGTGCCAGTAAGGCAGCAGGCTGACTTGGCATGGACTGGGTTCCCCGGTCTGCAGCTCTGCAGACCCGTTTTTACTCAGAACCAAGCTCCTTGCTGAGCAGAAACAGATGTGCGCTTCGTCCCCTCTCTTCCTCCATCTTGACTCTGCTTCATCACCAGTGCAGATCCCGTCTCTCACTCAGAAAAACTGGAATTTCAGTAGAACCAGTTGGACTGGCTCCCTCCACTTCTGCGTCAGCGTCACTGCCAAGTGCTGTAAAATCTGGACAGACCAGATGTGTGCTTTGAATACTGCGTCCACCATGTTGGCTCTAGCAGTGGGGTGCGAGGGGAAATAGGGATGGCTGCAGACGTTAGAGCAGCCTGTGATACTGGCATCAGAAACGCTCAATCACATTTACTTAATATTCTGTCTTAAATTACATCAAAAGGGGACTTTCTTTCACCTGAAATGCATTTTGTGCCACTGGAATTTGTAGGTTAAATTCCATTTGCACAATCACCTTGGCAAAAAAAAAAAAAAGCAAACATTTCCATCCTGTTGAAATAGTAAATCCGAAGCTAATGTTTTTGATTTCAGATTTTAGGTAATTGCCGTTCATGTTGATAGAGTTCCAGGACAGATGTTTTGAAATAAGGAAAAAATCATGGTTCATTCTTTGCCTCAGAGCTAGTTTCATATAAACTGCATGTTCATCATTCCCTTTAGGAATGTCATCTCTATTTCAGGTTCGTTTGACACTTTTCATGTCATAAAATCTGTAAAAGGTTACAGAGAATGTAAACTTTCTTTACCTTATACTTCCTACACTCAGCTCAAAGCACTCCCAACTTTAGCTGAACTGTTGCCAGACCAAAATTACAGGGTGACCGTGAATGCTTAAACATATGTGGAACAGTAGCGCAAGTAGAGGGTAGACATCGAGTCTGTGAACTGGGTCAATATTATCAATTACACAAGAAAATCTAAGTTTGCTGCTTCTACTAAAATTATCCACAACCTCAAATCAGAAAAGGTCGGAGCAGTTTGGAGTTTTAAAGGAAAAAAAATGGCATAATTGTTGCATTTAGTTTGACGTTCTTTTAATTGTCGAGAATATGCCCCAAAGATATCCCACGTTTCTTTCTTGTTGGCTTAATTTAATTTGTTTATATTGATCCATTTTTACATTTCAGGCCTGCAGCATATCTCAAAAACATTTGGCACTGGGAAGCGGGTCAGACGAGTCAGGTCTGCAGGGAGGACTGTTGAGTACCCGGATGCTCCTCTAAGCAGCCAGGCTTTCATAAAGTGTGCAACATATAGAAATATAACCAAACCAAACAGTTTAGATGAGAAGTTAATAAACCACAGTGCAGATATGATGGGTTTCAGCAGTGGACTAAAGTAGCATTGTTGAACTGTGAAACATTCACAGTTTGTATGCTTGTGTGCAACTTATAGCGATAGAAGGACTTTTGTTCATCTATTTATGGCAAACCGTTAATCGCCTTTCCAACAACCATCCCATCAAATTTCTTTGTAAACTGCCTGTTTTAAAACAGTCTGCTGCATCGGCTCTTTACTAAATGATTCTACCCTGCATTACTCCCTAAAGCATGCGCTCGGAGTTCTGTGACAAAGAGCAAGATTAACTTAGACCTTCAATCCGCTGAACTTAAATCTGATTTTCTGAGCTGGTGCACGGCCCCTCTAACACGTGTGGTGCCACGTTTCTTCTTTACTCTCCACAAATCTACTCAGTTCTCCTTCATTTCAGTATTTTTATGCAATTTACGTTCACTGGTGAAGTTCCGAAAATTACATCATTAGACAGTAGAAAAGTCAAAGCTCCAGTTGAGAACCTTCCAAAAAAACCAATAACTGTCTGGAAAATTTAAACACGTACAAAGTTCATGCCCCTCCGGACCTCTCCGTGAAGCTCCAGAACTGTCTCCTTCATCCCTCCCCTGCTGTTGAGGGGTGCACCGTTGCTCGCCAGAGCACGTGCGTCTGAGTGCGAGTAAGTTACAATACTTTGGAAAACCGAGGCTGAACAGATACCTGAGAATAAATCAATAATGGAGGTAAATAAGTAGTAAGATTGATAAATCTAGTACAACCATTTCACATCCCATCCCATGTAGCCATCCCATCTTTACTTTAGGCATGGAGCTGGAGGGAGGGAATGGGGGGGTGTCTGGAGCATGTGCGGAACTGTGATTGACATTCTGTAAACACGCCCCTTATTCATTTTTATTTTATATATTGTCTGAATTTGGTAAGTAAAAAATATACGCAGAGTGCAACTTTAGCTGGATAGTGTGGCTGCTGAGTCTACATTGCAGTAGTTTTTTAACACAGAAGTTTTTTTTGTTTTTTTTTTACCTTGTGTTTTGATTTTTGCTTGTTTTGTTTGCCTCGTTCCTCATGTGTCACTGAGCTTTTATTTCACACCAGAACTCAAAAATGGTTTTGACAGTCCACAATTAAGGGCAACACCGTTTTTTTTTTTTTTTCAAGCTGCTACAATATGTTTCCATGGAAACATGCTTGGTTGTTCATGGTTGGTTAGAATATAAGCATCATAAAGCCATCATCCGGTGGGTATTTACTATTGGTGAATCATTAACAGGTGCTTTACAATCATCTTGAAGCCAGTAACATGGAAAAGTTTGCCATCAAGTTTGAAAACATCTGAATGAATGACTCAGTTTATCTGGACTCACGGGAAACTAATTGTACAGTCGGCTGAGCAGAATCATGACTCAGCTGTGGTAGTAATTTCTCCTTCATGTCATCCTGCTGCGACTGCAGCAACTGGCCTGGAAAAGTGTCAACGCTCTCTCACCCTTTCCCTACTGGACTGTTTTAATGGATTGCCATGGCGATAACCTCTAACACTGCCCCCGTATCCTCCCAGAACTCCAACCCAAATACGGCCATGTTTGTAGTGCAAGATGGAGTGCAGTGAGGTGGAAGACAGAACTAAAAGAGGGGACGTCAAGAGTAGAAAGGAAAGAAATGAAACAGAAAATGTTAAAGGTGGGGGGTCATGCACAGAAAACAAGCACGGAACAAGGGGTGGATTTACCAGAAGAGGAATGTCTTCCCCGCCGATGTCGTATACCAGAACTTATGAGTTAAGAAGGGGGAGGGTGTTCATGGAAATCACAATGACTACAACAGACGTTTCCCCATTGAGCTGAATGGAGCCAGTCATGGAAGGGATAAACTCGCCATACGATCAAACTGTAGCATCCAGTCAGTCAGCATTAACCGAAAGTGGGACACGCAAAGATCTTAGCGTACAGCGCAACTGATTTTCTTTTGTGGTGATTTTGAGGCACTGCATGAAAAGCAATAATTGTACCCTCTGCTTCTGTCCCAAAATTAAAGTTTCACAGCTTTAAACAGGAAGAGAAGATGTGTGTGCAGTTTTTATATAGGGTTTACAAAAGTAAACAAAGTTTTGAGAATGTCAAAGCCAAAATGCAAATCTTCATGTATTAAGCAGCAATCCATTATTATTGAAAACTACATAATGTGAAATGTGACGTTTTGTTTGTAAAATGCACATCACTTGGGTGAATGTGTTTCAGATGTTTATGAAATGCATTGCTAGATTGCATCTTGGTGTGTGTATCTACACTTTGATTTTCAGATTTAGTGGAGACGCTTTCAGTTTTTGTGACAACTTCGTGCAAAAGTAAGCTTCCACGATGCATTGATTTATTAAAAGTGACAGCCGCTGGCATTCTGCAACAAATCTGCAACACAAAAGATGTGATTTGCAAGATAAATTTAGTGCTCCAATTAACCTGCTGCTGCTTTATCTGTGTGTGAGAATGTGACATCTCTGTAACTAATATTTTTGAGTTAAAGTTCTTTTGTGAAATTAGTCAGTGAAGTAAAAAACGTTGACGTTTTTGGTTAACCAGCATGTCTGTTTAATCCCATTGAACTCCACTTTTCTCTTTTACATCTCGACTCGCCACCTCAGTCTCCTTCTCTAACTGCCTTCTCTGTCTGTGGATTTGTGTTCCACTGTGTCTGCCAGTCCACAGTCACTCTCAAGACTTTGGCTGAGCAGGGTTGAATGGGGTCAGGGTTCTGAAAAATGCATCCCCTTAATCCCTCAGAGCCTGGCTATGCAGTTCACAGCGTGCACACACCAGCATAAATACACATCCGTGCATTTGCAGAAATTCATGCAGCGTCTTCTCTGCTGTCTTAGTCGTAGAAACATTGATTTATTTCCTGAACAAAAGGGACTGCAGCAGATTACGTCTCTGCATCTCTGCCTATGCTTGTATACACTTTGGAAATGTGGTTATTGGGAAAAAAAATTAGGTTAAGACAAGAGAATGTTAAGTGGATAAGACATCACATTCTGGATAAATCCAGATATTTAACAGATTCCAGAAAAGGACAACCATCATCCAGGTTCCTATTTACTCTTTATAATTTGATTTTTAAGTTTAAATAGATTTTTTTTTCTATACTTGCCCGTATTTACGTATAATCCCGCGTATTTAAGTCACGTCTGGATCTCTGCCCACCTCTCCCTTCCTAATCCCCTTTACAAACAGTCAGCGCCCTGACCATGAGAACCAAACCTTCACCATGACAACCACAATTTCAGGCATGTCCCTACAACTTCTCTGTCGTGATTGTGTGTGTGTGAAAGTGTGTGTAGCCCAGCTGTTGAACAGATGGAATGCTCACTATGCAGCAGATGATAATAGCGTGGAATCCAGTGTCTGGAGCCCTCTCCACTTCCATTTTGCCCCTCTTATCTCTCCTCCCTCTTTTCTCAGTTCTTTTCTCACATCTTCCTCCCCATTCCTGCTTATTTAGTCTCCTCAAAATCATTTGTTTATTTTCCTTCCAGATGAGCTTCTATCACTTCGCTTTGTTCTCTGTGATTAGAGGCTTCTAAAGATGGGATTACTATTTCACTTCGTTTCCTTAGTTCAACACACCGCATGCACCCTGTGGCCCAGTGTGTATGTGTGTGTGTGTGTGTGTGTGTGTGTGTGTGTGTGTGTGTGTGTGTGTGTGTGTGTGTGTGTGTGTGTGTGTGGATTGGGGGCTAAGCAAGCACTCTTTTTTTTTTTTCTACATTTTTTACATTTTTCTCTCCGGGCCTTAAAGGTCTTTTTCTGTCCCAGTGCAGACAGACTGTGTCTAAGAAGCTAAGAAGCGGAGGCCGTCATGCAGGAGGAATGTACCCTCCTCAATGTCAAAGCGATTCACTTTAACGGCTCCTATATTTGCAAGCTAATCATCAAGTTTCCATGCAAGCAACATTTAGAGAAAGAATCTTGGAAGCAGGTTGGAGATGGTTAGTAATAAAAGAGATTCAGTCAGTAAAGACTCACTGTAGTTAAGGTTGTGCATTTATGTGCACTTACATATAATCCATTTTGTCCTTCCCTTCTTTGTTCCATTGAAATCTAAGTGGTGTTTTGTCAAGTGATGGGCACTTCTGCAAACAAATGTAATTGGCTCCACAAGTTGGGTCTAGTACAAAGCTCTTCTGGTAGATGGAGATGCAAAAAAATGTGCTTTGGAGATGCAACTAAACAGTTGCATGTTTGTACATTTTTGGATTTCATGTAAAATTTTGCATACTTACTATGTCCAAGATATTGTGTTCCTATATGGTTCAAGATGACAGCAGCTTTGAATAGATAAAATAGCAAAGTAAAGAGGACATTTCGAGACCTGTGGTTCTTTTCCAACATAGCAGCTCTATATGCCTCATGTGGTCAGAGGTTTTATTGATACATAGAGTTGCTTTATAGGAACAGTACAGTTGAACATCATCTGCATAAAAAATGATATTTGTTGCTTAATCAGCTAATAATCCTTCCTTTTAACAAGGTGCCATGATTAACTAAACAAAGACTGGATTTCACAAAGTCAGCAGGGATCCTAAAATCTTTAGAAAGTTTGTGTCAAACTGCTTCAGCAGAATGTAAATAAATAAAAATAAAAGAATAGGCAAGAAGGATAGAAAGACATGTATGACTTGAATGGACGTTTACTGGGGGCTAGTTGTTTAAAGCCAGTGACTCAACGATGACAGTGGGATGTTTTTGTCTAAATTCATCTTTATATATGGATTAAAATGTTAACCGGGAGAGACAACACTGTTGAAGTTATCAACTCTGAAAAACCAACGTGGTTGTGTTAACCTGGACTATTGGGATTAAATGTTTCACAGCGCGACCATAAGTTCCACCGTCAGCGATGCAGATGAGGCCATGACCATTGTAACCGGTTTACAGTAGTTTTGGAAGAAAAGATGGAATATGTCAGGCTGGGGTCCCTATCCTCCTAATCATAGTAATCCAAAACACTTGAGTAGAAAAACCAAAGTTTAATGTAATTTTAAATCAGTTTCTTATTTTACTCTTTTGGAGAGTAATAAAGACACCATCAAGGCAAAGTTTCAAATGGAAAATTACAGTGTGGAAAAACACTGGAACAACCTTCCCATGACATAACATTAAACAATAAATATATACCTCTAGTACTTTTTTTTCTTTTTCGTGGCTTTAACGAAAGTGACCCGTGTTTGAAGGCACTGACTCATACTTGTACTGATCTAGAGATCACTGGTGCGCATCTGCTCTGGATCTTCTGATGATGTCACAGACGTTTGTGAAATCTTTGCCTCACATCCCTCTAAGTCTTCTCCTCTCCTTTCTCCTTTCATCCCTTCCTTTTTCCTCCTCTCTGTTGATCCCCGGCCTCGCTCTTTTTTTCTCTCAATTTCCTCATGTTTTTATACCTAATCTCTTACCCAGACTGTCCACTCTCTTAACACGGTGTCTTTCAGTGTCTCTCCTTCTTCCTCTAAATTCCCATCTTGCCTGGTTTTGGCATGGCCTGCTCCTCTCCACCTCATATTCTCCTTCAGTCCTCCTCTTTTTCCTGCCATCTGTTGCGCTCCCTCGCTCAATCACTCTGTCTGTCCCGAATAATCAAACACAGGCAGTCAGATGCAGACGGGATGTGAGGTCAGACGAGGAGAGGAAGTGAGCGTGCGTGGGCAGCACAAACACCAGAAAAGACACGAGGGACGGCGAGGACATGAGAGCGAGGGGTTCAGCTTCTTTTTCAGGCGTCAGCATCAGCTCTTTGTGGTTGATCTCTATATTAAACACTTAAGCAGCTGTGCTCGACAACCACAGCGAGTCATAACAGTCAGCTGTGAGGAAAAGCAGCAGTTTCAAACTTTATTACTGGTCTCTTGAAATGTTAGGTTCTTCTCTTTGCTCCATCACAAGTTGACTCTGTCGGCCCACCAGACTTTTTTCCATTTACTGAAACATTAGTGTTTCGTCTACAGTCATTAGAGGCATCACTAGTCACATATTGGAGTAATTCAGTTTAGTTTTTGGAGCTAAGACACTTAATCATTTATATGTTTTAAAAGGAGACATACTACGTTTTTTTTTTTCTTCAAAAGTTTGCACAATTTGCACAAATCGTTTTTAGCTCTGCAGCTCGTTCTTGTGTTGAGAGGTTGTACACAGATGTGTTTCTGTGTTACAGACCTGACGTACTGGTCATGCAGCATTTTCAGTCATTTCTGGGGTTTTCCTGTGCAGAAACAAATGCCAAGTGGGTAACCTCCTAATAAGAAAAAGAACAATTAAGCAAAGTCGTGTTGTCATGTGGATATAACAAAAACAAATTGACTGTGTTTTATTCTGTTGAATGCCACAAAAAAACCTTTTTACACTTTCATGGGGTGGTTTTTCAGACGTCTAGTTTATCATCGGGTCAAGGCTGATGTTCAGAAATCCATCAACAGAATAAGCATAAGTGCATTTACCCATCTCCGACATCATTGGATGTGACGTAGCGGGTCACATGACCAGACCAATTAACCATCTGAATGATCAAGAGAGGTGCTCTTTTGATAGAACTGTGTGGCGGGTTTTTCCTTCAAACACACCTCGGTGTTCGGTGGCCACAGAGCTGTATTATAACCTTATTAGTTCACAGGACTTGTTTCAAATAGTCTGCGGCTTAGTGTTGACATCTGTCTAACACTTGTGGTTCTTGATAACATTGAGAATTAAAAAGTCAAAATAAAAACTGACTTTGCTGGTCAGATGTGCCCGGATGTTTCAGAGTACTGGTCTATGGGCTTCCAGCGGAAACATGAACGAAGAAATCCACAACCACGATGACGTGAGGATAGACGTCCACCTTGATTCCTAACCGTACGTGACAGTTCAGCATTTGGATGCGTGATAAAAGTCACAGCGGTGAACGGGTTGTGTCCTCCTTCGCCACTCGGCTGTGATAGATGTGGGGAAGAAGCTACGTCATGTCTGCGTTTGGGAGTCTGAGTGTGTTTTTATTCCATAAAAGACAAAATGGAAGAAAACGGGACAAGAGTGTGTAGTTTAAGAGAAGAAAAAAAAGCAGCGCTAATGAGCCGGTGTGTCGAGCGGCGATGCGGAATGAGTTCTTTACTGTTTGAACTCAACACACACATGCACACACAGTAGCTTAACTCCCCTCCTCCTCCCGCCCATCACCGAACTCCTGTAACCTGATACTGGAACACACACACACACACACACACACACACACACACACACACACACACACACACACACACACACACACACACACACACATCTCTCTTTTGCTCTTGCTTTTTATTCTAACACACACATACGCACTTACTCACAGGGAGGTCAAGTTGAGGTTGTGATTCCATGACATCACTGTTGCCATGACTCAGAAGTGAACCCCCAGGCTCCGTTGGGCCCTCTCCCCCACAGAACCTGTCGGACTCGCACACATACATTTGCACAATCCCTCATTCATCACATGCACTAAGCAGACAGCCATCACAAACTGCTTTGTGTACAAATGTAAATGGCATGTTTGTGTTTACGTGCAATTCAGCTGCAGTTTTGACACAGCTGCCTATTCATTTTGAATTAGTAAATGTGTGCAAAGTATTCACTGGTACTGTATGTTCACGTACACGGTGGCGTGGAAATCCACCCTGGCTGGATTTTCTGTTCCTGTAAATAACTTTATTAACAAGTAATACATAGCTGAATAAATAAATAAGTGCAACCAAAGGCACTAAAGTTTAAGTACAATGTGAGGTCAATATTTCACTGGTAAATATTACAGACTGGAAAGGTTTTATGTTGGAGTCAAGCAAGACTTTGAGGTATTTATGGCCCGTCTTGCATGCATTACTCCTTTGACGTCGACCTGTCACATGTCAAGTGTCCCTGGGCCGGACGCTGAACCCCACATTACTGCTATTGCCCCAACTACGCATGATGCTGGCACCAGTCTGGAGAAATGGGGCTGGATGTGTTAAAAATGGCACGTTATGTTTAAAAAAAAAAAAAAAAGGAAAATAAATTAAAGAATCATTGTTTTAATACTTAAATTGTCTTACTTTTTTTAACAGAAGGTGCATTATTGGTATTATTTGACATCAAACTTGATTGAAGCCATCCATATCCTGCCACTGTCTGCAGCGCAAGCCCAGATCATGATTGAGCCACCTCCATGTTTGACAGTGGGGGTTAAGGGCCATGCTCTTTCCAATTAATTGTACGACCTTTGTTCCTCCAAACACGTGTTCATTAATCCACGAGACTCGTTTCAAAACTCACAATAGTTTCTGGTGAGAGTGTTGGAAGTGTATTTGTTTCTAACGAAACTGTGTTTTGTACCTGTTTTTTCTTGCAAATCCAAAGCCAAAGGAAAAGAAAAGCGCTTCGAGATGACTGTTGAAACGAAGCTGTTTTATACTGAACTGATTTGAATCGAGCGTTTGTCAAAAAGCTTGTCATGCTCACTAGTTTAAGTTCCTGAGTGATCAGATGAGTGAATTTATTCCTCATCTGACCAGTCCAGGACAGGCATGTGCGTGGACACTCATAAGCATAACAACCTCGAGCTTCCACTCAACTACCCTTCAGACGTGTATCAAAGCATCAATATGTGTGTGTTTCTGCGTGTGTGTGACTTTATAGGATCAACCTGAGGCTGTCTGGCTCTGTTTGGCACAGTTCACTGGTCAAAAGAGGGGTTTAACTCACATTTGTAACAGTTCTAATAAGTAACTTTCATGGCGTTTTGGACGGCTGCTATTCATTTTTTCTCATATCTTCAGCGAAGCAGTATTTTCCACTATAAAATATCAGAAAATGTCGTGTCAAACTCCCTTAATACTCCTAGTTTTCCCCCAATCCAACAGTATAAACTCTTTATCAAATCAGATACCGTTAAAATTTGAATAAATGACACAAATATTTCCTCAGTAACAAGCGATGGGCTAAAGATTGTATATTTGTCATTTATTTAGACGTAGCTCCATTGTTTGGTTCACTTCCACGCGTAACATAAGCTGCATGGAAAAGCTGCAGAAAAGCTGCGCTGATGTGAAACGTTTCAGTGGATAATGATTCACAGGTGGACGACAGCTGATAAAAATAATACATAATAATGATTAGGATAATGAGCTGCAGGAACAAATGACTACAGAGACGATTCGCAGTTTCTATCAGCAGCAACGAAATGAGCGCCGTGGAATATGAGTCATATATCATGTTTTTGGTGATCCCTGATTTATTTGCTGTAGGTCAGGAACTGGTGACTAATGCTTTTCATAGAAATTGGTGGGCAATTACTAACCCCCCCCCCCCCGAAAATTGTATTCATCACGACTTGATGACTTGAATAGGAACATGTTGGAAAAAACAAGTGTTGCATCACACACAGACGAAATTTATCAGAACATTTCTGGAAGTATTTGAATGTCTTATTAGTCTGTGTGTATATATTTATCTTCTTGTAGTCAATCAACAGTCCTGTTTTCATTCAATGCTTCTAAAAATTGATTGGATCCTTTTTGAAACGTAGTTTTTCTGAAGTTTGTCTCGTACACACTTTCTCTCCTCTCTGCTGGATCTGGCGTTCGATGTCTTACCTGTAGTCGATTTTTCACTAATTACTCTGTTAATTTCTGTCTCCCCAGATCATGATTCAGAGGGAAAACGTGTTCAGGACATGTTGTCTACAATCGAGAAACCACAGGTTGGTATGCACGTTTCTCCCCACGGCTGCGCACACAAACACATTAGACACTGCTTCCATTAGTCACGTCCTTGTCTGATGCCGTCATCGCTGGCACACGCATTGATGTCTTTCTCATGTGTGCATGTTGCTTCATTGATTCATATTTAAAAAAAAAAAACAAAAAAAAACTGCAGTGCAAAATTTCTAATGATTTTGAGGGTTTGGTAGCAGTGACTTCATGGTTACAGGTGGGTTTGACTGTTCTCACTGTGGCCACATGAGGGCAGCATCGTCTAATCCATGCTGTGTACTTTGTCAGCTCAAACAACAAACACTGGTAACGGCCCCAAAGTGAATGTAAATGAAAGATCTCACGGCGTTGGTAGAGAAGATTTTCCATTTAACATGGAAAACAGACGAGGAGAATGCAGTAATGGCAGACAGAGAAAAAGAGTATACCAAATGACCCCTGAATCAATACAACCTGTTAGACAGAAGACTGAGAATAGATAGAAGAGGTAAAGAAGGACTGAATATACTCTAGACTGTAGATTTGATGTGCTGGTGATGCCGTGCACCACGTTACATTTATGCGTGTAAATTCAGGTGAAAGCATGGACACCGACTGACAGTAAATGTCCCTCCGGATGATTTATCCTTGTTTCCGTTGGGTCCCTCCAGTAGCTGTTGATGAGACTCTAATTTGTCTGAATATCTAGCTGACGCTGCTTACACAGACTGGGAGTTTGACAGAAAAGTAAACAAGGAGAAGGAGATTAAGCTGTTTAAATTCATGTCCACCAGATCAATTAGGAGCGGCGTTCACAGCCAGGTGTAAGACATTAATATGGAGGGGTTTTATTTTTCTCAATGCAAAACATGGACCAGTGGATCTCTGAAGTCACTTCCTGCAGACTGCGTAGTGTCGCTTCACAGGTCGTTTCCTAATCTGATCTGTTGCATCAGCATTTCACCACAGCTTGATTTTGTATTTGTCTCACGTTCTGGTGCGTTGAGGGTATAAAACCAAAAGTTAAGTGCGGACAGAGATGGAAACATCCGCCCCCACTCAGCGGCACAAAAACTCTGCTTTTTTTCACCTTTCGAGAAAGCCGATTGAACGTAACGTGCTGCCTAAATTAATGAGGCGAGCACATGCCTTTGCACTGACTGTTGCTCTTTAACTTTCTCTCCACACTCAGCGATGTGGAGACGTAAATAAAGCGGTGAGGATGGAGCCTCTTATATTTTACAGCTTTACTCCTGAAATCATTGTCCCGATGAAAATATGACACAAAATGTCTCCATAAGCTCCAAAGCTGCACCAAACTGTTAGTAATGATACATACTAGATTCTGGTTTAACAGGTTAAACATTTGTTTGTTTGTTTGTTTGTAGTGTTTTCAGTGTTAGGGTTAATGTTGTAGAAGAAAGAAACCAGAAGGTTTCCTGTAATTTATTTGTTTTGTTTTTTTCTCAGTCATCCGGCATTTAGAAATCCAAAAAAGCTTGAGTTGAAGGTGGCCACCAAAAAAATGTTCTTTTGCCTCAGTTGTTGAAGACATTTCAGTTCTAACTGAAGCGGTTCTGCGTTGTTCAGTTCTCTATAAACTGTGTAAGTCTGACGTCCTGGACGTTTTAACCGCGTACAGAGGATAAACGACCCTTCTGACTCGCCGGAGGGATGGGCGGTCACCAGTTTATATTCTGTTGATGGATTTCTGAACATCAACCTTGTCTTTCCATGAACCATCACGTCATTGTTTTCACCGTTAGCTGAAACTGTATTACCTCATTGTCCTTTACATAAAAGCAGCGAGGTTTTTAAAGCAGGTGACAGAGTACATGCTTGCACTTGCAGGCAGACGCGCATACGTGCAGGTTTCTTTCATGGCCCTGTTTGTTTTTATGCTTATGTGGGTTCCTGGCATCAATGCAAGTCCTACTGACGGTTCATGTTCTTGGACATGCACACCTTAAATAGAAGGTTAAATAGATTAAAAGGGAATGTATTAAATTCATTTTTCTGTGCAACAGTAAACTTTAAACACATATTTATAAAAAAAAAAAAACAAAAACATTACGCATGTTTTTGTGTCTTTCAGGTGTCCAATGTTCAGGCCCGGGCTGCGAGGCTGTCCTGGGCCCCCCCATCCGGGCTGGTGAACAGGCATGGAAACGGGATGCCCGTGTCCTGCTCCTATGAGCTGTCACTCTCAGATAAGGGAAAAGATGGAAAGTATCGCCTCATATACAGGTAAGGAACCCACTTCAGGCAGAAGAAGCGAGCTCAGTCGGCGCACACTTAAGTAACTTTTATTTTTTGTTTGTGTGTTTCAGCGGCGAAGACGTGGAATACCATCTGAAAGACCTGAGGCCGGCGACAGACTACCACGTACGGTAAGGACTCCGGTACCAATCCTCTGCCTGTGACTATTGGTTTGTAGGGTTTTTCCTGAGTTCCAGTTGTAGTTCCAGGTCACGTATGGGCCAGGAGTCTCATGAATGCATCGTACAACAAGTGTTTAACCGTCTGATGTGTTTTTGTTTTTTTTATCAGGGTGTCAGCCATGTACAACTCTGTTCGAGGGTCATGTTCAGAGCCCAGCGCGTTCACCACACACTGCAGCGTTCCCGATGTCCCGTTACCTCCCAAACTGTCCCACCGCACCAAGACCACCCTCAGTCTACAGTGGAAGGTACGGCTTCATGCTAATAAAATCAGCTGACATCAGGACCTGACCGCTTCCATCTCTTCTGGGAAGCTTATGTCTTAACAAATGTTAGTTTGGTTCTAAAATAGATTTAACTAATTCAAAACAAATTTCCTGCACCGCCTCAACTCTTAGCTAATTTAAGAATAAACCATTACTCCAGATTAGTGAGAGTGACGGTCATGAAACCAGTCACTGAGTGCCTCAGGACCAGTCTATAATGAGTAGATCAGGAAATAATTAGTGAGATAATGTCTGTTTTAGTTGAACTGATATTGTATGAAGACATTATCCAGCCCGATACGATTGTAGGCTGCAGGCTACAAGACCACCTTTTCCAACAAAAACAATCAATTTCTATAAATGAAATAACATTACAGCAAATCACAGTTTGATTTAGATCATTAAACTTGGCTAAATATTGTTTGGTGTAAAAGTTTCTGTTCTCAATACTTGTAAGGTCATTTTCAAGGTCTAATAAATGCAACTAATGGAGGACTTTGACAGCGAGAACCATCACAATCAAACCCCGGCTGAGAGTTTAAACCCCGTCGAAACCCAGTACAACCACAACTGGCACTTTCATGGCACCTTTGCTCTGCAAAGTTGTGTGTAGGGTTCTGACAAAAAACAAAGTCATTTTAATTGTGTGAGTATATGCAAAGTGCTCTAACAAAGGCTGTTTTTACAGGCATTCTCTTACCTGACATCTCTTTCTTGCATCAAAGACAGAAGGTGCAGAAAACAACTGTCAATAGATGCAAAAGGAGGAGAGTTAGATACATCAGAGCCACATCTAAAGAGATGTCGGGTCTGAAAACAATCCGTAAGGCTTCCCGATCCAAGAGATCCCATGCACGTAGTTGTCTAGAGCTACAACCAATCGTCCCCCCTCTGTCATCTTCCCTGAAGAAAGTTTACACTCCTAACCATCTAATAATATTACTACAGCTTGAATTAAGTCTGAATGCTCCTTTAAAGACAGCAAGATGCTTCATAATGAGCAAGAACAGATCTGAGATGCCAACTAGTTAAATAATCATCAACTTAATGGCAGCGTGACATCTCACTTGGCCACTGGACTCTGTCTGCTTTTCTTTAATGCCACTCTGACTAGAGAAAGAAACGATGTGGGCGAGCTGAGTTAACTGCTGCTACCTGGAGCCAAAGATGAGCAGACAGAGAATTACTGCACCCAAACACTTTCAGTAGTCTTTTGTTGTCCTTTAAAAATGTGCCTGTCCTTCCTGCACTAGGCTTTCTATTGACTTTCTAAAGTGAAAAAGACGGATTGTACACATCTTGCAGAAAACAAACCTGATTTTATTGAACTGGAACAGGGGTGTCAAACTGGAACGACATAGTGGAGGCTTCGAAGCTTCCAGTCATTTGGCATCAGATTTGAAGGACCACACTGAGAAACACAAGTTAATATTTGCAAACCTACCAACAAAAAATTTGCAATTCTAATGTATCAAAAGGTTCCATCATTAATGTGCTAACATTCAGCTCACTAACAAACCCAGTAAACATTTGTTGGGGTTGATGAGACACATCGTTAGTGCTTCATGTACTTACACTATGCATGGCTGGAGATTGGTGAATAAATTACTATAATGAGATACGTGTGGGCATTTGTTGACTTTTAACTTCAGTCAAAATTTGACCGAAGTCGGGCAACATTTGTCTGTTTAGCATAAAGTCATTTGGACCTTCTTTTTTTTTTTTTTCTTTTAACAATATGTCTTCAGTTTTTAGGGTCTAATTAAATTTAAATTGTCTACTGACAAATTGTGACTATTATCCAGGGCATTAAAAAAAACAACATTATTTGTTTTTGTCAGTAACTGAAAATGAAAACAACATAATGATAAAAGTTTCTTGACGCTACAACGGGTCAAATTTGGATCATGAATTTCTAAGACATCTGCACCACTTCCATTAAAAATAAATAAATAAATGCAATGAATAAATTAAAATGATGCAGTGCGATCATGTTACAAAAAAGCGTCACTTAGAAACAGTTGAAGTCAAAATTGGGGATGTTTAAAAAAAAAAGTCATTATCTAATAAACTCTTCAGTTAAAAAAAAAAGAAAAAAGTATTTTCTTTGTGTTATTTCATATGCCAGGCTTAAAGAGGTTAAACGCTATATGTAGTGTTCTTTTCAAAGGCAAAAAGTCGCAGAGTTAAGCCATAAATCTGCTCCCTGACTGTGAATAATGGGGTTGAAGCTGCTCCAGCACTGATCAGGCACCTATAAGGTGAAATACATGGAAGAAAACCTAATTCTCCGAGCACAGTAAACAGTATGTTTTGTGCCCCTCGGTTTATCTTCCAGCCTGATTTTTATCAGCTCTACAACAGCTAATAGACGTTCTTCCTTTATTGCACAATGCCATCTGGGCATCCTCTCCGCATCCTCCCTGACCTCACATGCACAAGTAATTTTTATCCACTCACTCCCCTACTGATAAAAAGTGACATCTATCACCCAGAGCGGATATCAGATCCATCACATAAACACAGCAGGTATTTTGTTAGGTCTCGCTGTCAGAGTCTTCCATCCTTGGCTAATCTCTCAATCTCTCTCGTCTCTCTCCGACCTCGCTTGGCCCATTTCTCTGTAATCCACAGCCTCCAGGCGACAATGGATCCAAAATCACAAACTACCTACTCGAGTGGGATGAGGTAAGTCTGTCTTTACCTTTACCTTAAATAAAAGGAGAAAAATATGCACCAGGGAATCTGACGTTGTCGTGTCATGATTTCTTCCTTCGTGTTTGTACCTACACACAGTCCTATTCTTTTCTTATATTTGCATCATTCACCTTTATGTTACTCTGCAGGGAAAGAAGAACAGTGTTTTCAGAGAATGTTACTTTGGGAGCCAGCGACACTGTAAACTGATGCGACTGTTACCTGCCTGTTCCTACACGTTCAGGGTGGCGGCGCATAACGACATTGGCACAAGGTAGCGCAGACTTCAGTTCACTACACAAATACTTTACATATGTATACTTTACAATATTAATGTATATTATATATAATACTCTACATATATTGTCAATACAGTTATGGATGGGGAAAACTATATCAAAAAACATTTCAAAACAAAATACAAACTAATCCTTTTGAAAGTTTATCAAAATAAACTACAAATCTGCATGTCCAAAAATAAAATACTGTATTTTGTGATATAAAAATGCTTAAAACAAGCATTTATTTCATATTGCTGATATGTGAGCTCAGTTTTCTCTACTAGTTTGCTTTGTTGGACCAGTTTGACTTTTGTCTGGACTTTTGTTGCACTAGTCGAACAGAAAATTGTTCTTATAACATTTTTGCCGGCTATTGGCCCTTTAGTGCAACTAGTTTGAGCAGAACCTGTACCTATATTGTTCTATACGCATCAATGTCCCAATTAGTCAACCCCTTTAATGCAGTGGGGCCAAACCAGTTAATTAGTAAAGATAAAAGAGGTTTTAACTATTTTTCTGATGAATTTTTACTTTAACTAGTTACGCTCAATACTTGAAACAAGGCAACTGCACTTCTGCTCTTAAATACATTTCACCTTCTATCCTGAAGATTTTATCAGCCCAAAACCTTTTCGACTGCCTTGTTTTAAGCTTTTTAGAGTCACAATGACCTGGATGACCGAGAATCAACACCAGCTTCTCACTATTTAGCAAGCGTAAAGAGTGTAAGTTACAGATTAACAATAAAATACTCAAACGGTTTGCCACAGCTGGGGCCTTGGTGGTTGGCGTTGCTGCCATACACTTAAATAATTTGCTCTTTTTAGCTGACTTAAGCTTGAAAGTATTTTAAGCCTAGATGTTGATATGTATTTTGCATTAAAACATTGCAAAAGCTTAACTAAAACCACAAAGAACGTTTCAACTGTTTCCTGAGTCAGTGAGAAGCAGCAAGCATCGTTTTTCTGTCATATCATCTAGTTATTTGCTATTTTCAAACTACAAAATACAAATCATTGATGTATTTTGGTACAAAAAGTTGTTTTTTTTTCCAATGCTCAAATACAAATGATAAAAAATGTAGTATAAAGAATGGTAGCGCGTATTTTAAATTCATGTATCATAAAAAAACCTGCTCAGCTCTGAAAACAGAGTTATAAAAGACGGATTCTACAGCCACATTATGTGGACTGAGACAGAAGCATGAAGCCCATTTAAAGCTATTATTGTACATGTGACAGGAATCGCGGTCCTCTTCCCCATTTTCCCTCTATTTCCCTTCTCACACCATCTTCTCTTTGTCATTACATGGGAGACTCAGAGCCTGCAGTAGTTTGGGTGACAGCGGAGGGAGGAGGACAGAGGGGAAGCAAAGCGTCCTCATACGGCCTTTAGCTTGGTTCAAATTTGAAGCCACGGACAAGCGCACTTCCACAAAGACACTTAATCACTGCTGCTCTTTGCTTGATGAAAAAGTTTTACTGCAGCTCCTCCTGCTGCTCACAAATCACCTGCAGCCTCGCGCGCTTCCTTACACTCCTTTAAATTTAGCATTTATGTCCTTTTTTATTCCCACTTTTTCTCATCAATTTTAACTCCAGATTCTCTCTCCTCTCTTCTCAATTGGGAATTCAGGACACGTAGCATCTCTTTCCTCGTTGCGCTGCAGCTCTTTTTTTTTTTTGCTTCAGCATTTAAAAGAAAAGGAATGACAGTGACATGGAAATGTGTGTTTTGTGCAGCGGCTTCAGTACAGACGTGGTGTTTTACACCATGGGCACCCTGCCTGCTCTGCCTCTGGCTCCGCGGCTGGTCAGGGCGGGGGTGTCCTGGGTGACCCTGGAGTGGGGGCGTCCCGAAGGCAGTCCCAGTGAAGAGCAGCTCAAATACACGCTTGAGATCCAGGAGGACAACAGCGTGAGTCCCACAAACACACGCATACATTTCCTTTTATTTGATCCTACATCAGAAACGCACCTCGCACAACTGACGCTGAAAGCCACTGTGTAATCTTTCAGTAAACAGGAAACCTTGATTTAGTTTTATTTATTTATGCTTTCATTTCAGGGATGCATCTTTTTATATTCTCAAGCTGTCAGTCACTCAAATCTCATAGGAGGTTGAAAATGAAAAAATTATATAATGTTAGTCACAAAGCTATGAATTCTGCAAGAGATTTAAAGGAAAAAAAAAACAAAACAAAGCATGCATAATGAAAGAGCACAGCACACTCAGACTGATAAAGACACTGCCTGGTCAAAAAATAAAAAATTAAACTTACCTTAACTAAGCAATGGTTGGAGCCTGCATTGCAGAAGTACTGCAGATTAATTCATTAAAGTGAATTACGGCAGCTTCTCATATCTAAACAACCGTATCATGACAATTTATTGGTTTGAATTAGGGAAAAGTGTTCAGAAAATAATGTTTGAATGTTTGTAGAGCACTTAAATGTTTGATTAAATTTTATAAAAGGAAATTAACAATTTCATTTAAAGCGGTGTTTAAAAGTAAAAGCATTTCCGCAGAACTCTTCACTAAATAGCCGTGTAGCCCCAAGAAAACCACTCATCAGTGAGGCCAATCAATTAAAAAGGGGCCTCAGCTTGTTAGGGAACATAAAGTTTGGACTCTGGAGAAAAGGAAGAAGAGTCCACATTTATGCTTTCCCACGTCAGGATAGGAAGATGAAGTGACGCAGCCACCAAGCGTCGGGGGCAGTAATATGACCTGGGGTCGGCGTTCAGTGATTTCATGGCACAGACATTAAAAGATGATGTCAGTGCTCATTTGATTCAAGTTGTGAACAAACAGTTCAGGGAGTGTGAAATAGGTCATTTCACGCCGCTGTCTGTCAACCCCTAAATCCTTGATTGAGTCTGGTTCTGCCAGAGGTTTCTTCCTGTTAAAGGGGAGTTTTTCCTCTCCAGAGTCGCCTGGTGCTTCCTCAAAATGGGATCACAGGAAAGTTTTGATGCAGTCTGTTGGTTTCCTTAGCAAGGCAGTACTTATTCTTGTTGTTTCATTGGCTTTGTATTAATTGGACTACTTTTGAATGAGTTGAGCTGTCAGTCTGAGCAGAGATGCCCAGACCTCCCTCATCCAGACACTTCCTCCTGCTCTTCCGGGAGGACCCTGAGGCGTTCCCAGCCTGCCGAGAGACATAGTCTCTCCAGCATGTCCTGGGTCTTCCCCGGGGTCTCCTCCCGGTGGGACATGCCTGGAACACCTCTCTGAGGAGGCCTCCAGAGGGAATCCGATATAGATGCCTAAGCCACCCCGGCTGACTCCTCTCGATGTGAAGGAGCAGCGGCTCTACTCCGAGCTCCTCCCGAGTGACTGAGCTTCTCGTCCTGTCTCTTAGGGAGCGCCCAGCCCCCCTGCGGAGGAAACTCACTCACTGTATTTACAGATAAAATCCCATTGTAAAACTGTAGCTGTAAAACATGTGTAAACATCTCAGTCCAGTTGACATCCAACTACACAGAATGTCTTATATTTGGCCTGGCAAGATAATGCGGTTGAAGTGGGCCAAATCCCTGCACGAGAAACAATGAAAGAAACACGTAAACACACACACAGACTTCTAAACAGTTTTTCCTCCTACAGGGAACAGACTTTCATCCAAAGTACACTGGAGAAAACTTGACCTGTACTGTACAAGGCCTGAAGAGAAGTACGCAGTATAAATTCAGGGTGAGTGATGAGGTGGCATGGATGTGGATGTTTTATTCCTCCATTTCTGGACTGCTACAGGTTGTCTGACAAGATTATACTAATAGTATTATACTATCTGCTAAACTTAGTTTACATTTTGCTATTGTACATGCACTTTTTCATGCTGCGGTGTGCATATTAAGCATGAGCATTAATTCGCATGAACAGCTTTTGCTTCGACATGCAGTACAAGTGGGGCTGGATGCAGAATATCCTCCAAAACAACAACAACAACAACAAAAAAACGCTCTTCAAAATGAATTCAAAGCTTTCCAAGTTAACCATTTATGTTAAAACTCAGAATTAACTCTGTTGTTTGACATCAGGTGTACTTTCAAGTGCTTATTTGAATATTTCTGCCTCTTTTCTTCACTTTCCTCTGTCGATTATTTTTGGCGAGATGTCATTTCTTCCCGTTGAATTAAAATGTTTTCAAAAACATGAACCCATGCATGTGCTTTTCAGTGGTAACACGGCATCCATCAATCAATCCGCCGCGTTTTGCCATCACAGAATTGACTGCAATTTTGCAGGGGAAGCAAGGCAATTCAGCAGCCATTTATCAGGTGGAGAACACAGCCGGTTCCGCTAAAAGCCGTGATCAAAACTGTTCATAATGCGAGGACACGGTGAGACACGATGTACCAACAGTGCGTCCCTGTGTGAATGCGTTTGTGTTTGTTTTATGGCGCAATCAACTCTGATGGCACTTCAGATGTGCTTTCACGTGCACTCGCCAGATGAAGCGTCTCATGTTTGAAGACGCGCGTGATCACACATATCGAGGCAACTCTTTGTGTTTTGTTTTGGGGTTGGTTTTTTTTTCAATTTTCTTATGCGAACATGTGGGAACAAAGCACATTGATTGTCCATTGGGTGGGGTAATGGAGGGAGTAAAGTGAAGCGAAATGAAGGCGGAGTAGCTGAAAGAGGCAAAGGTGAAGGAGTGGCGAGTAATGGCTCCTATTGTTCAGGGCGGTTAGTTTGCTTTTTCATAGATTCTTCCAGCCTTTTTTTTGCGGCTCGCACTCAATTTTTCCCGTATTCTCTGCCGGGTTTTTTTACACCCTCCTTTTCTCACTCCTCGTCCTCTCTGAACCCACGCTTTGTGTTTTTGTCTTTTAATCCTCCGTTCTGTCCGTCTTCCCTCCTGCAGCTCATAGTATCGAACGTGGAGGGAAAGAGCAGTCCCAGTGAAGTGCTGGTGTGCACCACCAACCCAGACAAACCAGGCCCTCCATCTACACCCTGTGTCACCGCGGCAACGCCCTATGCCTTCACTGTCACATGGGGTAAACATTCAGAACACTCATCAAAAAGTCCAAACAGAACGCTGCACAAGCGGAAAAAGCAAATGCAGACATATACTGTTTCACCCAAAAGAGTCGTGATTTCTACGGTAGCTACACTTGGCTCATTTTTATAGTTTAAATCTTTGCGTTAGGTACATACATGATAAGACAGCACTAGCAGTCAGACGTGTCTGAGCCGAGGCACAGCCAAGGAAACTGTCTTCAGCATCTGTGATTTGTGTGTAACATCTGGATAAATCTTCCCCTGCCATGTGTTATTTTATAGTTCATTGAGAGATTTATTGAAAAGTGTCTACATAGAGATGAAAACAGATATAATTCTGTCTGTTGTGGCTTCTTTACTACCATAACATTTATTAGCAGTTAAGCAACTGAGCTTTTTGACACTCCCACACTGCCAAAACTCATTTCTCAGTAAGTAAAAACGGCTTGTTTAAAGAAAATGATTAGAGTATTTTAGACTATTTTGCTAGTTTTAAGAATTATAGTCAGCAAAAACATCTCTTACCCCCGTTGGTAGACATATTTTTACTTTAAAAAATGAGACAACTTTGACTAGATTTAGGAATACTGGGGTTATGTGGTGCAATGTTTGGAATTGACTTAAGAGTTTCTAAGTTTTTATTGATCTTGTAACAGCCTTTTCCGACCTAAACAAACCTTTTACAGCAGTTTGCAGTTTCCAGAGAATGACACTGATCTTTATGTGTCATATTATTCCAGTCTAAAACGTATTAAAATCATTTCCAACAGATCCTCCCCTGGACAACGGGGGCTCCGAGGCGCTCACGTACCTGCTCGAGATCTCAGAGGGATGCTCTGAAGGTACAGGCTCTTCCTGTTTTGCAGTCACATCCAGCTCATTTCATCGTCTGTCCTCAGCTGCAACTGTACCATCCATTCTTATTCTGTCTCTGCTTGACTCACTTGCTCCTCTTTGAACAATCATTGCTGTCATCCTCAGAGTTGTTTCATGCTTGTAAGATTTTGCACCACAGTAAAAAAAATGTCCTCTAGTTTTGTTCAGTTTATCAGGGAATGAAAATAGGGGTCATTTTGTTTCATTTGTGTCCTTTCAGTCACGTAAAGAAAGAAATGACTTGTTTACCACAAACCAGTGCTGTTTGCCAAACAACAGAAGAATAGAAGGACAAAAGCGTGTGTTTCTGTCAATACAAACAAGTTATCTGGATTTCTTAATGAACATTTATCTGTTTTGTAAGATTACTTGAGCTTCTCTTAAAGGTGTAGTCAGTATATGCAGATAACTCGAGCACAATGCAATTAAACTTAAATAATTAAATAACACCATTCTAAAATGCCTCTTTGCACAATTAGGTCAATGAGATTCAGTTTCTGGGAAAATACAGTATTTAGGTTGGCTGCAGAAATATCTGTGAAACAGGTGATTAACTGTACTGTCCCTCGTGAATTTAATCAGTATAGTAAATGTGTTTGTGTGCGTCCATTTATGTAGAAAACCAGTGGGAGGTAGCATACAGCGGCCCTGCGACAGAATGTGTGTGTGAGCGACTGACACCTGGGACCTTGTATCGCCTACGAGTGTGTAGCATCTCCACCGGAGGACACAGCCCAGTAAGAAACACACAAGCACGCACAGATATGCAAATTTCAAATGCCACATTGTGAACGTTGGTTTCTTTGTTGTCAGTTTGTTTGCCGTGGTCTAAGTAACCAAGACAGCCAGTTTTAAACAGAGGTTGTGGTAGAAAGATGCACCGGAGGCGCCGTCTTTATTCCACCTACACTCTCCAGATGTGTATTCAAAATGAATTCCAATGAAGGCATAATATCCTTTCACCAGTGTGCGGTTTAAAAGGAACATCGCAGCGTTCTACCGGTTTACAGACAGTCCCCGCCCGTCCATCGGGTTCACGGGCAGCAGCATGCACCTGACGTCTGATTCTGCCTGGTTGTTCCTGTCGGGCACACGTGGCACTTCTGCCCTCAGTTTCAGCCTGTCTGACCACTGTGGTCCAAAACGATGGTATTTGTGTTCTCTTGGCAGCATCTTCAGCTGTCTCATCACTTGGTTAGGCGTTGGAGGATGGAGTTTGCTGCCTAGTAAAACTTTTCCACATTACCATTTCAAACAGGACTAATTGTGCCCCAAATGCTTCTGTTACTACCCCCTGAAGTGATACTGGGCGTATGGGCCGTTACGCCTCTGTGCACTTAACCGGAGGCGTTTTGTTATTTGGGATTTAGAACTACAAAATTTTTAAAAATTCTCCTTTTTTACTTTTTTTTTTTTGGTTTTTGTAAATGAACAATATGCAGATCAGTTTTTCCCTTTGATTCAGTGTTTCTTAATACGGAGAAAAGTCCAAGCCTCCTTGATTGTCACTTCAACCCTTCTGTGTCGGTGTACTTCTTGTTTTTCAAACTGGTAAACCCACGCAGACCCGTTGTCATCTTAGTGACTGCTCACGCATTTATCCCTCTCATCAAAGAATTCAGTTTAAAACGAAATCGCAACTACTTCTTGAGAGGTCCATGACTTGCCTGCATAAATCAAAAAGGACTGCAAGACGCGCTTCCTGTTTGGGTTCGGCGCGCTTCTCAGCAGAAGAACCACGCCGTCATTCACCAAGGAGACTGTTTCCTTTTAAGGGTTTTGGTCCAGTTGTTTGTTTGTTTTAAACACTAAAACCTGCCGGTGTCAAAGCACCCTTATAAACAAGAACCGTCCAAGACTCAGTTTAGTCACTTTTAACGTTGTGCTGTCCAGCACCTCTGCTCACGTGTTCATCCAGATCCATCCAGTTGTTTCTTCTCTGTAATTCTGCTACAACCTCCTTCGCAGGGGTTATTTCTGATATCCATGTTTAAGCATCAGAGTACGGATTTAGTTTCTTCCTTTGTTTTGACGTGTGCGTTCCCTCTGCTCCTGTAGTGCACTGTCAGTGTTCCGGTCCGTACGTTAAGTGTCCCACCCGGTCCCTGCCAGCCGCCAAGGATTGTGGGTAAAGCCAAACACAAGGAAGTGCAGTTACAGTGGGGTGAGTAGAGACGTACATCTATGCTGCGTGTAGCTTTATTTACCCAAAAATATTTCTCAGTTTTTTTTATATTAGGCAGCTAAATCACCTTCTGGCTGCGTAGTACGATTCGCTGGCCAGCTCTAATGTAAGCTAAGTCAACCATGTTTCAGCCTAATTGAGCCCTAATTCAGCTCATTAAATGGCTCAGCTTCCCTCATATCTGGCCTAATCTCCTAATGTCGGCCCATTATTGCAGATTGGGACTGTTATCTCTTGGCAGCTAAAAGTCTCTCAGCCTGCCATGTTGAGGAAGTTCTTTCTTTAACCAGTTTGATACAGCCGGTCACATCCCTAATCAGCTCGAATTTGGGCACGGCTGCTGCAATTACTGGCTCGAACGGAAGGTCAGATATAATGCATGAAGGGTTTTCCCCGAAGACCTCAACATTTACTCGTTTTATCAGCCAGAAAAATGATCTAAAATATGGGAAACTAGCAATAATTTAGAATAAAACTAAAGGTTTATAGAGTTCATTTCTAAACGATGTCAAGAGTTCAAACCTGATATGTATTCTCTGCTCAGGCCTTCTCGAATTTGTGGCATTAGATCAGTTTTTAGTGAATGCTCCTAGATTTCTATGTTTTGCTTTTTTTATCCCCCTTAGAATCCCCTGTTTGTGAGGGGGTGTGTGAAGAGTGTGTGTACAGTCTGGAGATGAGCGAAGGGGACGCCAAGCCGGCAGAGGTCTACCATGGCTCGGAGCTGCAGTGCACCGTCGCCAGTTTGCTGCCTGGTGCAACGTATGGCTTCCGACTGAGGGCTGCCAACGAGGCCGGGGTGAGAAATTCTCCTGCTCATGCCAGCAGGAACGTGGTTGATGATTAAAAAAAAAAAATCGAAGTATGAGCTCCAGGAACTCGTAATTCTCCTGACAAGACCATAAACACTTAAAAAATGACATTGCTTCCCAGATCAAATAGAACGGGACATCACGACAGGTCAGCCCTGCAAATGACAAAAGTAGTTCCTATTTTATGTTTGACAAGCATGCCTTTCTGTTTTATGGCATGTGCTTTCTTATGGCCATGGACTCAGTACAGTGAAGGGACTCATAATAAAATCCCAGGAACAATAAAAAACAAACAATAAATTAAAAGGAACCAAAGTAATTAGGTAAGAATCCCCCAAACAAGTTAAATTCTGTAGCATTTGGATGCTGGAGCGATCCACAGTTTGAATAAAACATCTTGGTGGTTTAATCATCCACTCCGAGGTGAGGTAGAAGTCTGAGAACGGCTGATCAAAAGCAGACATAAACACTTGGAAAAGATCCACAAAAAAACCATAAAACAGCACAGAGAATTCAGCCGCTGCTGGATCAGTGCTCATTTCAAAGATTTTCAGTTTGCTGACATCTGCAACTAACAGGGGGGAAAAAAAAGGCAAGAAATCCTCATATTTACAAACTTGAAGAAGCAAAACTTATTAAAAAAAAAAAACCCATCAGTTCCCAATAATAACATAAGTAATAGAAAGACCCTGGACTTAAGAACAGAGGAGGTTTTCTTAGGTTTAAAAAACAAAATCAGTTTTGGTTTCATTTGAACGAGTTCCTATTCACTCCTGTCAGGAAAAGACACCCGAAGAAACATTTGGCTTAAGTGCGTATTCCCCCGTATTTCTCGCAATGAACATTTCTTTATTGTTTTTAACAGCTAGAAAGATAAGTTGCTACAATGTTAGTTAAATAAAATGATTACTTAATAAGAAATGATTAAACTGAAGTTTAGCACATTGAGCTGCAGAAAAGAACCCACACTGCCACCTAGTGCTTTGTGGTGTAATTACAGGCAAAGGTCCCGATCATAGGCTGTATTTTAGTTGGATTAGTTGGAAAATCGTAGACATGTTATCGTAGGAACTTTACCTTCAGGCCTGTAGGGGGGGCCGCTGAGCTGAAAAAAACTGTTAAAATACATTTTTTCCAGTTTTGTCACTCCTTTGAATGACTGATAGACTGTTGTTGTGACGTGGGTGTCCCTGTGTCTCACAGTTCGGGCAGTACTCTGAGCTGACAGAGGTGACGACTGCAGCGGGACCTCCTGGCCAGTGTGGGGCGCCACACATCACTCTCACAAGTAACACTTCTATAACGCTCAACTGGGAGGTGAGGAAAAAAAACACACAGAACATATCAGGTCATAGTAGAGCAACTACTTTACTGAGCAGAGAAACGGAGACAGTTTTTTTCAAGTTTCTTTTTGTGTTGTCAAAAAACTGGACTTTTAATTGGACTTTTAATCGTCTGTCTGAGCTGCTTTTAAAATGATGCAGTGCTGTTGTTCCTCAGAGTCCAGCTCTCCTTCTTGATGTTTTGATACGGGGAGGAAAGCCAGCGGTGTTGTACAGTTAACTTGAGAAACCCTGTGATCCCTTTTTTCTTTGACATGCTTATAAGTGGCAGCTTTTTCAGAATTATTAATCCATTTGCCTGAATCAGACCTAAAGCGTCTGATGCACCATAAATGTGTTTTTTTTTTTTGTTTCTACCTTAAAGCTGCAACTCAAATAATTATCTCTTTTTCTTAAATATATATAAAAAAAATAGGGGAAGATAAATCCCTATAAAACCGCCTCAAAGTCGAAGGAAGGGTTTTGACTGAAACTCCTGGACGCCTGTCTGAGCACCAACACACAACAAAGAATGTGCTTTTTAAAGAAACTTTTGTCCTTTAATGTTGATCCCAAAATGCTTCACAAGTTTTTCTATGCGTCTATTGAAAGTGTTCTGACATTTGTCCTTATTTGCCGGTTTGGAAATGTTCCTAAAGCACAAAAAAAAGATAAGAAACGCTCAGTAAGAAAGACTGTAACAACAGGTAGTAAACCTTTGGACTCTATTTTACAGAATCCAGTTTGTAATTATTTACTTGCCTCCTTTTTTAAGTCCTTGTCATGTCAAAAGTGCTGTTGCCCCTTTTATATTTTTAAAGATAAGTGCCAAACTGTCCACAAGTCATCAAAAATTTAATAGGGAGAGAGAGAGAGGGTGAGACGTTCTGTCACTCAGGAGAGACTTGGAGTCGAGTCTCCACGTAGAGGGCAGACAGATGAGGTGGTTCAGGCATCTGATTGTAATGCCTCTTGGAGGCCTATCTGTGGAGGTGATTTGGTGATGTTGAACCAGGAGGATCTGCCAGGGTGGACCCAGGACACACTGCAGAGATTATATCGCTTAGATGGTCTGGGAACACCTTGGTTTCCCAGGACACCAAGAAGAGCTTGATGAGGTGGCTGTGGAGAAGGAGGTCTGGGGCACCCTTCTATGGATGGATGGATGGATGGATGGATGGATGGATGGATGGATGGATGGATGGATGGATGGATGGATGGATGGATGGATGGATGGATGGAAATTGGGACACCAGCTGGTCAGACCAGAATTTCTCTTTTTTATGTATAATACAAGGGCAAGTGTATAGTCTTTGTATTTTTTAATGTCTGGAAATGTCACGCAATGTCTGTGCCAAAACTAATTTAAAGATACTGTACTATATTAAAATCTGAGAAAAAAGGTAAAGTTTGAAGGCTTTTTAAACAAAAGTTAGGGTGAATTTAAAAAATAAGAGGTTAAACATTTGGCTTTTGTCATAACTTATTCATGTTGCACCTTCTCTTAAAAACATTCAAAAAGAAGATAACTAATTGTATATAGTAACTAATAATCATCCCTGAAAGGTAAAAGCACACATTCACCACATCCATGAGGATTAATGTCACATCCCCATTGATCACATGAGCTGATGTGTGTTTTCTATTTGTTGTAGAGCCCTGAGGGTTCGGGTACAGACATCTCTGAGTATCGACTGGAGTGGGCGAGGGAAGACGAACCCATGGAGCTCATCTACTGTGGGTCGGCCACGCAGTGTGAGCTGTCAGACCTGACGCCTGCCACTGATTACTGCTGCAGGCTACAGGTAACGCACACATGAGACGAGACAAGCAAAAGTGCTGCATAAACTACCGGAAACAAACAAATGCGGCACCAAAAAGAGAACGGAGTTCCAAGTAGGCTCAGTCTGGACACAAACGCCCTTAAACACTCAGCCTGACGTTTCATTGAAAGAAGAAAGAGATGTTGAAACAGCAGGAGACCAGTAATGATAACTGATTCAATTTGTGCCCCGATTTTTAATCTGCTGCATAAATAAGCTTTCTCTGTGTCTGTCTCTCTCTCCGTGCGCTTGTCTAACATACACAAACAATCTCGCTCTCTCCTGCTGTACGCTCTGACGCTATGAATCCAATAACAGCAAGTTTTATGGCTCCTTCCTTTATTGGCTCATTTATAAGACAGGGGACAACACAAGGTCAGCCTAATGTCCTCATCACTACCTCTGCGTGCGCACACACAGCCTTTGACTTTGTCTGTTTCCATGCATCACAGCATCTGACGTGCACATAGTTGTTCAAATGTCTGTGTATTAAAAAGATGAAACGTTCACGTGAGCGGCGCAGACCTGGCTGCGTGCGTCGCCAGAACTTTGTTTTACGACAACTCTTTGAGTATCCAGACTCAGACACACGGAAAAGGTAAATCTTGTTCTTTGTTTTTCAAGCCTCGCCAAAATAAATCTGGCCTTTAAAAGTAAATCAGAAAATAATCTGGAAGATATTTTCTTTTTCTTATTTGACACTTAAACTGTCTTGGAAGTTAACCCCTGAGATATATCACTCCCAGATGTTTATGTTAACATTACTGTGCTGTTTTTTTTTTTTTGGAAACATTTATCTAGAATTTTAATGTGAAATAATAAGTAGTCCTCAAGTCCCTTTGATGTGCTCTACATCGGTGGTAATAAACCTCATTATTTTTTCGGATAACATTTAACAACCAAAAATATGCATTTTTGCAGTTATTCTTTGCCATTTTGCTTGTTTGATTTAAGCTTTTAAAAGGTGGCAACTATTCTTAAAGAGCTGGTATATTTTGCCCATTAAATTTGTCTGAGGCAAGTAGACGTTACCAAAGGTGACTAAGGTGCATTAAATAGAGGAAGCTGGAGGTGAATATTAATGTGCATTATCAAGTGTGGATAATAGACCAATGCTCTTTCACGGCTAATTTAAATTCTTCACCTTCTGATGGTTTTTCTGTCATTATTTTACCTCTTTATTTCCCTTTTCTCTTACTCTTTATCAGTGTTACCATTGCTCATATCACATCATTTCTCTTTAAGTGTATTCCCTTTCCAGCAGCAGTTTTTATCTATTTGACAAGGCCTTTATCGCTTTTTTTTCTTCTGTCTTCTTTGTTTTGTCCTCTGATTCCTCCAGACCACCACTCTCAGTCACAACTCCTCATCTCTTCCATCTCTCTCACGCTCTCTGCTTTTGTGTCACGACCAGGCGGTGAATCAGGCTGGCGCCGGTCCATACAGTGAGAAGGTGAGCTTCCAGACCCCAGCAACACATCCCGACCAGATCACATCCCTCGCCCTCCTGGACCTCCCAATGTCCTCGGAGACAGGTCACTCCCCGTCCACCTGCCTTCTCCTGAAGTGGGATGAGCCAAACAGTAATGGAGCTGAGATCACCTCCTACGTCATCACCCTGGACGACCAAACTATCACAGTGGAATTGGACACAAGTCACCTTATCACGGGCCTGCAGCCGGACAGCGAGTACAGGTACTGACCTACGGCAGAGCTAACGAATAAACTGAAGTTTTCTCTGGTGCAATATTTATCACAGACTGTGAGACACCGAAGAACAGGACAGACAAAAGAGAAGACAGTGATGGGTGCAGTGTGTGTAGTATGGTGACTAATGTGTGTGTTGTGGAGCATGTAAATGATGGTTATTGTTCCATCATCAGCCACTTTAACTTCAGTGTAGCAGTATAAAGATTCACTGGAGACCTGTCCAGCTGTGCATTCACAGTGATTCTAAGAAGGAGTGATATATCATTCCTAGCGTGTGCTTTCACAAAATACTCCAGCACCCTGCAGTATGAAAATAGCCCCTTACCTTGATTTAGGGTTGTGGTCAACAGCCAAAAGCAGTTCCCTGAATTCTCTACCCACTGACAGCTTCCAGAGTTTCCTTGGCCTCACAAGAGAGATGCCAGTGCAGCTTCAGCAGGTGGAGAGAAAACCAAAAGATATTGTTTTATAAGACCTTAAAGGTGAAAAGTATCCAATAAAGGATAAGCAACCAAAATATCGGAACGGCAGAGCTTCTAAAAAAGTATATTGCAGCTTCCTTGAACTTGCAGGGAGATGCTTTTACAGTCTGAAATACTGGGAAGATAAACTGGCATTAACTGCTGTTTTGATCATTTTTATTATCAGTGTGCTTTGTAACAGAAGTCTTGGGCCGCAAGTGTGTTTTTCTGCAGGTCTGAGCTGGAAGGAGTTTGAGCTGGAAAGTTTCTTGCTACATAAATGCACCAGTCGATTCCCAATAACATGAACAATAAAAAAAAAAAACAAAAACAAGAAAGTCAGCATCACTATGTCCTTCTGCATGATGTACCAAAAAGAAAAGAAAGAAAAGGACCATAGTGTTCACTGTTGAGTCATAATTTTACATGACTGAAAATCAATCATTCTCACTTTAAGCTTTTCTGGTGATATTTTGAGTTATAAAACATATCATTCACATTATCAACCTTTTGCCTTACATGTATAAATCTGATGGCATCATAATCAGATTTAAGTACGTACGTAGTTGTTAAAAAATGACCTAGGGATTGCCTGTTTGATTTATACGTGAACTGTTATGTACCTGAACAGTAATAAACAACCACTTAGTCATCTGATTCAGCGGCGACTGTTTTGAGGCCACTCTGTGTGCATACATATGAGCGTTCTGCATGTTCCCTGAGTGAGGGTTTAGATAAAAACACAAACAGTGTCCGAGGTGGGGTTGACATGTGAAGAGGCAGCATGATCGTACACACCATTGTTTTCTTTCTGGGGCTGTTTTTGTCCCAGTGTCACTCTGCTCTCCTGCATAATGGCTTCCACTGAGGTGAAACACTGCATGCATTTGTTTGTGCATGTGGGCAAACCTGTGGGAGTTTTTGCGAGGAGCAACAACCAGTTGTTTGCTTTTTACCGACGGGGGGTGCACTCCATCGTTTATTTGTGTGGCCTTGTAAGGCAACACAGCAAATGCTGTTTGTTTTTTTGTTTTTTTGCTGTTTTTCCTGCTTCTGGAGGGGCTCTACTCCACCCAAACTGATGGTCACACTTATGCAAAACAAACAAATGTATTTCCTAAGGAAGAATAGGGAATACATATTCTGAACTTTGATGCACAACACAAACACAACCCTTGGTCAGCTTTTTATCTCTGCTTCTTCTCAATTTGTCATCATCGTTTATCCATATGGTTAATTACCCGGTGGATGGATGAATGTTGCCCTTTCTCTTTTGTCTTTCATCTGCTCCCTGAAAAGGTTACAAAGATTCAACTGTTAAATGTCAGTTAGTTGATGCTCTCTAGCATGGATCCTAGTCAGACCAACAGAAGAAGGATGAGGGGAGGGGGATTCCTAGAAATAAACCAGCAGGGCAGTTAAAGATAACAAATCTATTTCTGAATGCTTTTTAATTAGCTTTGGATCACCGTGTCTTTGCTTGTCTGCATGTGAGGGGGTGATTGTCTTTTAAGGTACATGTTAAACACACCTGGTGCAAAACTTCTTTGATGATTACATTGCATGTGACTAAAGTTCTTTCCAGAGGCTCATGTAATCACGTTTTTGCTGCAGAATGATATACATTTAGGGGGGAAAGTGGCCTCTCCACTTTTATCCTGGAGAGTGCATTAAATTGTACTGGATAGGCGATAATGGGCGAAAACTTCTTCACTGGAAAGTTAACTCGCCATTACAGAGATGGGTCAGAGCATACGAGGTTAGATGGTACGTACATTTACCAACAGCTTCCTGTGAGGGGTTTTTAGCCTATGATTGCATCCCTGCGTGCATCCCCATCAAATTAAAATAATACTGGCTTATACTGTGTGTTTCATTGCACTATTAAGGCACTTTCTCATGTTAAGCGCCATAAAAACATGTATCTTTATGGTGTGACATCGTATCATGTCTCTCTACTGTTCACCTTTAGTGTGCAGATCCAAGCAGTGAATGCCATTGGCTCCAGTCCCTCGAGTCTGCCGCTGTTAGTGAGGACACGCCCCCTCCCTCCAGCCCCGCCCCCACTCGAATGCTCAGCGGCCGGTCCCCAGAGCCTGAAGCTCAAGTGGAGTGAAAATGCTGGACACACACGTGCCCTGCTTGCTGATGAAATGGTCTACACACTACAAATGGAGGATAAGAACCACAGGTGGAGTACACACACACGCATGCACGCACACACTGATTTATACTGCGTTAAATACTTGTTAAATTAATGAAGTGGACTGAAATCTGTGTAGATAAGACAAAATTAGCACTATCCAACTTGTTGATGCAGGCAGACCACAATAAAAGCTCAGTGAAACACATTAAAAAACAACATTTTTATTTTCACTGTTTAGTTGCGTTAGAACTCCTAGTATAAATGAACAAGTTTTAGAGTAGATTTTACATGATAGACTTACAAAAGTAGTTACTGAAAATGAAAGAGATTTTTTTTTTATTTGTAGTAAAATTGAGTTCCTGTATATTTATCAACAGTTCCTGTTCTGCTGCTGCCTTCAGATGTCACACAGTTAGTTCAATGAAGTTAATTCATGTGAACCAAAGTGTCTTATAAAGCCGTCGTCAAAAATACACCCTTTAGCTCCTGCAGGTTTAGGGGTCTGCATGGAGAGGGCTTGCTCCCTACATGCTCCATCAGATTTCATCAGATATGTGTCTGGAAAGTTCTTAAGTAAGTAAGTAGCTTTTGCAGGGCTCAGTGCTGCTCTTGTGGGGCTGGAATACTTCTGTTTTAGGGGAGTGTACTTGCCATTAGAAGGTGACTGCTCGGCATGGTCTGTGCATGTAAGGACGGATGCAGATTGGAGCATGTGGACATCACCAAATTCCGCCGTTCCTCCCTGGAGATGTTTTGCAAGGCCTTCACCACAGTCACCTTCAGCTGCTACGTGTTTGTTGGCATTCCAGACTTCAGTTTCTTCTTCATTAACTGAAACGCTGCTCTACTGGGTTGAGATCAGGCGAGCGACGTGGCCGTTAAAGAATATCTCTTTTATTCAGTGGATAAAAGGAAATTTATAAAAACTTTGTCATTGTCCAAATACTTCAGGTGTGGTCTGTGGATTTCTATCTGTGGTCATTTAGCATTTATTGGAACTTTAGGTAAAAGAAGCAATTCTGACATTCTAACTGATACAAAATCCTTGGGTGTTTAATATGAATTGAACATCATCTCTGGCAGGGAATTGAAAAGCTGCTGTCGCAGTTAGAGGAAGTGCATTCGGCCACTCTGCAGACCACCTTCCACAGGCTACTCAACCTACACCTGGTCAATACAGCCAATCAGCACCCAGATCAATAATTCAGACGCACAAATGAGACATGGAACTACAGCAACTCCAGGGAAGAGTGTGTATGTGTGTGTGTGTGTGTGTGTGTGTGTGCGTGCGTGCGTGCGTGCGTGCGTGCGTGCGTGCGTGCGTGCGTGCGTGCGTGCGTGCGTGTGTGTGTGTGTGTGTTAGGGCAGTAACTACATGTACTGAGGAGAAGTCATGCTGAGGGTATTTATGGCCTGCTGGGAAACAGCCTCTAATGTGCCTCTAACTTCAGCCGATTGGTCAAACAGGTGGGAGAAAAAGAAATAAGGAGAGAGTTAACAGACTGAGAAGGAGGAAAAAGTTAGAAAAAAAGCGCTGACATGGAGTTAAATACACAACTGGAATGATGGATTGTTTTTCAATGAATGCTGGAGAATTCTTCCAACACTAAACAGAAAAGCACATCGAACAGTGTATTTATCAGCCCCACATCTGTTGGATCGTCTCATTCCCCTCTCTCTGTGCAGCACTGCACCATTCTGGTTGGCTCCCATCAGTGTTTTAAATTAAGGCTCGGCTGGCATCAAGTTGGCACCCAGGTATCTTGGCAACGCTGGGATGGGACATAGGGCAGGAGGCAACAGATGGGGGCATGCATGGCAAGCTGTGAGCCGTTAACCTCTGTAAAGCACGCGCACACAAGTAAAGTGGGAGGCACACACAGATTTCCCAGCCAAATTAAAACAGCATTTACAATTAAGAGAGAGTTTCATTTGCCCTTTTATGATTAGAACAGGGAGGATGTGTGTGTTTGAGACCATGTTGGATGTTTTTCTGCATAATCTGCATATGTTTGAAAGGACCTTGGTGTTTTGGGAATCCTGCTTTACAGTCTTTGTGATATAATATTTGATATTTAGGGGTTTTTGTATATTCCGCCTTGCACAATATGTCATCAACACACCAGTACGTGGTGTATTTTCATCCCTCTTTGTGGTATGCAATGAAAGGTTGTCTTGACTTAAGGATTTTGTCTGAGTTGAAGTGTAATGAGTGGGTGGGGGTGGGAAACTCAGCTTGATGTTTTATAATTGATTGAAGAAAGGTTTGTATGCACTTTGTTTGTTTCATTTAGTTATATGAATTATGTATCAGATACTCAGCAAGCTCAGTTCACCCCACTTTATTTGGGTGTTTGACATTAGCAAAGCTGTATGAAGAGAGGGGGTGGAGTCGAGCTGGAGACGCTAACTTCACCTCTCAAAACCATTTTTTATGAACACATGTTAAAGGAATGGCTACAAAGAGACCTAAAGAAATTGTGGACAAACAGTGGCAAGAAAAACGCTTTAATGGTTAAAACCAAGAGGGAAGAAACCATGAGTAGGACCAGGATCACCTACTGGCTTTTTAAGTAACTGTTTAATTACTGCAACTTTTAAAACCTTTGGCACATATCCTAGGTTTAGGGATACGTTGATCTGGTCCAGTATTGTTGTACCAATAAGAGAGAAAACATTTTTGAGTAGTGGAGTTGGGATGGGGTCTAACAGACTTGTGGATTATTTAGCTCTATTGACGACTGAGGTCAGCTCAGGGAGGTCTACACGAACAAAACAGTCTAGTCAGGTCAGAAAGGGTTAGAAAGTCAGTGCGGAAGGGATGATTGTGCTTTATCGAAAATAGTTTTAAATCACTTGTGGCGTACGCACACAATCCTGTTCTGTTAGACTTTGGGAGGAAATTGAGCCATTTTTGTCCTCTTCAGTCCATTCAGCACAAGCACTAATAATTTTTCAAAATGTCATACACCACACAGAAAATTGAATCCTCAATCTCAAGAATTGTACAGTAACCTCACCCAAGAACAAGGCACTTGATTAAAAAAAAAACTCTCAAAGACTCAAAAAATGTCACGCAGGACATGCAGGTATTATTTGCAGGTCAAAAATCCCTCTTGCACATAAAATTGGAACAAATCAACAGTTTTCTCATGAATGCAAAAGCAATTTTTTTTTCTTTTCTTAAAGTACACTGGACAGCCAAATCAAAGATAGATTTTCAGGACGACCCATGTGCCATCTCGTTAAATGAAACCCTCCATAATGATACGGCGTGATTCTTGGCTGGCTAGATGTCACAGCATCTCGTGTTTGTGTGCACGTGTGTGTGCATGAGTGCATGCATTAACAAATGAATGCACGGAGCTGCTGTCTAGGGGATGCTCTTTTTCAGTCCCTGTTTCTCCCTCATCGCCGTTCCGCCATCCGTTAGAATGGAGTGGCATGACTGTTTTTGTTGTTAACGTCGTTTGAAATGGCCACGGGAAGCAGACGCTCTCATCTAATGAGTGAGACTGGAAAGGCACTTTGACAGAAATGGAAATTTGGAAACTTAAAAGATTTAGATTTTTAAACAGACATATTGGATATCCATCTGTCATTTCTGCAAATGTAATTTGGGATTTGCCATTCATCTTTTTGACTTTGGTTGTCCTCTGCATTGCATTGTGCCATTTCTCTAACTGCTCCCTGATCTAATTTTTATTTATTAATCGCATTTAATTTATAGGCAGGTGCCATCACCAGAACGTCTGGGGAAATATTCCCCCTCCTCCTTGCTTACCTTTTTTTCTTGCACATTCATTCGGACAGTCTCTATTTTTTTGTTTTGTTTTCTCCCTTTTGTAACCAACATAAATCTGCATGAGTTTGTTTGATTCTTCTCTTTAAATTTCTCTCCTTTTGTATCAGTCAGGCAAATAAATTCTTATTATAATCACAAATCACATTTTTTTTATCATAACATGGTTCCTTGCATAACTACATTTGTTGAATATTATTAAATTTCATACAGTTGTTAAAATAAAAGGAAGCTAAAGTTATTGGTTTGTTTTGAGCCGCCAACAAGTTGCAGTAAAAGTGAAAGGAAATGCCAAATACAATATTTTCCTTTTAAATGTAAGATTAAAATTTGGAGCCAACCACATAGTCGGTTAGCAGAAAGTTAGAAGAAACTACTGAAGGTGTTTTGAGGTAGCGCTGTTTGGGTCAGCCCAAAGGAATTCTGGGTTTGAGTCCAGTTAACTTCAGTCACTGTGAACACAGAAGTTGCACTCCAGTGTGCACCAAAAACCGAGGTTTCGGTACGACTATCAGCAAACACTTATGTCATCTGTTTGTGGTGTGAAAGCTCTTGAGACCTCAATCCGACCCAGCCATGGGGTCTACTCCACATCTCAAACATGTGGACTACAAAAAGTGCCAAAAGGGCTTCCATAGACGGGTGGGTGGTGCAATGTGGGTTATGAAGTAGCACATCAACTAACTAAGCACTAAGCAACCTGGGTTAAGATTTGTTGCAGTTTCTCGACCACCGCTAGAGGCTGGCTCCAAAAGCGAGTCAGTCTCTATTGACTCTCATGTTAAAATGTCCAACTTTAGAGCAGAAATAAACATATTTACAGCCTGGTTCAAAAAACAATTTTGATCTTAATACTGATTTCAAATTCATGTAAACTCTTAAGAGTTTGTATAAAGCAATACATTTATTTCAGATATGATTGATTTGACAATCAGCTCAGCCAATGGCTAGACACTATCCCTTCCTCATTGGTAATCGTCATCCTACCACAATTAGCAAAGCAATCAACAGTGTGTACTAACCCAGCTTTGGACAAAAGCAACAGTAAATGTTGACTTTCCTGTAGAATCCACGTGTAAAATGGGACATTTGGCTGCAAACTTCTGCCGGCAGCTCTACAGGTGTTTTGGAGGTGATCGGCTGAATGAGCTGGTAGCCAAAGCGAATTTGATTGACATGCAGTAGACACGCTTCTGTCAGCTTCCCAAACAACATGGCTGTACGAAGAAAAAGAGGCTTCAAAAGCACTCTTCATGAAGCGATTCCATTGTTTTTTACAGTCTATGAAACTAACAGGACAAACAAAAATAACACTAGTAATCAAAGTCACGGTTATTGTCAATTCTACCACATGTGAGGTACATACAGAGAATCGAAAATTACGTTACTCTCAAACCCTCGGTGCTACACAATAAATAAATTGATCTCTAATGACTCCACTTTGGAAAGGAAGTCGAACTTCATTTAATTAGGTACAAACAAACAAAACAGAAGAAAAAATGTCTAACTGGATTAAAGTGTGTAGCTGTTCTTTTTTTTTTTTTTTGCTGTTTATTTTCTTCCTTAATTTGTATTTAAGATATATATACAACACATCAGGGAGTAAGAAACAGCAATAAAACAATCAGGCCCGACAGGAGTCTTTCTGTGTGGAGTTTGCATGTTCTCCCCATGCTTGCGTGGGTTCCCTCCGGGTACTCCGGGTACTCCGGGTACTCTGGCTGGATGGATAAATAAGAAAACATATGTCTAAAAAGGTTGAAAAACAAATACGCTTCATGATATAAACAAACAAATATATAATCGAAGAAAACCAAGAAAATAATCAAAACCAATGAATAAAAAGGTGTTGGATCAGCAAAGTATAGTGAATTAAAACAGCAAGAAATTACAAATACAGTTGTATATTTTCTTGGCTTTTTTAAACTTTTCTGACTCATACTCTTTAGAGATTTAAAGTAACTAGTAAAATCATTTGTAAACCCAGCAAATGGCTTTCCACTTACATGTATGTATATTATATTTACCCAAAATAATAATATGATTGGAAATATCAGATATGTGTATTTCCTGGAAGTAAGTAATATCAGTGTTTCTAAAAGAGGTGAAATCCATTTTTAAAGAAAGGCAGCTAAGCGTGTAGCTGCTTTTTCACTATTCGCTTCAGGACAGTTGTCATGGAAACAGGACGCACCAGCAGCACTGATGTTGATCGTAAACGGCAGTGACTGTTGTCGCGTCGCTTGTGGCGCAGCGCTGGTGGACTGGACAGAGATCTGCGGCTGCACCAACATGTACAACCAACACCCTTTTCAGCTCGTTTCTGTTTTTGGTTTTGTTTTGAAATAACATAAATGTAAAGGCACCAACACAGACGAGTGTGGACAAAACTTTGGAAAAAATGTACGGTATTAGTCAGAGCAGTGATATGTCCTTGACTGCTGCCTTTTGCAATCAGCTGTCTGCTCGTTTGGCTCTGAATCAGGATATAAATCATCTCATTAACTGTGTCCTGATGATGCGGTGTACGGCTGTTTGTGTATGTGCTGAGTGTCGAGGACCTCAGTGTTTTGACATCCTGCCTCTCAGCATAGTCCAGATGAGAAGAGGTCAGAACTGCTGACGACTGAAGGTAATGGATTGTAAATAGATAAAAAATGTGGACTCCCACTTCAGAATTAACTATAAGTTTCAAAACCCCATAACAACTACATTTCCAGTCAGTGAGCTTATTCTAACACTGAGGTGTGAGTGTTTACTATACGGCCCAACGGTGAAAGGAAGGTTTAACAACACCATATATCAGGTGGAAAAACGCATCGGCTCTCTGAGGTGCCGTTACATAAAGAGCTCATCGGGAGTTACGGCCTTCTACTAAACCATGACCTCTTTCATCTACTCTTTCACTCTCTCTTCTCTGTTCTCTTCCAAGTTGTCAAACCTCATCTCTGCTCTAATGATTCACCTCTCCTCTCCTTTTCCTTTTGTTTATGTTTCACTCTCCCATTTCTGTCATAACTTTTCCTTCTCCTCTCAGATTTTTTTTTTTTTTTTTGCCGAAAACTTGATAGCAGCGATGAATAAAATAACCCCTTTGTCAACTCAAATCCACTTCTTTTTTTTTTTCCCTGACTGACTCATTTGCCTACTTATCATCTCTTTCATTCCATCAATCTGTTCATCTAGCCAGCCTGGGACTGTTTTGGTTTCTCGTTTTTATCAGATTTGTGGCCATTACCTGCCACTATTTCTTCTGTGTGTTCATAAATCACTTTTATCTCATCTTCGTTTAAGATCCACTCTACTCTTCTCCTTCTCTTTCTGTTTTCCAAAGTTTCCACAGCCTGTTTTCTTATGTATTGTTATGCGGTAGGCACCACTAAGCTGTTTATTTTTATTTTCACCCATGTAGACTGGTTCTACTGAAGCGGTTCCAGTGCTGGTTCAGAGCCGGTGTCTAACTTAGAACCAGTTTTTTGTTAAACAACAGCTGACCACAAAGAAAACACTGGTTCAGAGCCGAGAAAAGTGGTGTTAAGCTGGCAACTAAACTCTGCTGGGCTAGATGCAAGAACTGCGTATGTCAAGGTCTAAATAACTAGAGCAGCCAAAACATTGTAACCCCTAATTTTAGGTCAGACTTGTGTTAAACCAGAATAGAAACTGGAAAAAAAAGGCATTAAGGAGCGTACACCAAAATGAAGCAGTGGTGGTGCATGAAGGAGACTATCTCTTTGCCCTATGGACACAAGTACAAATCAGCTTAGGGTATGGAAAAGCAAACCTCTTTATGTCTAGATTTACCTTTTTTACCCCCTTTCACCTTTTTTTCCGCTTGTCTTCATTGTATTCCAGGTTTGTGACGATCTACCGCGGTCCCAGCCACACCTACAAAGTGCAGCGCTTGATCGAGTCCAGCAGCTACAACTTCAGAATACAGGCCATCAGTGAGGCTGGGGAAGGTCCTTTTTCTGAGACATGTACTTTCTGCACCACCAAGTCTGTGCCACCTGCCCTCAAAGGTAAAATCACCTAGAATATTGTGGAACCTCCTAAATATGAACATCTGTAGCTCCCTAGACTACAGATGTAACCCTGCTTAATTAATGCCCTCATATATTTTCTTCGCCATAAACTGAGCTATTACACATTTGGCCTTATGGAGTATCACAGAGAGTTATGGGTACGGTTGTGAGGCTGTAAATGAGCAGTTCATTAACGACACACATGTACATAAACCGCCTCAACATCCAAAACAGCTTTCAAGCAGTACTTCAATATTTTGGGCATTAATTTGTGTTATTTAGGACCTCTTCAATACTGCATTTGTTCAAGGTTAGATGAGTTGAGAATTAATGCTGGAGGTCTCTGGTTGTCATAGGATTTAACCAAAATTTAGGATGTTTTTAGCACAGCAATTAATGTTGTTAAAATGAGTTTTCACATTGTGGCATAAAATGATAATATTCCCAGAGGATGTTTCCAAAATGATTTTCACCATTAAAAAGACTAAATTAATACTCATAAATAAAAATCTGCTGTCTTTTTAGTGGATGATGTTTGTAGTCTAAAAAGCCTTCCATTAACCGCGTTAAAGGGGCTTCAACATTCACCACCAGTATTAAGCAACGTATTATTGCAGGGACTTTCCATTTTCAATAAACTGTTGTTTACAAGTATCAGAAAATTTGACTTTAAGGTACATTTACTTAAGGAAAACAAATTATCTATATGTTTTTCTGAGCCTCGTGAAATTACAACAAAAATAATTGTTGGGAATGTTTAGAAAATGAAAAAAATGTTTATTAAACCTGCAAAAGTGCAATAAAAAGCAATTTTTATGTTCTATTTATTATGGATAGTTGGGTGAGGTGGGGTTAACTTCCTGAACTCTCTTTATATATTCATATATATATATATATATATATATATATATATATATATATATATATATATATATATATATATATATATATATATATATATATATATATATATATATATATAAATAGAGGATGGTACGGTGGTGAACCATGACCCATGTCTGCTTGCAAACACTAAACCGGAAAAGTGTTGTTTCTATCTTTATCTACGTTTATCTGGTGCAATAAAGGTGATGAGTAAAGACGCTTATAAGCAGTTAAAAGCTTTACTTTAGTTTTTCTTGGCCTTTACAAAACTTCCTTACATTTTTAGAAATTTGTATTTGAAGTTATATTTAGATTTCTTTTGCTCCCAACAGCTCCCAAGGTGCACCAGCTGGAGGGGAACATGTGTGAGATCACATGGGAGACCATCCCACCAATGAGAGGAGATCCTGTGAGCTACGTACTCCAGGTGCTGGTGGGACGCGAGTCGGAGTACAGACAGGTTGGTCTCACACACGCACTCACACATAGACACGCACGCACACACACAGACGCGCACACACACAAACACACACACACACAGACGCGCACACACAAACACACACACACACACACTGCAGAAACACATCAGAAATCTGCATTTGGATGAAGTGACAAGTTTCATTTCCCGGTTTTGAATTTTGGAGTGATTGAACAGAAAAGCTTACATTTTACCAAATCATTGACTTTTTACAAAACTTTGTTGTAAAACTCCCTTTCGTTCTCTCGTCACAGGTTTTTAAGGGAGAGGAGGGAGTTTTCCAAATCTCTGGTCTCCAAGGAAACACAGACTATCGTTTCCGTGTGGGTGCCCGCCGGCGTTGCCAGGATACGTGCCAGGAGCTATGCGGACCACTGAGCCCCTCCTCTTCGTTCACCCTGCGTCGCCAGGAGTCGACCACGTCGGGAGAGCAGTGCGCCATGGAAACCGGCAAAGGGGTGGGCCTTATCTCAAGCGACGAGCGCTTTGCGGCGCTGATCGTGTGCGTGTTCGCAGGCCTCTCCATCCTCATCGCCTGTTTGCTACAATACTTCTTCATGAAGTGAGGGAATTTTAACTATAGGATTGAAAGAGAAAGTAAAATCACAGAAAAAAACTTTGTCTATGAACGAACCGAATGAAATCAAAACAAACACTTGAGATGTACTTTTAAGGCTGTGTATGTTTTTTGTTTCTAGTCAAAGTATTGATTCAGGCTTTTAAATGTTGTCTTCTGGCTTCATTCAGTTTGGTCTCACTTCTCTCTACTTCTCTGTTGTCTTTGAATCATTGTCCATATCATTTGTTAAGGATTTCTGTCGAGGGAAGCCTTGTCTTTGCTGTACCTCGGTTGGGAAAGAAAAGTGATAATCAAGCCTTAAAATAACCGTGAGCAAAGCATGTGCTCTCCAGACTGCCTTGCATGTTTTGAATTTTGTATCTTTTTAAAACGTATTCAGTAGAGAACACCTGTATTTTTGCCAGTCATTGCCTTAATTTTTTAAAACATTTTTTTTATATTTAAATTTTTTTTTTTTTTTCCTTTTTTTTTTTTTTTTTGCTGCAGTCTGTATTCATTCAGCCATATTCACATTTAGGCTTTAGCTGTTCATGTTCACGTTGTTAATACTCTACAGGCCCTCGGTCCGTTCACGCAACCTGCTTCTGCTCTCACACTCGGACCCGCGAAGACCCAGTGCGCAGACTCGCGTGCAGACCTCCGTACATAACCATACACGCATGCAAACCCACACTTTTGCAGTGACAATGAGAACGACACGTTTCCTCTCATGAATTCAGTAACACAAGCGCTCAGCTTTTACCACTCAATCACTCATTCTTTCAGCTACCAAAGTGATGCAATCTGTGTATGGTGTAAGATGCTGCTATCCTGTGATTTTTCTATTATCTATGAAAGAATGGAGACCGGTAATCTAACACAAACACACACACACACACACACACACACACACACACACATATATATATATATATATATATATATATATAGGTGTGTTTTATATAAAAATCTATGATGCTATAAATGATGTAATATAAGTGATGGCAATGTAAAGTCAGAAGTGCGGAGTAAAAAGGGGAGGAGTGGACCAGGTGCTCATGAAGAGCAGCTCTGAGATCAGTTCAGCAGCGTGCAGACGTTTGAAGGAGCCCTCAAACACTGCTTTTAGATCAGAATCTGAACCTTCGTAGGCATTCATTTGTTGGGCATAATAAACTGGCTGTAGAAAGCCAGGCTGGGGATCGCAATTGGCTGCAATTTAACCAGGAAGGGGCCAGGCTCGACGCGTCAGGCGCTCCATATCCTAAAATCTCAAGCGACAGTTGCTCCAGCCCATGTAGCTGTAGCTTCAGTAGCGATTTGTCCGCAGCATCGCAGGCCTCCAGGTGCTAACAGGCCTGCCAGCCAGGTGCCCTTCTCAGAGCTGCATCTGTTAACCAGGAAAGCCATTAGGAGTAAGCTTGAGCTTTACCACATCCCATCTTAACCAGCTGCCAGCCAGCCAGAGCAGCGCAGCCGCTGTTCCTCCTTCCAACTCATCTGTGAATCGATATGTTTGAGGACTCTTCCCCTCTTCCTTCATCTCCTGCTCGTCATTATCTGTAATTACCCTTTTGCTCTGGCTGCTTCCCACTTACTTTCGATCCATCCCAGCTTTCCTTCTCCCCCCTCCTCCCCTCTCTCTCTCTATTAAAAGGTGCTTTATTGACATGTAATCAGAGCAGTATCAAGACTGTGATCTTCACTCAGCTGGACATGTTCTCTGAGGACTTGAGCTGATTTTCTCCAACCAAACAAGTCTTGGCCAGAACACAACTCATACTAATAGGGCATTCTGACACAAGACAACCCCCCCCCCATACACACGAACACAGACACACACGCCTCCCTTTTGCCCCACCCTGATCTCCGAGTACCATGTCCATTTTACCTCCTAACCTGTTCAACTAAGCCAAGGTACAACCCATTTCATACCCTGATAGTCCAAAGAAGTCGCCCTGACCTCTGTGATTGACATGTCAACTCTTTATGGATGAGGCCACTCGATGGGCGATGGAGGCATTGATTAGCTTTGATTGGCAGTCTGTCACGTACCTCAGGGATAAGGCCTTACCGAGGGGAGATCTAATCCCGTCATCCCCATCATCTTGTGAACCTCTCTGGATTTTCTGCCTCTTGTCTTCTCCCTTTGTCTGCACCCCTTTTCTCCTTTTTTGAAGCTGTACCTTGTCCTCTGTCCTTGCTGTGCCTTGCTCCTGTACGCGTCAGTAAGTAAGCAAAGTGGTTTACTAGCTCAAAAAAAATTAAAAAATTTAAGAAAACCTTTGCCAAAGTTGATGGGAAAGATAAGGTAGAGTTCTTTTCTAGGTTTTATTTATACTATATATTTGCATACAGTACTTTACATGCCAATTACAGTGCAATCTTCATTTATTTATTGTTTAAAGATTAAGAGACAAGTGTAGTTTATATACTAATTTTTTCTTGTAGCATGTTTTCTTTAAGATTTTTTTTTTTTTTTTTTTTTTAATGGATGTATGTTAGATTGTATGATTAAGGCCAGCATTCCTTATCATAGTAACCCTTTAAGTAATTATCTTGCAGCTGTTGGGAACCTGTAGCTCATAAGTCCATACATTGCAGTCTACATTGCCGTTTCAAACATGTAACCAAACGCCTTTTGTTATTTTGTAGATTCATCTCCTGTTTTTGCCGCGCACAGGCAAGCAGTTCTTGTAATGCTTAGAGAGACATGTAGCAAGCCGGGCCTTAGGGCCAGTTCAAGTCCTCTGTATTGGGATAAATGTTTCTGCCTTTGGCTTTTTATTTCTCTGAATAGTGTAATAATGAAGCTTCTAACTACTTTTTTTTTTTTTTTAAGTTTTTATTGCCAAAGTGCAGGCTTTTTCGTGTCCACTAGATGTTGCATTTGCAGTTGTCTAATGGGTTCTGTGATGTTCTTCTGTAAGGACACAGCATTATGATTTTTATTATTGTTAATATTACTCTCTCAGAAGAAAAAAAAATACATTAACTTGATCTGTGATTACGCTTCTTTTCATATATCTTTTTATTATTTTGTTTTCATCAAGCAGAATGTGCCATTTTGAAATGTGTGGCCCCTTTTGAAAGAGCGTTTTGAGCACAAATTGATTTCACATTAAAAGTGGAAGAAGGCTGAAAAAAATAGAAAAAAAGGAGAGAAAAAAAAAATCAAACAATAAGAGGAGGCAGATGCCGACGGTAAATTTTACGATTCCTTTTTCAGGCTAGTGCTGGTGTAGTAGTAGTGAGTGTATTGTATCCAGTGTTTTGCTAAGAGATGATGATATACAGAGATATCTATAGAGTTATAGAAAATGATAAATACATTATGACTGATGGAGTTGAAGCACTTTTTTTTTCTTATGAAAAGCATTAAACATGATGAGATTATGAGTGAGAGGAAACGGATCCTCAACTCTGTTCCAAACACTACTGCCAACGCTTACTGTTACATTCATTGGCATTATTCTGTCATTGGTATCACTGTGACATTGGCATTACTAGAGCAACGGCCCCGTGTTTCGAGCGGCGCCATGCTCTCTGCAGAATGCAAACTAGCACCGGGAGAAAACGGCTCATAAGGGGTACGGTGCCTTTTCCAGATGTGCTTTTTGTGTGTCTACCGAGCCTGTCGCTTTGTAATTACTGGTGTCCTTAAACCCTTGATGTTACGTTGCCTACTCACGGCCCATTTTGCTGCCCTCTTCAATCCTGAAAGGCACTCGATGTAGCAGCCACACATCTGGCCACACGGGGGCAGGATATCAGGCGAAAGTTCACATGCCAGCACCTACTTTAAGTCACTACTTAAGTGTACCTCTGGTGGAACAAAGTGGTATTACAAGATGTGCCACACCGGCTCCTGTCTTTAGCGCTACATAGCCAGTGGCTTTCTTTTCAACAAAGCAGAACTGCATGCCCCCTTGTGGTCGGAAGTGATAATGTTGCATAGAGTGGCTTTAAATGCCCCAATCAGAGTTTTTTTTTTCTTTTCTTAAATTCAGATGAGTTGTACTAGTGTTGAACAATCGAAGTTAACACAGTGTTAACTTAAAGACTTTGTTTTGGTGGGCTGGGTACTCCCTTTTTGTGCTCTTTTGTTTTGTTTTTGTTTTTGTTTTTTCAAATGCTGACAATTTTAAAGAACCACACTTGCCTAAACACGCCCCACCGCCTCCCCTTACAGGTCCTGCACATTTGGTGATGGTCCAGAATAGTAGACCATGTGTGCCCACCAGCCCCCACGTCTGTGCCTTCTGATCATATTTTTTTTTTATTTTCAATGTAAATTTTACGGTAAGTAGAGATTTTGACTGAGATATTGGCGATTTGACAAACGTACAGAGACTCGCAGGTATTTAACTATTTTTTAAGCAAGACAAAAAAAAAAGAAACATATTTTTACCTCACGATTTCAAACAAACATTCCAATGTTGTCATGGTCTACGATTTGACAAAAAAAAAAGGAAAAAAAAAGAAATTCATGCATTTTTTTCTTGTATTGTAAATGTTAGACAATTTCATATGCATTATATAAAAGAAACTGCCATATCAATTTTAATGTATAGATTTTTGCAAATACTACCCTATGTATGTAAGACGTAACTGTATCGGTAGCGTATATATAATATATTTATGCCCAATAAATGTTTTAATTTTTTTCTGACTTGAATTGCAACTGTTTTTTTTTTTTATTTTCTGTTATTTTTTCACAAACATAAACCGCTCCGTTCCAATTAAGTGTGCTACTGGCCTCCCTTTTCTGTGGCGAAATAAACGACTATTAGCAGCAGAGCCACATTCAGTATCGATGCACAAACCTGACGTTCGTGTTCCTGTAGCAGTATTGATTTTTATCTTCATGACTGAACCAGGGAATGATTTCTCTCCCTTCAACTGATGAAACTGTATACAAATGTAAAGAAGTGATGATCAGCATTTATAACTTCAGGGTTGAAATTTGAATTATTCATCTGCATGAATGTGTTTCTGGACAGTTTTGATTCTTGTTAATGTCACAGAGTTTGAAGAAGGGTTTAAGGAAGCGGCATGGTAGGAAAAGTGTGTCAGTGTGAGGATTTGTCTTATTGATTGACTCTGCAGTGGTCTTGACAGCGATAAGCGACACGGCAGTGAGAGTAATCCCATTTAGTGTCGTCCCCTGCTGTCCATGAGGGGATCAAAGTGTAGACTTTCAGCCGTAATTTAATCGTTTTTATATAAAGATTGCATTTACAGTTAAGGATTTGAAGCCATTTTGAGTAAAATACCTTAATTTTCAAGGGCTTGGACAAAGTGTCATAATTGTAAATAATAACACTATTCTAAATATTTGGATTAAAATCCTTTGCAGACATTGAGCCCACAGACAAGTATTGTCTCTGGAGAAGCTTTGTTAGACCTTCACTTTAATTTCCTGCATTCTTGTGAGTCTTCCTGCCTTCACTTTTGTCCTCTGTAACCGAAAAGCTGCTCTGTCGGGTTGTCAGAGTTTGATAATATACATGTCAGGATCCACTTGTGCCAGCAGTCACGTCATCAGTAAACATCAAGGAGCCTGTTCCACTGGTGTGCACACATGCTCGTACCATAACACTTACGAATATAAGGTGTTACTTTCCTCCTTCGCGCTTTTCTCTTCCCAAAACAAAATCTTACTGATAAAAGCATATCTGGGTTTTATCTTTACAAAAAAATAAAATCTGATTCCAGAACATTTGAGGATTTTTAAGTTGTTTTCTGGCAAACTCTAGTCTGGCTGTCCCATTCTCAGATGATACCAGCAGTTTGCACCGTGGTGTCTTTACAGTCAGGAAGGCGTCTCCGGACGGAAGACTCTTGACTTCTGTTGGTCTCGTGAAGGTTGGTTTTCTTCATCAAGGAAAGCATTCCTCTTTACTTCACTTCTGCAATGTTTGATATCTTTTATAGATTAGTGTTGCTTTTTCAGCCTAATGATGACCTCCTCTCTTAGGTTGAGACCTTCTGGGACTTCATGTTTGCAGCTCCAGTCGAACAGCTGCCAAATGCTGACTCAGTGTACCTTTCTGAAGTCCGGTTCTAAAAGAGTTCAGGATGCCAAATCTTCTAACAGAATTATGTGTTTATGTTCACCAATTCTGTTCGTATTTTTATCCCTATTTGAAAAAAGGGTTAAAATCAACCATTTTGTTTAATTTTCTGGAGGTTCGTTTAGTCATATTGTTTGTTTTTTCCATCATCTACCAAATGAAGCAGTTGAACGAACATCCTCCAAGAGTGGTGATTGCATTTTTTTTACATTATTGCTTGTACTGTGATAAAAAATAGAGGTACACGATGGTGTTGACAGCGTAAAATCATATGCCTAAAAGGTTTAAAAGCGCAAACGTCTTTTTTTGTTAACAGAATGTTTTTCATAATGTTGAGTTTTAATCTTCCAAATAACTGAAACGATCAAATCAGCGCAGGTGAGTATCATATAAAACATGAAGCAACCCCACCTCTTTTTCTTCCTAACCTTTTAAAAAATAATAAACTTAATGTGATTGTTGTGGGTCTCAGCATAAGAAAAATCAAACCTCAGGCTTTTAATTGTGACACTATTAATTTAACTAAAATGAAGACAAAACAGGGAAAAGAAAATCCAGATCGCAATACTATGTACCTCCATTATTAATAAACTTGCTAGTGTTGTCCGGATCGTTGCTCTGTCACATGACTGTTTTCATCACGCTTTAGCTGACGGACAGATATTCTTTCGTTTGACACTTTTTTGACTTTACAATTCTCTGATATACTGAGGAGGTCACGGTTGTCTGCATTATTACGAGGTGGCCAGGTTTTTGGCTGCAAAGCGCCCAGATATTATCTTCATGTCTAAAGATAAAGGTTCTGGCTTGTATATAATGTGCACGTCAACAGTTGATGTTTAGGAGAACCTGGCTGCCGCTTAGCACTACCATTCGTAATTACACTAAAACCACTAAAAACAGGAAAACGCAATGATTCTAAAATAACATTTCCTTTGTTCAAGGCCTGTTAAACATTTTTTAGCATCTGCATGAAATAAATTCAAGTTCCTGTGAGAGTGCATGTGAACAAACAGTTGGAAATATCTACCATCCAGTGTTTTCATGTGTTCTTCAGCAACCATCTGGCCATGGAACCACCAATGCACGTGCAGGCACGAAGAGATTTAGATGGCCCAAATGCGACTTCTTCTGCTGCTCCACCTTCCTCCTCTTTCTCTACTTATGTCAAATGCTTTGTTGTCTGATACTGTGATTCTTTTTCTTCTCCTGACACCTGCAGTTACATCGGCCCAGTTCTTCTACTCACCACTCCAGCACTCATGACATTAATTCAAAGACTTGTGAGGGAGTGTTGCGGCATTGTGGCACTTTGGGTTAACTACAGCTCCAGTTCCAGTTCCAGCTCCAGTTTCAGCTCCAGCTCCAGTGTTTCTAAAGCTATCCGAGGTAACAGATTGGTCCTGGTCCTGCCGGCTGCTGAAACACAATGCTTGTAGCTATGATGACAGACTAGACACCGCTGTGCCTCTGAGAACAGAGCAGAGTCCAGTGGCTGGTTTTACATCCCAGTGGGATGAAGATTATATAACTGAGTAAAACAGAGCCACCTGGGGAGAAGATTGCAGCAACCTCAAAGATTGATGTTGAGATGTTCTGTTACTTTTACCTTACAGCACCTCATCTACATCTTGTTACAGAAGAGCAGGGACCTTATTGTTGAGGGAGTGATTCAGCTGATGAATACAGATGTTAAACACAAATTAGAGCAAAGAAGGAAATAACTAAGTCTTTATAGTTTTCCTTTTTTTTATCATAGGTGCATACATCAACCAGCAGATGATCATCACAGACATAAAAAAAAACAAACAGTTTTTACTCTTTTCATCACTTTACATTCAGTTGAATCATAAATAACACGTCCTTTTATCAGTATGTGCATTCATTTCACAGAAATATCTTCTTCACTTCCAGGAGGGCATGTTTTTATGCTGCGGCTGCTGTGGCGTTTGGAACTGATGCAAAGCCTCCAGTTGTGCAGCATGGAGTGTTAACCTTTACAAAGCATATATTTACAAATAAAAGCAAGACCAGCATCATTATTTACTGATTGTTCATTGATCCTCTGAGTCCACGAGATGGGACAACACATGGCACACTTTTTCTAAATTATTGTTCTTTCTCAGTCTCTAATACATTCTTAAAGGCAGGCAGGTTAAATTGATTTCTTTACACGAACTGCAGTTGGAGCTTGAAATGGGATATCTCAGGGTTTTTTTTATGTTTGATCATCCATGAATAGTTTACAGCTTCCAATAAAACAAAGGATCAAACAGACAAATAAGACACTGTATGTTATTCCCATTGAAGAAAAAGAAAAGGAACACTGTGTTCAGCTTTGGGAGAGAGAATAATTTTTGTGCTAACGCCGCAGGGACTCTATAATATTTGAAGTCTTTTTTATGGAGTCAGGCATAGGGATGAATCAAACTGAATGTCAGAGCATATTGATTGTTGTCAAAGCAGACAAACGACCTATACAGTGAGTGGATTACAGAAGGATATTGTCCACTGAAGCTTCAAAAAGAGCTCAGTTGTGTATTTTGATATAAAGTCAATTAATGACAGGTGTGACGCTTGAAAACCCACATATTCTGAATTAACAGATAAGACATATTTAGAGGTTTGTGACCAGTGACACGTTAATTTTTATTATTTTATGCATTAAACTGACACGTCCTAATGCTCTCCAGTCTAAGGGGCTTTTGAAGATGATAATACGAAATAATCAACAATAAACATAAAAGGCAGTGACTTTGTCTAGAAAACAGCAGTCACTAATATTTAGTAATAATTAAAACCGATTACAATGCGTCCAACATCCAGCTACACAAGAAACATACATGCAAACATACAGGATACTGTATGTATCTCTCAGGCACGCGGGCGCGCACACTCTGCGCCTCTCTGAAGGAGCGCAGAGCAGCACCACAAATTCTACAGTGCTTTCTTTGTCATCCAGAGTACAATATAAGGCATTTGTAAGTGTCTGCCATACCCATGTACTGTACAGCAGTCCTGTTGCGAGTGTTTGGATCCATGCATTTATCAGTTCTGCCTCAAAAAGATCAAAATCATCGTGTTGTGTGAAGTGTATGGCACTTGCTGAAATATCCAAGAAGGACATTTGAAACTTACAGCTTACAGGTATTCGAAATATTTCTGTTTGAACGTATTGACCTTGTAACTCATCCAAAAGGCGCCCAGATGTTCATCGCTCTTACGGTTATTATGGCTTTCTAGTGGATATTTATTTATTTGTTTTTGATAAAACCGGACATGTTGACAGTCATGTTAGAAGCTGGTTGTAGATTCCGTCCAGCCGCTCGAGTTGTCTCCTTTCACGGTGCTGGCCGTGCGCCCCCGTGACGGCTGGCCGTCGGTTAGGCCGAAGAGCCGCGCCGCTGCGCCGCGGTACTTCCAGGACATGGTGTTGTAGAGGACGGGGTTGATTGCCGCGCTCAGGTAGAAGAGGACCACGGACACCAGGCTGCAGTACTCGGACAACACTGACAGCAGCGGGGACGGCGCATCCAGAGAGCGGAACTGCAGGTAGCGACCCACGTGGAATGGCAGCCAACAGAGGACAAAGGCCAGCACAACCACCACTGGATGAGGATGAGGATGGGGACCATAAAGCGAATGGGGGGTGGAGAGAGAAGATTAGTGGATATAGATGAATGGAGGACTTCAAAAATAAACTTTCTTCTAAATTTAGTTATAAACTCCCCATAAGATGCTCCAATTCCTACACTAAACTTACCCAACATCTTGATGGTCTGCCTGTTGGTTTTATCCCTGTGAGATACACGGGAGCTCATAGTGGTTTCTCTGTGTCTCTGCCACAGCCGGCGGCCTATAAGGCTATAGAGCACTGTGAGGCAAAACACCGGCATGAAGAAAAACACAGAGCTGAGCCACACCATGACCTCCATCAGACCCGAATCCACGGCGTACTGCGTCATCCTGCACTCCCGAGTGTCCTCAACTTCCAAGAACGAGCCAGTCACGTTAAACCAAGAGCTGAAATTAGATGGTTCAACGCTGTCCCTCTCCACTCCCACCATAACGAACACTGGGCCAGCGCTCAGGAGGGACACCGTCCAAAGAAAGAAAATCAGGCCGCGTACGCGCCTTTTGGTGACCAGAGCCTTTGCGCGCAGCGGGAAACAGATCGCCAGGTAGCGCTCCACTGACAGCGCGGTGATGCTCAGGATGGTGGAGTACGTGCACGACTCTGACACGAACTGAAAGAGTTTGCAGAGCACGTCACCAAAGCGCCAGGGTCTGTACTTCCACATGCGGTACAGGTCCAGAGGCATGCACAGGAAGATGAGCAGGTCGGACACAGCCATGCTGCACAGGTACAAGTTAGTGGTAGTGCGCATGTCCCGGTACTTGCTGACCACCAGAATGGTCATGACGTTTCCGGCCACCCCAACCAGAAACAACAGTGTGCATGCGATAGTGATGACGGCGAGGAGTGGGATCGAGTAGTAATTGAGAGGGGGCAGCGGATGGTCAGCATCCCGGGTGCTGTTGTACGCCCCCTCCCAGCTGTAGTTATGGGGGAAGCACTGCGAGTCATTGGGCCAAGAGGGCATGCTGCCTCCGCTTCTATTCACGGGGAAGCGTCTGCCCCCCGCCTGCTGAAGTCACCTTGAGTCTGAGACACCTCATGCCCCTCCGCGCTCCCCTTTTCTCTTTTCATCTCTGTCTGGATCCTGGAGTTGAAGCAAAAGCGCAGCGGAGAGTGGCACGCGTGCGTAAAACCCAAATCCTTTCCCACTGTACGTCCAAAACAGATCTTTTAATTCTCAGCTCAAACGAAAATCCCCCGGGGAGCAGTTCTTTTCAGGCTCCGACACGAGCAAATGCTCCACTTCATCTGTAGTGGTCCGAGAGTACTAATCCAAAAGAGGAGTTGACTCGACGGTTAAAAAAACTAAACTAAACTAAACTCAAACGGAAAAGGCAACTAATTACATCTTGGATATGTGTGAGCTACATATATGCCAATGTCTGTTCCAGTCATAAAAGTTTAAAGCAGCAAAGTCCAGTACATATTTTTCCTATTTCCTAATTTAACTTACATATATGATATTTTCTATACTATTTTCAGCATCAGCAACAGCTTGAAGGTTTTCATGCGCAAAAGAGTCCAAGAGCATTCCCATCACCACAGCCAAGTTCCAACAAGACAGAACAAAAAAAGAGCATGTCTTAATGAGTTGCACCAGGTAGCAGGAGATGATGAGCAAGATGCAGGGTCCTTTGATGCGGCAGCAGCCATGAACATCTGTCCGGAATGGGAAGAACGCCAAGGCTCAGTCACCCAAACACAAACGGGTAGACAACAACCATCGTGAAAACAAAGACCGTCTGACAGAAGGGAGACAGTTTTATAAAACTCACAAAAATCACGAAGGACCGACGCATTGTCAACATGTTCATATTTCAAAAAAGTCAAGTCTGTTAAACTCGTCGCTATTGACAGGGAAATCCAGCCGAACACTCACTTCAGATGCTTTAGTTGTGGTGCAGATCCAGAGTGTGGGATGCTGATTCCCAGTGCGCAGGAAACATCAGGTGAAAGTGATGCTGTTCAGGAGAAGGAGATGCGGGGTTCTGATGAGTCCGACGCTGCAACACCACCTACTGGAGCTGCTGGGACATTAATGACTGGGGTCACTATTTTCAGCAAAACTGTGATCTCATTTTAGCGTTTCACAGTTCCCAGCAGAAATTCTCCCAAATAAGGGAATAAGACACTCAAGTGTCACCATCTGCTTTAGGCATGGTTTTGCAACCAATCCTGCCAGCCAGTGATGGAAACAGATATTTTCTTATATGAATGAATTCAAGTCAGGAGCATTCACTTCCCAAACGGACTTGCTTTGTTAAAATTCCATCCGTCCATTTTCTATACCCGTTTTATCCTCTTCAGGGTCACGGGGGTTTGCCAGAGCCTATCCCAGCTCATTACAGGCAAGAGGCAAAGGTCCAGCCTGGACCGGTTGCCAGTCTATCACAGGGCCACATATGGAGACAGACAACCACACAGGCTCACACTCACACTCACACCAACGGGTAATTTAAACCAATCAACCATGTGTGTTTTTGAGGGAGGAGGCTGCAGTAGCCAGAGAGACCCCACGCAAGCACGGGGAGAACCTACAAACTCCACACAAAAAGACTCCAGCGGAGTCTGAGTATCGAACCAGGAACCACTAAGCCCCCTGTGCTGCCTTACCGTTAAAAGTACCAACATATTTTCATTGTTTTATAGTTTTATCTGGGATAAACTACGTGGCTTCTGACTGATAAGGCAACACGTTTTCTGTTTCATATATCTGAGTTTCTCTTAGCCCAAACAGAGTTTCAGAATTACTGTCACAAATAATGAAATTCCTTTATAATGGGTCTGAATGAAAGACCTAAAATCATCTGCGGAAACATAAAAATGGGAGCCATGATGCACATGAGTGCACATTACTCCTCTAAATCTGTTTAATCTCAAACTTATTTGCAGAGAACATTTAAAAAAGATTTAGACAGATGAAGTGTGTCATGGGCATAAAAACTGGAGAAGGAATGTTTTATAGCTGGTTTAAAACTGTTATGAAAATGAACTTAGAGATGAGTATCTTAGCCAAGGCAGGTTTATTACATCATCACATAGGGAAAAATGCAAAATAAAAAAAAGGAAGAAAGAAGTGTAATAGATAAAGACTGTAGTTAAAGTCTAATCACGTATTGCAACTCAAGCTTTAAAGTAACAGTGCAGACTTGTAACTTTATTTTAGGTGGACCTTTTGGTTTAAATGGAGAAAGTTGTGGCACATCCAGTCATGAATCTCCTCAATGCCTTTACCAAGAGCCTGTACAGGGTCTCACTCTCCTGGTGACAGTGTAATATATATCTGCATGCCATCTCCATAGCTGTGGGAGTTTATTTTGTTGTTGTTTATAATCGGTGCCAGTTGGAGCATGTAGATGTTAACTGAAGAGGTCCCAGAATAGGACCTTGGGGATCTCCTCATGTGATTCTTGTCTGCTCAGATGTAAAGTTACCTATTGACACAAAGTACTTCCTATTCCTATCTTTAAGTATGTTTTGAACCAGTTTAGTACAGTTCTGGAAAGACTCGCCTACTTCTCCAGTCACTTTAGTAATATATTGTGGTCAACTGTATCAAATGTAGCACTGAGATCCAATAAAACTAAGACTGACTGACCTGTTACAAATTATAACTTGGCCATATTTAGCTATAAAAGTAGCTGCTGACCAACAACTAGTCACAACCAAGGGCCAACAAGCCAACTTCTGCACTGATGGCGCCGTGAAAATAAGAAAGATTGCAGTTCATGTAATGACCACTAGGGTGATTCCAAAAATAAGGTCATTCTCCATTGATTCCCACGTTAAAATGTCCAACCTTTCAGCAGAAATAAACATAATTTACCTGGTAAAAAAACCCAACTCTCCTGCATGTTTTAGATGCTTTTTTGCATCAACACACCTTGTTCAAATTAATTTATCATCATCCACTTGTCTTCACGTCTGTTAACAACACAGTCATTTGTCAGGGTATCTAAAACATGTAGACCAGCGGCCCTCGGAAGCTGAAATTGCCCAGCCCTGGTTTAGGAACACCTTGGAGTCCCACCTATCTGAGGTGAAATATGTCCAGAACAGGACCCTGGACCACTAATGGGCTGCACACAAAGACAAGACATGTGTGCCCATACTCACACCCACAGGCAATTTCAAAGCAAACATTCCCATGTAGGCCCTGATTACTGGTGTGAAATACCCAGTAGTGTGGGGACCGGATGGAGATCCAGTAGGACAGCCCAAAGTGTTGGTTGAGCACAGGCTGATGAAATAATGTTCTTTCAGTGAGAAACGTAATAGTGGCCCAAAATTGGAAAACTACCTCAAATCTCAGGTTAGTTCACAGGGATTCAACACTATGTGCTTTTTTTGTTGTTGTTGTTGCTACAAACAGCAACTATACATTTTCGTGTGTGCAATACCGGCTTCAAGCTTCTAATTAACTTTTTGATAGCTAAATGGAGAAAGTTAAGTGTTGTGGCTACTTTTCCTAGAAGTGGGTGCACAACCAAGATGATTGCAAACTCCAGAATCCTGTGAGGTAAAGAAGAATCCATGAGTAACAGCTGGAAACTGGAAAACATCTGTGTTCATGAGTCTACCATTCTTAATCATAATTTTGGAAAATGTTATGTGGCAGAATATCACTGAGGAAGCCACAACGTTCCAAAATAAATGGAAAAAAAAAAGGAAAATACCTTGCTATACGCCTGCTTTTGGCCAAAGACCACCATGGTAGATTGATTTTGGTTTACTTTGCTGTCTCAGTACTTGGAGCTCTTGCCATCATGGAAGGAAAAAATTAAATTCCAAGAAAGTGCTTAACAGGAAAATGTGAGTGTGGCGTCCACCTGCAGAAGCTTAGTAGAAGCTGGTCAATACAGCAGGACAACGAGCCTAAGCATAGAAGTAAATCCACCAAAGAGTGGCCTCAGAAAAAGGAAATCTGCTTTTGGAGCATTCATTCAGACCATCAGACCATTCTAACCTCAACCCCACAGATGTGGTGTGAAATGACTTGAAGAGACCCACGAACGCGCCGACCTGAAACTGTTGTCTCCAAACGAGGTTCAACCAGCTTTAAACTCCAAAGGTTCTTTCTTTCCTGGACCGTAAAGTCTTAATGCTCGATAAACACACAGCAAATTACAATTGTTTGTGTTTAATCAGTTTAAGCACATTTGGTTTGCTTATTATTGTGACTTAGATGAAGATCAGTTCACATTTTATGATGAATTAATACAGAAAAACCATCTGATTTCCGGAAGTTCATTCCCATATCTCAAGTTTATTGCGTCTTTGACTGAACACATCCAGTTTCGGCACAAGTACGGATCAACTCACAGCGTGTTTCTGTTTTACTGGGATCCTCCTGTTTCAAATATGGTTATCTTTCTGCCCTTTGCGCTGTGTTTACCAGCAGATGTTTATGGCCGGTGAATCATGATGCGTGTGTTCTCTGGGAAGCGAGAGACAGCGACACAGAGATCAGGCCCAGAGAGACAGAGATCTGACTAATGGACAGCGCGCTGGAGACGCACTCGCAGGGACGTTTGTGAACCATACAGAAACCTTTCTTCATAACTGGTGAGTACAACGTCACATGTCTGTTGCTGGATGGTGTGAGAGTGTATCCAGACTGTGTACACGCATGTGCAAGTGTTTTTAGAGGACAGTCACTACACTCCGGTCACAACAGTGGTGTTTCTCCTGATAAAATCCCAGCAATGAGCGGATATTATTTACTCAATCAAAATGGAAAACTTCTACAACTTCCTGTACAACGGGAATTCTTTCTGCTGTCTTCACTGTAATTTTGTCAGTTTTTCAGTGTGAGAAGTCACTTCTCTGTTTTACATTTATGCTTGTCATCTATCTGACGATCCATGTCCTCACCTTTTTTATGCTTTGTTAGTACATGAAACACATTGGCCACCAATTTTTTACCCACAGTATCTGCTGACATTTGTTTTGTGATACATAAAAGTCTTCTGGTGTCTTCTTTATCTGCGCAGAGCCTCCAGGGTGTGGCAGATTACAGGTTAAAGTCCTTTTATAATAAGGATGCACATATCTCATCTCACAAGCATCGCAGTACATTAATTGACCCTCTAGATGGAGGAAGAGATCGATTTAAGTTTTTATGGCCGTCTTTAGGCTAATGAATGGTTTTGCAGTGGTTTTGTTTTTCTTTTCTTTTCTTTTCTTTTCTTTTTTAGTGGAGACACAGGCTTCCATGGATGGAGAGGGAGGGGAGGTATTAAATCCTTTCATGATAAGTGTTTTTCCTTATCGTTTGGAGTGTTTTATGGTTTTAATGCTTGTTTTTGCAGATCAGTAAAGGCTCTATGCACGAGACAAATGTTCAGAAACACACATCTGCATAGATACACACCAACGCAGACAGATGCATGCACAGAAAGTGCCAGTGTGTGAAATGGTGAGAAGAAAAATGGGAGGTCCAGTGTCAGTATATTCCCCCTAGAGGACTCCTCCTACCTCATCACAAGTCCCACACTTTCCATCACCCAATGAAAAAAGCACATGGGGAGAATCTCTTTCTGCGATTGGTCCAGAGTTTTTGAGAGAGCCCTCCTTTCCTGAGGAGTTGGAGAGAGTTCACTGTTAGTTTTTTTTCTCCCAGCCACACTTTCTGCTTTGCAGAAAAGAGAGAGCAAAGGACTGTCTGCTGTTGCTGGTGTGTTGTTCTTTGTCTGCCTCTTTGCCGTTCATTCAGTGAAACCCAGTGGACCGATCGCAGTGTCAAACATGTGGACTGAACGTCCACAGAGGAGAGCAGGTTGGTAACGTCTCCCTCTCTGTTAGTGTCTGCTGTGTTCTATTTGTGTCCATGGAATTTGGGCGATACAGTTTGTCTCTCTAAAACACTCCTTGGATTTGGGTTGACGGGAGGATCAGGGGTCAAAAATGCAAAAACAAACCCCAACAAAAACAAACATCTGATCTCAAGCTGATCTCAAGATGTTGGCATCAGATCTTGATGCCTTTTTAGGAAGGTGCCTGATTAATATTTATGTTTGGCCACACAGGAAGATTTGACAAGAGCAACTACTGGGTGTGGAAATGAGTTTCTGGGTCTTTCAATGGCGTGTGTTTAGTTTTAGCAATGAAACACTGCAACAAGTAAGGTTTTACCTGTTGCAAAAGACATCACAGGTGTATGTAAGTATGTTTGTGTGTGCGTGTGTGGGTGGGTGCTGGCCTGCTGTACCTTTTCTCATACCCTGTTGTGAAAGTTTGTCTCTGCAGCTGGAATGTCATGGGAAGACTGGAGGTATTTTTCTTTGCTGTTCACTCACACAACCCCCCTTCTCGCTCTCCTCTCTTCTTCTGTTGTCTCTGCAAGGTATACACATGATACCGACCTCTGGCATTCATTAATGTTTTTTGAACATGCGGTGGAAGAGTTGTGACCGCAGTAGTTCTCTGTTATGGTGTCAGCACGCTGATACAACAGGCTGTACTACTGCTCGCTCTGCCTGAAGGCTTCAAGTGTGTGAGCATTTGTTTAAGTGACCGTGCTGGTTTGTAAAGAACAGACAGTAGTTGAAGGGCTGGAGGAATTTCTCTCTTTTTTTTTATCCATAAAGAAGAGTAACTGCTTTTCCAAAACCGCAACATTTTACTTGATTCCAGAAGACGGTGAAAGTATTTAAAATATCCTCGATTTAGTACCGAAAACCCCTTCCAGATGCCATCTGTTTTGTAATTTATTGTTGCCACAGTGAAGCTCATTAAAACACAGAAACATTCATTTGAATTCCAACCATTTGAACCAATTATGATTTAGGTTATACAGTAGAAAGCTGACTGCAAAGATTTCACTCGTCATCCTACAGCATAAGACTTTTAAGAATTCTTAACTCCTTTCTAACCAAACCTGTATTTTAGATTCCGGCATGAAAATGACACAGAAATTTGAAATAACTATATATCGGCAGGCAGCACGGTGGCTTAGTGGTTAGCACTGTTGCCTCACAGCAAGAAGGTTCCCGGTTCAATTCCCGGCCCGGTGGGTCTTTCTGTGTGGAGTTTGCATGTTCTCCCCGGGCTTGCGTGGGTTTCCTCCGGGTACTCCGGCTTCCTCCCACAGTCCAAAAACATGCGGTCTAGGTTAATTGATCAGTCTAAATTCTCCTTAGGTGTGAATGTGTGTGTGATTGGTTGTTTGTATGTGGCCCTGGATAGACTGGCGACCTGTCCAGGGTGTACCCCTGCCTTTCGCCTGATATGCGTCGGGATAGGCTCCGACAGACCCCCGTGACCCGGAAACGGATAAAGCGGGTATAGATAATGGATGGATATATCGGCAGCTGTATTACGTTTGTCTTTAAAGTTAACATAAGATTACAGCAGAGGTGTAAAAAGAAGGATAAATCTTACCAGGTCAGTGAATGCAGGTGGTACACACCATAAATGAACGTTATCACCATCACAAAATACAACAGTTTTAAGTGTGACAACTGGAATAAACCAGTGACAACTTAAACCCTCTATAAAAGATCTTACGTAACATCTCATAATCTATGTATCAGGACTGATTCTTCTATTGTGTAAATGAAAGGTTTTCAGAAAACAGTTTTATTTCACACACCGACCACTAGGGGCTGGTTAAGAAAAGAAAAAAGTAGTTTTGGTCTCTGAGAAGATGTGGGTATCATCACAGATTTAAAAAAACACAAAGCATTACGTCACGTGACCTATTGGTTTCAGAAGGGGGGTTTTGAAGCCCCCTTTGTTTTCGTATGGGGAACAGCCGTGTTGTTCGGAAAGCGAGCGGGAGCGCACCCACCATGTGTCAATCAAAGTTAGTCTAGGCTACCAGCTTCTTCTGCCGAAGTCGCAACAAAAATACCGTTTAATATGTTGACTCGACTGTGAAATCAAACGATTGAGATCAAAACGTTTTTTGAACCAGGCTGTAAATATGTTTATTTCTGCTCTAAATTTGGACATTTTTTACATGGAAGTCAGTGGAAGTCGACTTTGGAGCCAGCCTCTGGCCGTCAGTCGCGGCACTGCACCTAATATTACTTCTGCATGAACCCAGACGCTGGATGGCTGGCGCTGGGGTGTCATCGCTGATGACCAGTCTTATGCGTTGAGTCTGCTGAGCTTAGCGAAGCAGCGGGCGGCCTGTGACAACCGAAACATTAGAAATAGGAGCAAACATTCACCATTAGCTCCTCTCACGGTGATCATTTCAGCACCCTTCCAAGTGGAGGTCGTCATGGGCAACACGCCACTGCGCAGTATGAGCAGAAATAAAAGTTGCGTCAAAGCCCCTGTTTTTGATGCTGCAGGTCATGTAATCCGACCCTAACATTGGAGATGCTTCCCAGCAACAGGTTAACACTAAAAAAAGCACCGAAATTGAGGTTAAACTACCATGTTGAACAGGACAAATGGAAACTGAGGATAGGACAGGTTAAAAGTTCTGTCAGATGACAATGTCAGCATATTGAAGCTGAATTTTGAATGTGTGTCTCTTCTTGTTTTGCATTTTGGTGGAACCAACTCTTTAAATCAGGAGCATAAAAACCCTTTGTATTCTCAATCTCACCACTGTAATCATGAGTCACTTCAGTGGTCTGGACACAAGTTATAGTTTGGGTTTTCATTTTTTCCTGGGCTTAAACTTGGCTGAGTCAGGTTTGGCAGAAATGGTGAGCGGCAGCAGTATTCTCTCCCCGTTAGCACAATGATGCCTTGTACTACAAGCAGCAAAACAGCACTCCACCAATGATGATGATGATTGCGTTCGCTCTTTTTCTGGCATCTATTGCAAGTATTGCTTTCTTTGCCTCTGTGACTGACCCTATCCCCCCCGGTCTATAGTGTGAAGGATTAGATAATAGGCAGCTTTAGTGTAGGCAGAGAAAAAGAGGTGTCACAGACCTCTCTTATTGCTTCTCTCCCTCCCTTCCTCCATCTTCTCTCCCTCTTTGTACCATCTGTGCCATGAGGAGCTTGGCACCACACGGTCTATAAATGCCAAGCGCCTTTTATGTTACGCACGTGCTGCAGAGAGCATGAGCAGTTGTCTCAAAGATGACGTTCACATGTATGGCACCTTTTAAAATGGTTGAAATTCACCATGTTTGCTTTTCACAATTTGTAAATGTCAAGCTTGTTATTGCAAACCCAGGAGAGGAAAATGAATTTCAAAAGTTGCTCGTTTTTCTTCACACTCAATGGGTTGCCAACAACAACACCTCTGCTGATGTTGACACTGATGTTCAGTCCGCCTCCAGCGTGATTGTCAATAATTTGACGCTTTAAGGCGTTTGTTGCAAGCAGAACAAGCGTAGAGAGACAGAATTAGGACTGTCTTTTAAAAAGAATAGCTGAACATTTGCATAAATAAAAATTTCTGCAACAGTTAGGTTATGGAGATGACGTTCTGTGAAGTCAGCTGTGACAGTGACGAGTCTCTTTGTACGTGACTGATGGTGACTGTGTCACAGGTGTGTCGTTGTTTTTGGAGGGATACCTTTCTTCAACCTGCAGGGTCTCATTCCATTTGAGTTGGTCTTTCACTTTGATTTCCAGCTCCTTCAAAAAATCTGTGTGCACAGAGATATTCTGATATGCATTTAGAGCATGAAGTGCATTAAACTTTACATATATAGGGGCTCAGCTGATGTAAAAAGCAGTAATTTTGCTTTGACAAACTTGTCTGTAACAATGATGGAATATCGTGTGGCTTTTATGATAATAAACCAAAAACATAAGTTGACATAAGGAAAACAGAATATTGATAGCTGTCTGTTAAAGGCACACTATGTAAGATACAGCTGGAAGCAGCATGAACCATCATGTGGCATGCTGCTTCCAGCTGTATATTACATAGTGGCATTATTTTTATGGGCTAAATTAAGGCCTGTGAGGGAATAAACCACATTTAGCCCAACAATAGACGTCCTGTGTTTGGTGGGATATGTTTAAAGTTGTGTCATAACATTTTATCTTTTTAAATATATTCACATGCATATAGTTGATTTAACAAAAAAAGGTATATGCATATAACAGCTTTAAAATATGGCTTTAGACCCTGTTTTTGTGCCATCATAATTGTCTGGAGATTAAATCATTTTTAAAATAATCACCTTGCTGGATTTTTGGGAGGAGGAGAAAAGGAAAATTGCAGATGAGATCCAGTATGTGACTTTGTCTAAAATAACTTCACTGCGGTGCACACCTAGACCTCCCACAGGATTAAAGCATCCAGACAAAGCTGTTCCACGTAGATGGAATCCAAAACATTTGCGGCTTTGCTCAAAGCATTTCAGGGCTGCTCTTGCTCTGCGGTGGCGATTCCCGCTCAGTTCCCGCTCAGTTCCCGCAGGTTCCCGCAGCATGTTGGATCCCAACCTTGTAGAACCAAGTAACCCTCACAGGGAGGGAAAAACGTTTATTTTCAAGACAAATTCAGGCTTTTTTGAAAAATGTCTGCTTATCAGAACCATCTGAAAAACACTCATTAGGTCCTAATTACCATTTATTTAGTAAAGCTTTAAAGTTTCTTGAGATGTAAATGATATTTAAGTCACATTATAGATGTGTCAGTTAGTTACAACTAAACGAGCTTCAGTAAAGAGTGATCATTTCGGATTTTGACCAGAGCATTCCCACACGGTTCAAAGAAAATTAAGCAGCGAGCCAAACATTTGGCGGAGGAACATGCAGCTTCCTGGCTCAACTTAATATTGGACAGGAAAAGAGCTGATATGAAATGTATTTATTTAACGCTGTCCTGGTTTCAGATTTACTGTGCTCGACCGCAGCGACCTTGTATTCTTTTCCATCTCCCCCTGATGGATCCTTGAACTGAAACAAACCCATCTCATCTTCTCACATTGTAAAACACCAAAGGAAAGTGTGTTATGTTAGAATAAACCTCACATGGCTGTATGAAACCAAATTAGGTAACGCACAGTGAACAAAGTCACCGATAACATGCGTGCACATCAACAAAATAAAAACTTGTTGTGCTTGGCTCTTCCTCCAGCGTGTGTGTCAGGACTGTTTGTAAAAGGTGAGCAATAAATGGATCGATTGTGTGGTGAATAAACTTATGATTGTAGATCAACATTGTGTAACCTGGAGTAAAATGATTAACTTTTGGTTTCACCATCTAATAACCCTTATCGTTATGTTATAGCATCGACATCAGTGATGTTAATAATTCATGTATGTGTCATGATAAGATATTAAAAGCTGGGATGTTAGAAGCTATTTGCTGCTTTGTGTCTGCTTTAGACCTTTTTCTTGGTCGGAGCTGTAACCAGCTATGGAACAGCTCAGTAAATAATCAGCTCTTAAAACAGGAAATTAACAGTAACAGAAGTAGAAATAACAGTCTTCTTATCAGTGGGCGAGTATGTGTATTTCCTCAAAATGTGAAAGAAACGCAGGAAGTTGACCCAGATGCCCCGTAACCCTTTTTCCAGGACAAATAGCCCACTGCAACATGTAGATATGGGCCTCATCTGGGTTAAAAGCGGGGTATTGTCAAACACAGGCAGGGGTTCCACTGACAAACCCAAACCCGACAAACCCCATGACGCTCCACTGTCATTCACCCGCCTTCTGACATTTTAAGGATGTTAGCACTTGAAGGGAGGGGTGAATGATCTCAGCTGCTTCTGCTCAAATTCATATATGTGCGCCTTGCTATGTGTTGAAATGATTGCCATGACAACAGGACAACAAGCAGGAAGTAGGGAACGTTGTGCTGGAATGTACAATGCAGATAATTGCTTTCTCTCAGGTTGTGAGTTAAAGGGTTTTGTTGATGGCGTGCGTGCGTGTCTGGCATCTGAGTCTGCACATGCTGAAAACACATTAAGCAAACCGGGTCCTTTTGCAGTTGACCCCAGTGAGGGTCAAGTATGGGGGTCACAGATATTCTTAGTAAAGGAAAACAACTGTGTGGTCATGAATTTCTTTGGAATGTAAGATTAAAAACACTTACTACAAAAAAGTAGCGCAAAAATTAATTCTTCCACTTAAAGTGAGTAAAAAAATAGAAAATCTCTTCTAATTTGAATTTTATTAAATGTTGTGCTGCAAAATCCCAAAAACTGCATGTAGCTGAAACTCTGGACGATGGTGCTTTAAAAAAGTTTTTTTTTTTAATCGTATTTGCAAAAAATGGGACAGATTAAGAAAAAAATAGTTTCTCTTATGTTGATATGTGTTGAGACTATTATTTGAAAATACCTCAATCAAAAGAAACAAGGGATATGAAGTTTGTTTGTTTGTGTTTTTGACACAGACATTTTTCATTAAGACCTCCAGAAATTGTGTCAACTTTTGAAATAAAGAGTCTCCTTTAAAGTGACATCAGCAAAAGCAGTAACGTGAAAGGAGGAGAAGCAATGAATGATTGAAAGGAGGAGCTCAGCTGTGCAGCTTCTCAGCAGTCATGCAGTCATCCCAGGTGGCTGGTGGCTGCTGGTGACTCCTGACTGTGGGAGCGTGTTGGATCTTGTTCAGTGGAATGGGAATCTTTACCGTCAAGCTGTTATCTGCTTGGTGTACATAATCATGCGCTGTCTGTTTGTCATTGACATGTTTATCTCCAACCTGAAGAATTAAAAAGGTCATATGAAGATGTTCTGTGCTATTTTTATTTTCCCAACACTGGGGAGAAACAGCTGTTATTCTTTATCTTTATGTTTGTACTTTTTGGCCTTCACAGCTTTGTTTGTGTATATAAAGTCTAGAAATCTGATGAATCATTTAAACGGCACTAACACTAAGAAGAAGATATGCATTGTCCTATTTGTTCCCCATTTGCTGTTTTTATTTTACTTTACTTATGCTGAAAATATTTTTTTTTGGCTTCACTTCTGGGAAAATTCTTTGCTTGAGCAGTCAGATTCTTTTGGTGGCTTTGCCCCACGGTTGTCTTGCTGTTATATTTGGAACCAAATCCCTAATTTCCTGAAAACGTCTACTGACTAATGTGACTCTTTGATCTTCCGTTCATCAAAATGCTGGGAGAAGTTTCCATTTTCATCAACTTATGCTCATCTTTTTAATGCCACGTTTCAGTTTTCTGCTTGAAAGCACGTCAATAACTTTGCAGGATTTGGTCCCAAAGCAATATGCATCACCCATGTTTTATATTTGTGAATTGTGAATAAATGAGAAATGGAACAATATTAAAAAAATGGATCACTGATTATTCAAGGGTGTTGTGATGTGATGCTCAACAATAAAGAAGTGCATAAAACGTAGAAAATTCCAGTCCTACCCAAACTGGGTTTCAGTAAAAAGTCTTTTCAGGCTCTTTCTTCCAAATCAACTTCCTTTTTATCCCTGCTCCTCTGCTAGACTTCTTCTATTCCCACTTCAACTACACTCTGAGAGAGGTTTTTAAAAGTCTCACACCAGCGAGAGTGGACTTGAAGAACTAAGCAGCGTCTCAGGGGGGATTGTACATGAAAGGCTGCTTTTTCTTTTTGTCAGCATTTCTCACGAGACTAGAATGCAGATCACATCCCCGCTGATATTTTCCAAACCCTGTCTGTCCCCTGTCTCAAATTTAGAGCTAAAGGTACTCCAGGGAAAATGAATGTGAAACGTGAGAAGTCTTATTGCAACAGGTTTAACAGGTCTTGGTGCCACGTATTTACATGTTTTGGCCTGTGAGTAAGAAAGTAAATGATGGTTATTGTTCCAGTGAGTAAAATCGTTGCTGAATACGATCATATATGCAGTTAAAACCCACTACGTCAATTTAACTTCACACATCCTCTCGAATGCTGGAAATTCCTTCTATTTAATTGTGTTTAACCAGAAAAAAAATCCACCTCTTACTTGTGTACAAAACAAACCGATAACAAGTTTAATACAATCAAATAAAATTCAGTCCAATCATATAAAAATATATGTATAAAAATAGTCCAGATTCAAAATCTTTACCTGAGGGCAAAAACAAGGCGACAGGGGAGAAATAAAAAGATATTAAAATGGAGAAAGAAAACAAACTTGGAAATATTACAGAAATATCTGTCCATGAGAAACAAAATAGAACAGAATTAATAATATTGACGTATACATACAAATAACAAGTAAAAAGAACACACTGACACCTTTTATCACCATAACCGAAGCTTTAATGTCTTATAGTAATAGAAAGAGAGAAAAACCAAACAGAGGAGTTTCCCTGTTTTTAAAAAAATCAGTTTCAGTTCCATTTGCAGAAAAGCTTTATTACTTTTTGGAATTGCTGTCTAGGTCTCAAGGTATCCCACCCCTATTAGTTGACTTTAGAAACCTCTCCTGGCCCAGTCTCGTTCACCAAGAGCTGACTGCTGTGAACTACGATGTCACAAATCAACAACGATGAAGCTACTTCGCAGAGATACAGATGACATCATGACGGAGACGACTGAGAGGATCAAGAAAGTAAATGATGGAAGATAAAACACAGATAACTGGTTGGGAGTAAATCCTAGACAACGTTGGAAAAGCTACTTAACCTCATCACCTATAGATTTCACTGAAGTCAATTCAGTTGAAAATGTTTTATTAATCCCCGAAGGGAAATGAACTGAGAGGCACCAGACTGCAGCTGATTCACCCTCTGAGTTAAAATCCTGCAAAAGCTCCTTTGTGCTTCCTCTGAAGTTGATGCTGACTGTTAAGAAATAAAGAGAAAGAAATACCCATCCTGATGTATTAATACAACATTTAATGTTAAGACTTACTGATTTTTGTTTCTCTATGTTGTGTTTTTTTAAATAATACCTGCTTATTATCCACCTCAACTTTAATGTTGGCCAGATTTTGGGAAATGACCATAAGATTGATAAAACATATAAACTATGTCACCTGATTTGCTGAGTAAATGTGAAACTTGTCATATTTGTCATTTTCCAAGTGTTACTGTAGCTCTAGCTGTGACCTCACTGTATGTGTCTTTTTACATTATATTTGTTAAAAATAAAAAACCCAAACTTGTGTAAGAATATTGTCACCACGAGGTTACACGTCGAGTGGCTGCTCCTCGCTGTGGGACTGCACAGTCAGGAAACGGCCACCATCTGGTTTAGTTATTCCCCAGCATATGACAACAACGTGACAATGATCTCCTCCCTCTTCAGGTGTGCCCTGCTCTGGGGTCTGACTGTGAACCATGCTTGGGAAGACTCAGCCAACTACAAGTAACCTCAACTTGGTGAAATCGGAAGTTCCTGACGTCTCAGACATACATGACGAACTCAAGATGACCGACCTTGTGGAAAGCCTGGATGCCAGAGAGCTTGACATAGGGGAGGGAGAGGACATCGATGATGGAAACTACCTGGGTGAGTGTTTGATTCCTCACTCTCTACTCCCGGGATTTAGATTTTGAGTTTATGTGATTGTTTCTGTTTTGCTTGTTGGATTTCTTGTGCTACTTCGGTGTCTTATTTCTGTCATCTTGTCTGTCAACACCTGTGTCTTGTTACCGTCTGTCAAGAGTGTGCAGATCCATTTATTGTCCAGCTTTCCTTTTCTTTCCCTGCTAGTCCATCCTTCCTCTGTATGTCCTGTTTGTGTCTCTCCATGTTTTTCTGCCTGTTGTTCATTTCTTTCTACATTTTGAGTTGCTTGCCAGTATGATTTGGTGATCCTGCTTTGGCAGGGTTTTAATTTGAAAATAAAGGGCTTTATTAATACTGATGCCTTTCAGTCTCCTGAGTTTGTGTCCTCTACCCCGGCACGTGACGCTATAGACCAGTAGGACAGAAACGGAAAGCAGGACATTAGAAAAACTGACAGATGCTCAAAGGCCGAAGAGACACTGGCCTTGACATTCAAAAAAAAAAAGACCAGAAGAAGTCATCAAGAAGACAGCACTTCAGGATAAAACAGGGAATTAAAATGAAAAATAGATCTAAATAAATAGCTGTTGTATTAATTTACAATGATAATAATCTAATGTAATATAAAAGAGCGCATCAAAGTTAACAATGCGGGAAACCAGAGAAAGATTCAAACACTAAATCAAAATCCCAAGATCATGACAGCTGAAGCGGTTTTCTTGTATAATCTTACCTTTTTTTTTTTTTTTTTGCATTAATATGCCAAAAATATCAAATATTGAGCCCACACAATAAGTGTCACAATCCTCCAGCAGTTGTCCAGGATCTTTGTAGGAAGAGTTGACCTAAGTGGGCTAATGCTGTCTGAGCATATGGAAAGTGGACGGAAAAGAGGCGATTCCACTGAATGCATTGAACTTCCAACCTGCGATCTAACGCTGCATAAGTATGAGGGTGGATGCTTCCTTTTACATAATTCAGATCTCACAAGCTTTACTGGAGAATAAAAGGCAGCAGCATTGGCTCTTAAACTGAAAACTCGCGGATCTCGGAGATCTTGAACAGAGGCCCACTTGTCAGAGATGCAACCTACTCACTTTAAAGCAGCCCGAGTAACTCCTACACATGCAAGGAAACAAACAGGCACAAGATCAAACTAACCACTCTCTAACTGTTTCTGTGCTAGGGGACTGTCGTATCCCGTTTTCTGCAGTGTATGCCACGGTGGGCTTTAAGGAGGCCAATGCTAAGGTCTACCTGCCCACTGTCCCCATTACTGCCCGGATCCTGGAAGTGGAGCGGTTCACCACGGCACAGGATCGCTTCAACTTGTCGCAAAACAGGAGCGTCAACAAAGTACTGCACACTCACCAATCTCATTACAGCCACAACCGTATATAAACTGTTTATTTAAATGCATGGACTTTATCTTCATATGTGTTACAAATGATCTTATGGGCTATTGTCATCTGCTTTCTATAAGAAAAAGTAACCCAGTGTGTGTCTGCAGTCTCTGCCAGCAGTGTTTAAGATTGAGATGAAGCATGGGGAGTTTACCTGGTTGGTGAAGAGGAAGGAGAAACACTTCATGGAGCTGCACAGAGAACTGAGAACATACAAGACCTTCATGAGGATACCACTGCCATCACGCAGGTGTGCAGCTGCAAAAAGACACGTCACACATGGACTCTCATGTACAAACACCAATGAACACTAATTTATATATGTATAAGAAATGCATTTAGTTTTGACACATTAAAGCAACTTACTGTTACTGCAGCGTCATGTGTGCTATTAATCATGCAAATGGAAATCAAGGCCCAGACATGCAGACCCCAAAAACATCCACTGACGAGATGCTGGATCAGACGATAATACACAAAGAGAAAACCAACATTTACCAACAAGACCTCCCATGTAGACCGTGTTTATTTTATTGTGATGTTGAATCAATGTTGAAATATTTCATCCCAACCCAACTTCAGTATTATAGCTCGGATCAAAGGACCGGTTGCACAGCAGCTGCACACATCCATTACTTTCATAAGAATGCTGTTTGCTTTATGTTTGGTTTTCCTCCATTATTTTAAAGTCATCATGCAGACTTCATCTTGTGTTCTTAAAAGCGATGTGGGTTTAAGATATATTTCTGAAACTGCTCATTTTCCAAGGAAAGAACAGTTTCTAACATAGAACTTAATAGCTTTGATGTTTTCAGATTAACAGAATGTCCTGATGGGATGCACAATAACACAGCAGTGAATGTGTCTAATGTCAGTGTGCTCAAGCACTGACATTTGACTTTCAAACATCTGCTGAGAGGAAGCGGCACAGAAAATTGTATTTTTATTTCTGAGCAGATACTGAATCCATTTTTTTTCTTTTTTTCCCGTCTTCTGCCCATAGAACTCAAAACTTATATGAGTGTTGTAGAATTATTCTTTCGAAAATTGTCTTCACATGGCATATAGTTTTTCATTTAGATTTTTAATTTCCTCGCTTCCAGCCACACAGTGAGGAGGAAGACGGTGAGGAAGAGCGAGGTGAGGGAGATGCCGTCCCTGCCCAGGGGGGGAGGAGACGAGCTGGTGCGAGACGAGCAGGTCTCCAGCAGGAGGGTACGTCGCAGCATTTTCATTGCAACTGGTTTGTAAAACTAATTGTTACCACATCTTGTTTTGTTTTTTTTTTATTGCACAGAGCTCTTCTAGCACTCCTTTGTTGCCATGGCGCTTCAGTCCATGCCAGCATGTTTTCTCTGATCCTCATTGATTGTGTTTAGCATCTGTGCATGTTGGTGAAACAAAGACTCTGCCTTAAAAATACTCATATATATATATATATATATATATATATATATATATATATATATATATATATATATATATATATATATATATATATATATATATATATATATATATATATATATATATAGTTAGTTAGTTAGTTAGTTAGTTAGTTAGTTAGTTAAATATGGTGTATGTGTTTCTACAGAGACAGTTGGAGGACTATTTGAATAAGCTGCTGAGGATGGCCATGTATCGCAAATATCACCATACTGTGAGTAATTACACTAAACAATGTACTTCACACCTTATAATGTGGGACAGTGATGCTTAAGTTAAGCGTCTTTCCATTTCTGCCAGCTCCTGTATGAAATGCATTGCAAATTCAAATGACTATAACAGTTTTGTTCTACATGTTGATGTTCTCTACTTTGTAGTGGAAGATTAAGAGTTGACACTGATATATGTTATTATTTATTACTGGTATTAAGTTTAAAATAATAACTACAACCTCAAACGTTTTACTGGAGCTCTCAGGTGGGCATCGTTCCTTGTCTCTGCCCACCTAACCTCCAGAGAGGTTAGGTGGGCAGAGACACCTAACCTCCAGAGAGGTTAGGTGGTGCACCTAACTCCAGAGAGGTTCGGTGCAACCCCATCCCCCCATACTCAGCCACTGCTGCCTTGTGGCCCAGAAGTAGTCCCTCTTTTCAGTCCACATCCAGTGACTCACTTTCTCAGCAGTGTCAGCCAGCTCTTTCACTGTTATTCTTGGGACTTGTGAAGTGTTATATTTTACACTTTGTCATTATTTATCAGACAAAAACTATTCCAAAATTTAGAATCTGAGGTTTGCAATGTTGCAGTATAGAAACCTTTAGACGTCTGTATTATTCTCCACGCTTGTCATTATGCATCACGGCTGGTGTGAATCTGATGTTTTGCAGCAACAAGACCTGCGCCCCCCTTTGCAGTCATTGAGTTGACCTTGGAGTCAAATGTGATGACATCTGTCCAACAGCTAGTGCTTGGCTCAAACTGGGTCATACAACAAGAAAATGATCATAAACACACCAGCAAATCTGCAGTAGAACGGCTGTAAAACAAATTAATCAGTCCGGTGAGCCTGCCCAGTCAAAGTTCAAGCTTCAGCTTGATTCAGTGCTCTGGTTTCCGGAGCTGTGCATCAACAAATGCTCACAATTCAATGATCTGAATGATCTGAAGCAAAGTTGTACAGTAGAACATGCCCAAATTCACCCACTACACCATGAGAGACCTGTAATTTCATACAGAAACCTTACCTTTAAGGTATTGCTGCTAGAGTTGGTTCTGAGTTACATCTTTTGTTGTACTTTTTTTCCCCACATACTGCTTCTGCATTTTAACCTAGTTTTTGTTCAACAAAAATTAAAACAGTGTAACATGTCATATATTTTTGTATATGGCACCATATGCTTGTTGCACTGGTTGCATACATTTTAACAATTTTAAAGGCAGTATCTGGGGCCACGACAATGATTTACGTGAGTCACAGTGTGTGGCAATAACAGCTGCCTGCTCACATTGAGTATTTCACAATTCATGGTGGATCAGTACAAGAATCACTGTGCAAGTCTCTTGTTTTCTCCTCTTTGTGTTTTCTCAGATGGAGTTCATTGACGTCAGCCAGATGTCGTTCATTCATGATTTGGGACCCAAAGGACTGTGAGCATTTCTTTATATCTTTTTTTTAAATTGTGCTTTTTAAAGATCAGTAGTTAAAACCCCTCAAGGCTTGTCATTCTTTACAGTGTAGTACAATGTAGTAAATAATGTTTAACACCACAAATGAGGTTTTTAGGGGAAATATAATGGGCTTTTCTGTCACAGTGAAGGGATGATCTATAAGCGCTCAGGCGGACATCGTATCCCTGGAATGAACTGCTGCGGTCAGGGTCAGGCCTGCTATCGGTGGTCCAAACGGTGTGTGAATCATACTCTCTCTATTTTAGTCCCCTACTGTTTTAGTTGCCATGTGAACATAATCTGTGAGTGAATGAGTGAAATTTGTCCATGTCTTCGCTGATATAAATGCACAAAGAAAGACTGGCATACAGTAGATGCACAAAAGTTGTCAGGTGCCTGTAATGGGCTGTAATGACATTCAAATACATTTCTGCAGGCACGTGTGCCCGTTCTTTCTGTAGAGCATTTATAAGGTCATTGGATGAGAAAGTTGGATGAGAAAGTTTATTATTATTATTATTATTATTATAGAGTTTGTGTTTTCAAAAAGGGTAGGATGCTGTCATAGAATCATAAAATGGGTGTCCAGTAGAGTGATCATCTATTAAATACAAAAGTAATAGTATGAAGAAATTGATCATAGTTTTGATTCTCTTAATGCTTAACAAAATAATTTTACCAATAAAATCAATGGTTAACCTTCTTTTTTCTTTTAAATAGTTGTTCCTATCTCTTGCTGTTTCTCTAAGCCAAATTATTATGAGACTGGTTGATTTTATTTTCTAAAGACTCACACACACAAACAGAGAAAAAAAAAAAATCCCACACGTTTGAAACGCTTGGCCCGTCCTCCTACATCCTCATGGTGGTTTTCTTCCTACACCCTGTCCTTAAAACGAGAAGTAAAAGAATGGTTCCCAGATTTCTGTTGAGACACATTAATCAGAAATAATTATGGTGATGATGATGTTTGTGTCACGCTGTGTGTTGTGCTGCAGCTGGCTTGTGGTGAAGGACTCATTCCTGCTCTACATGAAGCCAGATTCGGGAGCAATCTCCTTCGTCCTGCTGGTGGATAAAGAATTCAGCATCAAGATGGACTCCAAAGACACAGAGACCAAACATGGAGTCCGGATTGATAGTCTTTCCAGGTTATTTATATTATACGTATTAATGAAGATGCCCAGCTAATGACCACATATGAAGTCGAGCCTTGCAGTGATTTTTTTCCTCTAAAATTACACATATATCTGTGTGTGAGCTGCATCTCTGTTTGTTTCCATGTATATCCTGCTGGCAGGACCCTTGTTTTTAAGTGCATTAGCTACAGACATGCACGCTGGTGGGGTCAGAGCATCGAGAGCTTTGTGAGGAGACATGGGAAGGCTTTTCTCCGAGATCATCGCTTTGGCTCGTTTGCGCACGAGCAGGAAAACATCCCTGCCAAATGGTAAGAACATCTGGAGAAACAACAAATGTGAGAGATGTTCCTTGGGTCAGTGTGCATCTGCAAATTTTAATTTAAATGAATAATGCTTCATCAGTCCCCAAAGGTATGTTTTCAGGGTGTAAAGTGAGAAAGAATAAGTTGGCAAACGAAAATAAAATTAGTTAAGAAACTGTAGAAATGTTGCAAATGTAACAGAAAGGTAGGTGTAGTAAAACCTCCAGAGATTTACACATGTTGGGATGTGGTATTTGTTGCCTGGCAACAACTGAGCTGTTGATATCACATGCAGTGAGGGCAGTTCAGACAGTTTAGACAGTTAAGACACTTTCTCAGTAGAAAACAGCCAGATGGTTCAGTATCTGGGATGCAGGGACGCTCCTTCACACTAACAAGTTCAGGATCCTTCATCCTGATTGATGGATGGTTAACGAACACTGCAGTCCCTCCTTTGTGTCCTACAGACAATTTGTATTATAAAAACCAAATCCAGAGAGGCTGAAGAGGAGATACTGAGGAAGTAAAGCAGGAGTAAAAAGAGGGTTTAGAAATCTCACAAACTTTAAAGCGCTCTTATGTTGCCAAGCATTTACACTGTGTCACATTGTGGATTTCTAGCTCTGCTGTGGCAACTCAAGTCTGTACAAGTGATTTGGTAATTACATCCTATACAACAGAGGCGCACACACTGATTTTCTGTGCCTCCCTGTGTTCATCTGTCACTGGTAACTATGGAAATATATGAGAAAACTGAGCAGTGAGCCCTCCATTTTGGCTGTGTTACCATTATTCATTTCTTTATTTTTGCATCCTCTCCCCCTCAACTGGCAGATTGTTTGAGACGGCATCATGCTTGTGATGAAATCATTAAATCATGCTTTTCAGAGCAGAGTCAGTTGCGCCGTCAGCTAATGAGGAAAGAATCTTTGAAGAGTTATGTCATGATGACTGTTTGATGGGTGTGACCGTAAACTTGTAAGGGCAACAGTCATGAGAGTGAAGGCGGTGAACATGCTTTTGTCACCTTTCACTTTATTTTTTTTTCCCTTCAGCTGAGCGCTTAAAAGAGGTTTAATGATGGTTTTGAAGCAAGTTGCAATCACACGGTGAACCCTAGAGAGACAGAAGCTACTTATCTGCTGTTTGTGGTTCAAAGCGAAACATAATATCTGCTTGTGTACATTTTTGTGTGTCTGTGTATTTATATCAACACAAACCATCTACGTAACAATACCCCGCAGGTATGTGAATGGAAAGACTTACATGGAGGACGTGGCGGACGCCCTGGAAGAGGCTAAAGAGGAAATCTTCATCACTGACTGGTGGTGAGTTTCATGTGTTTTGCGTGTAAACATGCAGCAAATGACATTAAGGCGTGTCTGTTTATGGGGCTAAAGTGTGAGAAATAACCACTTTTTTCACTCATTACAACAAAATCCAGTCTAACCTACAATATACTTTACCCAAGAAATGAATGCCTGTCTGATGTAAAACAACAGAAGGAGAAGTTTGTGTTTGTTTCTTCAGTCAGGTGCATAGTATTTATCACAGGTCCTTTCATTGAGGTATCTGATGTTACTGAGTCTAATTCTGCCAAACGTTCTACACAGGGGAAGCACATGAATGAACACAGACAGTGGCACCTGCAGCAAAGTGTGCTTGTGGCGGTGCACATCTTAATTGTGTGTATAAATGTAGTTCTGCAAACTCGGGGCTTGGATGAGAGAACGATCAACGCTTCATTTGTGCATACATGATTACCTGACCACTCATCTAATCCACGTCACTCTGACTGGCTCTTTGAGGCCGGCAGGGCCATAAAAAGATGTCAAAGAGTTTTGTTTTTAAACTACCAAACATGCTTTTCATTCATACATCCAGTTTTGGCGTGTGCTGTTTTTGAAACTAAGTAAATGCTGTACACAAGTCACAGATTAAATGTAACTTGCACATTTGTTGCAAATCACAAGTTATCTTGTACTTTAAATTAACAGTCCGGCATTAAAGCAACGTTAGGTGAATTATTAGACTGCAAGGAATGTAAACTGTCGTTGATATTGAAGCATTTGTGAGTGAGAAGTGAATATTCGTTTGCAGCGATTAAAGTTGGTCTACGTCAGATTAAACAGCTATTTTAAGCCCCTGACAAGATTAAAAAATGTAATTTTCTTGTAGATAACAGAGTAGGTAGCACCATAACAGACAAACTGAGGTCATTTTAATATTCTTTTGCCCTATTTGCATGGGACTATTATTACCTGTGGATCTGCAGTAACTCAAAAATGAGCTTAATGCAAGATAGAAAGTTTCTTATTTTGTGGGGGAATTGAATTAAATTGAATCCTGGCCTGTTGCTCTTTACTGCAGTCTTTACCCCTCATCCTCTCTACCCAGGTTTCCTGTCTAGCCACTTTCAAAATAAAGGCCACAAGAGCCACAAAACAATCTGTAAAACAAACAAAAAAATGCTTTGGTCTGTCAGTATGGACACTTGAGTGGAATTTCTTCTTCTTTTTTTAAATAGTATTGTCAGAGGCTTAAAATAGCAGTTTATTTGCCATTTTGCTGTAGATGTGATCTGTTTTCACTCGAAGCTGCTTTGATTCTCGTTATTTTGGTCCCTAGCAAAAGTCATGCTCTTACCATCTAATGATGATGATGATGAATCTGGAGTTGCTTTAACTCGGCTTTTCTTAGATAATATTGCACGTTTTTTATTATTATTATATTACTATTATTATATGGGTTAAAAATAAAGGTAGCACACTGATTGCACACAATCACAGGATTCCGTCATTAATATTTCCACCTGGAATGCTGGAATGACTGACATCTTTCATCGAATGAATGACAGGAAAGCTTGACCCTGGTAGCAGTTAATGAAGCGCTCGCTGTCACTCAATACATTATGCATTACCCATAAGTCTGTGCTGGCCAGAGAGCTGGGACGTGGCGTTGGCTCTAATTACGTCCGAGAATAGACATTCAGCTTTCAGATCTGTTTACACATCTGATACAACCCTTTTGTCTCTTTCTTTATACTGTCTGACCTGTTTTCTGTGTTTCCTCCACCTCAAAAATAGTTTAACAATTCTCACACCGGGAGTCAGTCTTTACATTATTTTACTCTCAGAAGACAACAACTTGCCAAAAAGAAAATAGATGTTTTTCTGCCTCTATTTTGGCTGGATCTTTCCAGTTTTCCCTGCTTCCTGCTACTTTAATAGTTTGGTTGTTTTTTTTGGTGAGTTGTTGTATTTGTCATTACTGACACAGTTATAATACCCCTGCCACTGTAATTGTCAAACGTAATAGTTTATGCCCCACAACAACATATACACAACTGTTTAACGTGGGTGAAATCCCAGTGTTGCAAGGCTGTAATCACCAGGCTCGTGATCTTCACCAATAAGGTGGCAGCTGGCATCATGTGAGCATGTAGATGTAAAAGCTCAGGATGCCAATGTGAGCGACTCAGGAGACTATATCATTATGTACTGTCTTTTATAGTGTATATAGAGGTCTTCTGTGGCTCTGGCTGGGGAAAGCCAAGGTTCTTTTCTTAAACCATGAATGTGTGTGTCAGATGATGGTTCTTCATTTGCATCCCCTCTAAAATTTGGGTCCTGTCTGTCTGTTTTTTGTTTTTTCTTCTCCCCCATCAGGCTGAGTCCAGAAATCTTTCTGAAAAGACCTGTTGTAGAGGGCAACAGATGGAGGCTGGACTTTATCCTCAAACGCAAAGCAGTAAGTACGCTTCTATTACACGGCTATAATGGAAACAAAAGAACACGGCCAAGTACTGAACTCATGACCAAACACAACCTTGAAATGAAAATGTTTTAACCTCAGTAAAATACAGCTAAAAAGAGAAGTTGGTTTAACTTTTTTGAAATGCAAATTTACAATTTAGTTGTAAAGGTTTTATTTATTTTTATACCTTCTGCAAGCAGAAACCCAGTTAGAGCCAGCAACATAAACTTACCTTCACATTTTAGCCACGCCCCCATCATGCACAATCAATTAAAATTTGCTGCATCAAGCAGATATGTTGGCTTATCAAAAATATAAAACTTCTGATTGACCCTACTTTTACCATAGCGTGAAACAGTGATTTCTCAGCTTCAGCACAAGGTCCTGACAGCGACGTGTCCTGTGCACTGGTCTTTATTAGAACATGAAATGATAAGAAAGTTGATAAAGTTAGTCGAGCAAAGCACAAACATTTTCACGTCGCTTTCACCCAACCCACCATTTATATGTAGGTCTCATATGAGCTAAAAGTGGCCTCCAGAGGGGTCCCGCATGGCCCTGCCTGTGGTCGGGCAGTAAAAAATAAATTAATGAGTAAATCATTAGAAGTGCTTAGGCCTAAATAAACAGTGGCAAAGAAAATATAATGTATTCATTTTCTCTCTGTCCGCAGCAACAGGGAGTGCGAATCTTTGTAATGTTGTACAAAGAGGTGGAACTCGCTCTGGGGATCAACTCAGGATACAGCAAAAGGACGCTCATGCATCTGCACCCCAACATCAAGGTACGCTTTGTGAATATGTCAAACATCCACCTACACTGTCGAGCTCTTCCACTTCAGTCCTCCAACTTGACAAGCTGGAAACAAACTTGATTTCATTATCATTTGGAGTTTAGCCACACTCAAGTAAATGGCCATTTCTCTTTACGTCTCTGCCCACATGTCACAAATTAATCATTGCCAAATTATACTAAATTATTCAGTTTTTTCACATTTTTTTATACCCATATGTCTTAAGGTGTGCTGGTTTGTATATTTGTCTTCCAGGTGATGCGTCATCCGGACCATGTGTCTTCCTCCGTGTATCTGTGGGCACATCATGAGAAAATTGTGGTTATTGACCAATCAGTGGCCTTCGTGGGCGGAATCGACCTTGCATATGGTCGCTGGGATGACAGAGAGCATCGGCTGACGGATGTTGGCAGCGTGATTCGCTCTGTGGCTCTTGAGCAGGTCAGACAAAATGTCCCACCCAAACTTTGTGTTTATTTAATGTGATGATGTAGGGTTTCCGCTGGTTTCCGCTGGTTCCCGCTGGTACCCGCTGGTTCCCTCTGGTTTCCGTTGGTTTCCGCTGGTTTCCGCTGGTTTCCGCTGGTTTCCGCTGGTTTCTGCTGGTTTCCGCTGGTTTCTGCTGTTTGTTTCTCTTCTCTTTTCAATGACTTCACTCGCTCCTTCTCCTCCCCGGTTAGTGTCACCTATGTCTTCCCTGTTCCCTGATTGTTTCAGCTACTCCCATGTCTGTACATTGTCCTGTCTTTCTTTCCGTCTGTGCTGGTCCATCATCATTTTGTCCAGGGCCGGTTCCTGGCATAAACACTCTATCAGGTCACTTAGGGCGACAACTGTTATGGGGGTTTGGCACATAATCAAACTCTCTCAGTTGGGGTTCAGATCAATTTATTCCTTATGAAAGTTTTTTTTATTTCCAAATAAAGTAAGAAATTTGTTAATTTATATGTCCATCTCTATTATATGTGTCTGTTAATTCAGTTAGAAGCAGTGTGTGATATTTGGTGTTTGTGCTATGAGTGTCGTTAAGGCCACAAAAATCCTAGAAACGGCCCTGATTCTGTCTATCTTGCTTCCCTCTAATTGTTTCTCCATCTTGCTTCGTTGTGGTTAGATTTAGAAGAAAACTGTTTGGCTTTACATCATGGAAAATTGGGAAAAAAGGATTCTCACTGCATGTGTTCCCACTTGAAGCCTGCAGTGTCGACATAAATGCAGACACTAACTAATACTCATTTCAGTTCATTATATGTAGTGAATTATACAGTTTGTCGACTGGACATTTATACACATCAACACATATTTAGTGAGGTAATGTTTAATTTGCTTAATTCAGTTAAGAATTTCAGTCTACATATGATACAGAAATAATTATTTCAAAGAAGTTTAATCCTGATGTCCATTAGCTGAAATTGTTTCCAGCAAGGACCCGTTTCCCGTAAAAGGTCATAGACTTTCACAGTCCATTTCTTGAAAGGCTATTTTATTACTTTTTTCTACTCCTTCATTCCAGCATATTATATCCTCTAATAGATTGTTTTATCACTCTCGTGTGAAGACTTTTACAGAAGGGTTTTGTTCAGCTTTCATAAAAACAATAATTTATCGTACTCCTAAAATCATAAGAGGGACACTTAATTTAATGACGTGATGGCGTATATGCAAGTGACAGTCCTGCTGAAGCATGGCACAGTATACCCTGGCTGATGTGAGTATGTCTAAAGCTCTTTCAGCTGTGCCAGACACCAGGAATAGCGCCACATATGGCCAAGGACTTGGGTGCTGACACTAGTCAAACAACGCAGACTTTAATGATCAATCGCCCCAAGTGAAACTAAGTCAACCTTTGAAGCTGCTGAGGTGCTGTACCTGTAACTGGTACACTGATGACCTTACCTGCTGCGTTAAACAGCAACTGCTTACAGACTCAAAATAACAACAGCACAGGAAAAGGTCCAGCAAGGATAGTGGTGAAACATGCTCCCCAGTCAGGAGGAATACCTGAATGGATATTTAACGTGAGGTGATAGGATGTGGATGCTGGCTGTGACACACATTGCCTCACTTTTTTGCATGTTCAGTGCATCATGGCTAGGACAAAGTACTGTCTCATCGCCTCACCACGCTTGAGTGCACCAGGGCACAGTGCTGGGGCCCCTTCTCCTGGCCATGAACACCACCATGCTAGGTCTGAAGATTATCCCCTTGCAGGGTTTTTTTCATAACTGCTGTGAAGGCGATGTCCAGTTCCACCTGCAGCTCCTGCCTGACAACCCCACTGTGCTTTCAGCTTATTTCTGATATATCAGATCCAAAAATGGTGCAAACAAACCTTGGATCTCAACATCAACAGTGCCTCCTTGTCTCCAGACTCATTGGCTACTCTCAAACACTCTCAGACTAATGTTAACAAAAAGCCAAAGAACGATGCCTAGCAGCGCTGCCTCCTCGGACACGGTCATCCAGACCATTTTCATTTTCCAACAATACACAGCACACACAGAATGTTACTAGAGCAGGAGCATCTTTTTGTTTTCCAGCTCTTAAAAACGCATCTTTTCTGATAATATTTCCTCCACTAACACATCAACCTGCACATCTCTCGTAACAGACACTTGACTGCGCTTCTCCTTCCCCTCCTCTACTACCCTCTGACTCCTCTCCTCCTACTGCCATCTTCTCAGATTACGTGTCACCTCCATCTACGTACACAGTTTTCTCTATGTTACCCTTTACTCCCTTCCTTTTTACTGTACTGTCTCTAAGACCTACACTTGGCTCTCTCACCTTCTACCTGTCTGTACTGGCACTTAGGGTTTCTTACTAATTAGAAACTCAAGTCCAATTTATTGCAGTACTAAATATGGCTGCAGTGTCCGCAAGGCATCTCCAGGATTAATGCTACAGACTTTTTTCTCTCGTTGTTTTGATGTTCCCAGGCTGGCTCCTCCAATACTCCATCTAATAAAGGTGTTTCCGCTGATGGCGTCTCTCAGAGCAATGGACGAGGGATGCTGCCCGCCGACCCCGTGGAGCTACCGAAGCTGAAGGGAGTTGGTCGCAACAGGATGGCTCGCTTCAGTCTGTACATACAGCGGCACAAACACCCGTTGCAGCACGTGGACAGCGTCAGCAGTGTTGATAGTGCAGGTGTGTGAAACCAAAAGAAATTCAATTGTGCCGTTTTTGTGTCACACCATTAAAAAGCCAGGGGTGTACTAGAACGTTTATATTCTTGGTGCGTGTGCAGGGAGCGGTTCTGTCCAAAGCCTTAAGACCGGTGTTGGTGAGTTACAAGGAAACACGCGTTTCTGGCATGGGAAGGACTACTGCAACTTTGTCTACAAGGACTGGATCCAGCTGGAGAAACCTTTTGATGGTCTGGTACACAAATACACAAATGCACATCTGTCATTTTCAGGGCATTTTGTTGAAAATGCTAATTTTATACCAGTGTGATAGAATTACTGCATGTAGTCACCTGATAATGTCATATAAAAGAAAATCCTTAAAATCAAAAAACACTTTTTCTGCATTCTTTCCTCTTGACTCAACCCCACCTGCCTTCCTTCTGTTTGAAATTCCTTCACATCTACACCTTTATTGATGGCTTCTTTGATCTGTTTTTGGTTTTTGTAGACTTTATCGACAGGTACACCACTCCCAGAATGCCTTGGCATGACATCGCCTCAGTGGTTCACGGAAGGGCCGCCCGGGATGTGGCGAGGCACTTCATTCAGCGCTGGAACTTTACAAAGGCATTACAGTTTTCACATTGTGGTGAACGTTAACTACTTTAGAGTTACGACAACTCAATAGTTGCAGGGACTCTCGGTCCCTGTGCCTCAGATTTTGTGGCAAATATATTGAAGAGGAAAACAAACATAAACCTGGCAAGACCTTAGGAAATGTTTAACTGAAAGACTGGGGAAAAAATAGTTCATTCCACATGCCGCTGCTTTCCAGGCTACAAACATTTTCCATCACTTAACCTGTTTTTACTTTTTTTTTTATCCTTCTCGCTCCAACTCTAAATTCTCCCCCTGTTTGTCTACATTTTTCAACCATTTCTTATACAGATCATGAAGCCGAAGTATCGGTCTCTGTCTTATCCATTCCTGCTGCCAAAGTCTCACTCTACTGCAGATGAGCTCAAACACCAAGTCCCTGGTTGCTTTAATGCCAAAGTCCAGGTAAGAGAACCTGTCATGCACCTTTATCTCAAAACAGAAACGATTACACAAGTTTGTCTTTATGCAAAATGAAAACAAAAGGCCAAACATGCTCCAAATTTCCTCTATCCACCACTCTCCACAACTTCAAGCCTTGCTGGAAGCAAATGAAAGAGTTCATGCAAACACTCCCTATGGGCCCAAAAGTTATATAACCACAACTGGCTTCCTGCATGTGGTTGAGGGCTTTTAGCTAGAAGGCAGCAACCTCTGAACAAAATGCGTGTCTAAAAAAGGAAGAGCATGAAGATGGCATTACAAGTCAAGTGTGTTTTTGTTTGAAGTTCCCTCGTTTCATAGTTTCGGGTTTAAGAAAATTCTGTTCATGCATGTTTTGGAGGGACACCTGTGTCCAACTCTCCATTTCTAATCTGTTGAAGCTGTTGCTGCTTTATGTGGAAGTACATTGCATCATTCAACTCTATAAGTATTATATATACGTTTGTACATGGAAGGTAGTGGTGGTCTTCTGTTAGTTTATAACAATTTTTTATAGTATTATTACTGCAGTGGCTTTTTGCTGCCAGTTGTTACATCATGCACCTGCTGTACGTGGACCCTCCTGTGACTGCTGAGCTCAAAGGTGGGCTAATCCCGGCTGGGTCCAGTGGGTAAAGGTTCAGCCACCAGGACCCAGTGGGTAAAGGTTCAGCCACCAGGACCCGGTGGGTAAAGGTTCAGCCACCAGGACCCGGTGGGTAAAGGTTCAGCCACCAGGACCCGGTGGGTAAAGGTTCAGCCACCAGGACCCGGTGGGTAAAGGTTCAGCCACCAGGACCCGGTGGGTAAAGGTTCAGCCACCAGGGCTCAGTGGGTAAAGGTTCAGCCACCAGGACCTGGTGGGTAAAGGTTCAGCCACCAGGTAAAGGTTCAGCCACCAGGTAAAGGTTCAGCCACCAGGACCCAGTGGGTAAAGGTTCAGCCACCAGGGCTCAGTGGGTAAAGGTTCAGCCACCAGGTAAAGGTTCAGCCACCAGGTAAAGGTTCAGCCACCAGGACCCAGTGGGTAAAGGTTCAGCCACCAGGACCGAGTGGGTAAAGGTTCAGCCACCAGGACCCGGTGGCTAAAGGTTCAGCCACCAGGACCGAGTGGGTAAAGGTTCAGCCACCAGGACCCAGTGGGTAAAGGTTCAGCCACCAGGACCCAGTGGGTAAAGGTTCAGCCACCAGGTGCTCGTCAACCAGTTCAAACCTGAATCCAGGCTGGAGTCCCAATAATCTCCATATGTGTCCTGTTGCATCTCTCTTCATCTGACCCCCACCCCAGGACCACTTTGTGTTGGTAGCCCCCCTTCACCGGGCACGCAAACCTCTCAATTCCAATAAGTTGCCAATTTGAGGATGTGTTACTGGAGCGGCTTGTATTTAGTGTGAAATAGCAAATATGAGAAACAGAACCTCTAAATCTGAAGCCTAGACTCTCTGCTTATGCTGCAGCCCCCACCCACCCCAACAGCAGGGATAAACTAAAGTTAATAGATGATTCTTATTTTTTCACCTGCATTTTCTTTGTGCTCAACATGTTAAAGAACTTGCCACAGACGCAATTCATAATGACATTTTCATAATGAACTGGGTTGCAAAGTGTGACTTTTTAAAGAAGTATTATAATAACTCAATGTATTTCATTTAAAAGGTATTGCGGTCAGCAGCAGACTGGTCAGCGGGCATAAAATACCACGAGGAGTCCATTCACAATGCCTACATCCAGGTCATCGCCAAGAGCAAGCACTTCATCTACATAGAGGTAAACCAACAGTAAGGTCAAGGTTTAAAAATAAAAATAAAATCATGGCACGTGAAACAGCACAGGATCTTTTTTCATTATGCCTGTTTGGCAGTAAGTGGGAGATTCAAAGTGCAAAGTGCAGCACCTTCAACGCATTCTCTGTCACAAACTGAGCCAAACTCAAACACATAACCAATAATTTGGTCCAAATAATAGGTCTCCAAACATCCAAGTGTCAGAGCTGAATTATAGAGCCATTGTTGACTTTTTAAACACAACGCTGCACATCAGACTGAAATTTTACATCACTGCAGCCCTGTTAAAACAGGAAGAGGTCCCCGAAGTGCTCCGTCTAAAATTTGGCACCTGCAATCATGAAAACCCAGAACGCGGTGATCCCTTGAGGAAGACTACAGTTCTGGTTCTTACGCGGTTCTGCCTGTCGCTGTTGTGGACCACTGGGCTTTAATTAGAGCTTTCCTGCCAGCCAGTTTCTGATGATAAATGTAACGGTGTTGTCAGGTGCAATGAAAATGAATTTCCAACAGTAAAGCACAGAAATGAACCCAATTACATAATCAACCGCTGATGGACAAATGAAAGCTTTTCGGAGCTTAGTGAGTCAAGCTTTTAACTCGAAAGCTTCTGTTAGTCCAAGCAAGACTCGTTTGCATCACTCTACAATGAACTCTCGATAAGTTTGTAATACTGACTTCATAACTATTTCGACTCATTGGGTCGGCGTCTTTGTTCTCTTATCTCTTTTTCAGAATCAGTTTTTCATCAGTTGTGCTGACAACAAGATGGTCTACAACAAGATTGGAGACGCCATCATTGAAAGGATCATCAGGGCTCACAAGTATTATCTTTTAACTCAACTCATTTGTTTGTATGGAAAAAGGCACTTTAAAATAACAGTACATATTGAATAACGTATTGATTTTTTAAGTTTCCCTCATCTTCATAGCACTTAATATTTATTTCAGTCGGTTTTGTAACTGAAGCAAATCTTGAAGCTTAAGTCTCTTAATATAGCACAACCTCTTCTGACTCCATGAGACACTGACAGTTCTGTGTGAATGAATGGGGACAGTCTGGTACGTGTTGTAATACCGCTTTGCCCCACTAGAGGTGGAGTTTATTGTTTCCCCAGACTTTACACTGTCTTACATCACATGAGCTTCCTTGTGATATGCTGCTCATATGCAGTCATGACAAGGCTACATCAAGTAGTTTGTTTATAGACACGGGTGTACTTTGTTTGTTTTTGTTAGTTAATGGATATGTAACAGTTTAATGAAGAGGAAATAGTCTTATAAAGGGTGACTTCTGTTTTCTTCTGCTTTTCGCGTTGTCACACTCAGTCTGTATGTACTGTAGATGTAAATGTGTGCATCTGCTTCCAGGGAGGGTAAGAAGTACCGCGTCTATGTGGTCACACCTCTGCTTCCTGGTTTCGAGGGAGACATCACTACAGGCGGAGGGAACGCCATCCAGGCTGTCATGCACTTCAACTACAGGTACAACTCAGATTAAACCCCATTTTGTCTGGAAAAAGGAAGAGGGAAGGGAAACGAGAAAGCACATCAGGAGGAGTCATTACAAACTCAATGTATTTTATTTCTTTAAAGCTGACTTAAGTCTCAGATGTACTAGTGGACCCTTGATAAACTTTGTGATACGTTTTTAATTTGTTTCCTCAGAACCATGATCAGAGGAGAATATTCCATCATTTCGCAGCTCAAAAAAGAAAGTAAGTATAGAAAATAAATATAGATTTAAGTATCTGGACGGCAGACGTTAAGGTTAGATTATGATGAGCGTCATTATTCGTATTTCATCCGTTTCTTTTCTTCCCTCTGAATCACCTGCCAGTGGATGACCAGTGGATGAACTACATCTCCTTCGCGGGCCTTCGGACTCATGCCGAGCTGGAAGGACGTTTGGTCACAGAGCTCATCTACGTCCACAGCAAGATGCTCATCGCTGATGACAACACAGTGATCATTGGTTTGTCTTTATTTTATGCCTCATTTCGTGCCGTTGTCATCAGCTGCCACTTGGCATGCAGCTCTCTTGTGCCCCCTGCTGGTTAATATATTTAACTCACTCAAAAGAACCAAATATCTCTCCTTCCCTGTTTTAGACATTTTTGTCCAAAGTAGAGATTTTCCTTGAAGACAATTGTATATATAAGCTCATAAAATACATTCTGTAAATTTCTTACTCTTTCCATGTGTGCAGCAAATTAAGTAAATGCATTTAAGCTCCATCTGGCATTCCTGGTGATCTTTTTTTTCCTCCCCTCTTTTTTCAGGTTCTGCCAACATCAATGACAGAAGCATGCTGGGTAAACGTGACAGTGAGGTGGCTGTGATTATTGAAGACTCTGAAAAGGTTGCCTCGGTGATGGATGAACAGGAGTATGAAGCCGGACCCTATGCGCTTCAGCTGCGCCTCGAATGTTTCCGGTGCGGTGTAGTTGTTGATGTTCATAACTCAGGAATTGTTTTTACTTTTTTTTTTTTTTTTTAAGAAAATTTGAATAATTTAAGCTTTAGATTATGACGATGGCAGCATGGTGGCTTGGCATTCCCAGCTGGATGTCCAGGTTTAAATGCCAGTTTGGGTCTTTCTTTGTGGGGTTTACATGTTTGCTCGTCTTCCCCGGCATGGGTTTTTTCTGGGTACTTTAGTTCCCTTTGACAGTTAAAGTGCTGTTTAAAATGCTCATAGGCGTGAGCGCGAGCGTGCATGATTGTTCATACAATTATGAACTGTGATGGGCACCAGCAGATCCTTGTGAAGAGGAAGTGGGTGTAGATGGATGGGTCGCGCATACCGCTGTCAAGAAATGCTGCTAAGAAAAATCATTTTGGAAGAATGGCTTCAGTTGACTGCTTTTTTTTTTTTTCACTAACAGAACTATCCTTGGAGGCCACACGGACACCAGCATTGACCTGTCTGACCCCATCAGTGACCGCTTCTACAAGGAGGTGTGGATGACGACAGCCGGACGCAATGCTACCATTTACGAGAAGGTAGACGTTTATTTACATGGCAGAGCGAAAACCTAAGCTCACAGATTGTATATTCCTCTATTTGGTCAATGTTCACACCACTTAATCAATGTCACTTATTAATCAATGATTTTTATAACCATTTTAAACTTCACAAGATTAGATTACCTTAATTCCCTGTAGTTATGTTCTCCTGTCCTGATAGGTTATGTAACAACACCAAGAAGTATTTCAATTGGAAAATCTGAATTTCGGTATCATTTGAAGGAATATTTGGTCATTTTTGCTAAGCTTTTTCCAGCTATCGTGGTCTCCACCCACAGTAATGTGGCTGGCAACTACATTTACTTTGCTTTTATGTCACACATCAACTACAGTGATCAATGATGCCAATAAGATCAAGCTAACTCACAGAGCCATGGCAGACGTCACGGTGGAGGTGACATAAAGACCCAAGAGAAGAAGTATTGATTAGAGAAGAAAAGAAGCAAAAACAAGAGAGTGGCCAAGAAGATGACTGAACGAAAGGAAATCTCAAATAGTGTCTTAAAAAGGACTCAGACCTTCAGAGGGAGCGCTGGGATTAAAATGTCAAAGGTTCCTTTGTGTCTCTTTTATCCTCATTTTTCACAGGTTGTTTCCTGAGATTAATGAAATGTTTGTGACATGTTGTGGTCAAAATATCCCTACGTTGCAGTACAAGAATTACTTTTGCTGCTTTACTCCACCCCCTCTACCTCAAGGTGTGCCTTTTAAAAAAACAAAAATCAAATAAATAAACTGAAAACGTGTTTTGAGTCTTAGGACCCCCAAGCAAAGTAACAAGGTCGTGTTTTGTCATATTTGTTTTTAGATTTGGTAGTTGCTTTAGACATAGATACAAATGTATGTTCTAAAGCACAAAAAAAGATTAATTTTATTTTATCAACATCCCCCCTTTTAAGCAGCACAAAAGAGTTTTCCATGTTAAATCATCAGTTTCAAAGATCATCTGGCTCTTCTGTCACTGCTACCTGCAAAAAACAGCCAAAATATTTTTGGACTCCCATCCTGGTTGTCTTGTGACAGTCGTTTATCTCTTTACGGCACTATGTCACACTCAACAGCAGTGAAACTACCCAACGGTTACAGCTGACATCACGACGGAGGCGACTACAAGAGACTGAGCAAGAGGCCAAACAAGTATAAATTAGATAGCGTCACTTAACCTCCTGACCTACAGGTGGACCCATTGAGCTCAACGTTGTTAAAGTTCCTTTGTGATGGACGTAGCTCAGAACTGTGTATATTTGGGAGAAGTAACATGGCAGTCTATTGCATAATAGATGAACTCTTACATGTCACACCCAGTGCTGGACCGATTTAGTTATGTATTTACGTCTTTAGATGCTCACTAATATAAAACTGATTGTGTGTTTTGGGGCAGGTATTCCGTTGCCTCCCGTCATCCCTGGTGAGGAACATGTCGGAGCTGGAGCAGTACCAGACTCCGCGAGGTTTGGCCCAGACTGACCAGGCCCGTGCTCAAGAGGAACTGCGCAAAATCCGAGGCTTCCTTGTCCAGCTTCCTCTGGACTTCCTGTCCGAGCATAACCTCATGCCTTCAGTTGGAAGCAAGGAGGCCATGGTCCCAACTGAGATCTGGACATAAGGCATCTGAATCCCCTGACACCCAACCAGCATGAACTCACGGGTGTGAGCTTGAGGATGTCAGGTGTCTTGACTGTGATGAATGTTTAATATTGGAGCTGCAAGAAAGCACTTTTAATTACCATGAACCAGATATGAGAGTCACACTTGCTTATTTAGCTTCATGTGGCTGCTGAGTACTCGGTCGATACTGAAAAACACTGTTAACTGTTAACAGCACTGCTCTTCGGGTGGAGCTTTTGGACAAACAGTACAAAGGACACGGCACAGCAACAAAAATAACTAATGTGACTGCTTTCACATTGAGGAAAACCGTGAGTTTTGGGAATCAATTTCACATCTGGATGCGGAGGTGCCGAGGCCCTTCAGCTGTGGAAAGACAAGGAATTTCTAAGGGACCAGCATAAGGAAGCAGAATATATATATATATATATATATATATATATATATATATATATATATATATATATATATATATATATATATATATATATATATATATATATATATATATATATATATATTTAAATGCCAACAACTGTTTGACTCTGTTGGAGATACTATGACTGTATTGGAGATGGTGATGCATGTGATTTATGACTTTTTGATCTACAGACATATAGTGTTAGCCCGGACAGCCATAACCATTCACTTGGTGAAACTACTGGGACCCCTCCCATTTACAGGCATTTCCGTGGTACAGAATGTACCGAACCAATCACAGAGGGGTGGGGGGTGGGGTTTATGCAATGACTCATGCAGGAGCATTCAAGAGCAACTACTTAGTTAGAACAACCAAGATAAAAACCTGAATCAATATTTCCTTTACTTTTATTATTATTATTTTTTTACTTTAAAACTGACAACAGTCATTCAGATGTGTTCCTAGTCCACTGCAAGCCATTTTTGTTGACATTCTTTGATAGTACTGTGCTTGTTTCCCTGCCTACATCATATGCTTACTTGTCTGATCGGTTGTATAATTGTCCAGCGGTGTTGAGAGGTAGTTTCTTCTGCTTCCGCTGGCACTGCCTTCTGGAAATCAAAGTTTGAATCCAGAGGAACTAGTATTGAAGAGGAAAAAAATGAGAAGATTCAGTGTAGTTTTTATACACATGCATGCATATACACAAAATATTTACAAAAATCTGCAAATTAAAAGATGCTTGCTCTTTACTGTGGTATCACAAGCACAAAAGCAGTGTGACTAGTTCAGCAGTGGTGCATGATTTGTTAACTGCGTTTAAATCTTGTTAAGTTGCTATGATGCATGCAAAGACTGCACCTTCATTTTTTTAATGTAAAGAGAGAAATGATATTTCTTTTTGAGGGGGTATAGTGAGTTCTTAAATATTCTGTATGGCTGCAATCGAAGAGAATCAACTGACGCGATGAACTCAAGCCAGCTTGTCTTTGTGTTGTTGGTGAAGTAGCTGGATGAGACAATCACATCTGATCAAGTCATTTCCGCTCTGCTCAGCAGATGGTGCTAGCTCCTCAAAAGTACAGTCCGAGTACAAACAAGCGACAGTTGGGCAGAAGATCTGTGGGATCTCCCTGCTGTTTTTCTTAGTCTTACCGCAGCGCATTTTAATTAAGTGTAAGATGGTTGTTAAGGAAAGTATACATAAAGAATAAAAACAATATCCTCCACGAAGCACACGGCTGTTCCCAGAGGCAGAGCTCTTGTTTCTGAATACTTTCCTAATACTTCCATCAAGGTTCCAAAAGGGAAACCTTTCTTTTTCCATTGTTATTAATGTAACTCAACCAATAGATACGCATGTATGGACTAGTGATGTAATTTTAAATGTTTGTCACACTATTTTGTTCGAACATGAACTTGAATGTGAAACTACATAGCCACTTGATTAGAAAGGTACGATGCTGCTACGACAAAGTTGAAATGACCTGCCAAAAGGTCCTCAAGGTGATAAGTAAAACATTAAATTCTGGTGCTTAAAGTGTTGTCAGGCAGTGTTTAAATCAGTTAAATTAATTGGCTCATTTGGCAAAGAAAGGCTTTAAACCTTACTTCTGTATTCTTAAGAATCACTGCCAAATACGTAAAAGATGCAGGCTGTGCGATGTTGTATGGGGTCTGATTAAAAGTCATTTAGATTTCTTAAATAGGACCAGAAAATGTTAATGAAGTGATAATGACTGGAAATAGGCTATGCTCTTTGTTTTTACAAATTCTTTTCACTTTTACGTTTGTATTGACTTTGGCAACATTACCTATGATGTTGACCTTATATTTGTTAGTGCATTATTTATGGTACACAAAACATTTAACATTCTTTAAAATGTTTTAAATTAACAACAATGTTGTAATGATAATTGTGGGATTGTAATTTAACTTCAGTTTTTTTTTTTTTTCATAACCACCATGCACTTTCTTTAAATACTCTGCACACTTTGGTTTCTTTTTAAGTACAATACCTTTTTTGTACAGTTGTATATTCTCATTTCCATCTATTCATTTAACAAAGTGAAACTTAAATGGCTTACAAGTAAAATTGTCTTCAAAGTGATTGTTCCTTTCCCGTGAAAACTGAAAAGAGTGCCGGAGCATTCAGGATGGGTCCTACCGGGACCAACAGCACCGCTGTCCAGCTTCGTTGCGGTTTTATTCGGTTTCTGGCACAACCGCAGGTCCCGCTTCCAGCTGCTGCCTGCTCAGCTGGATTCACGCGTTGACCGGAAGATTTGGAATCGCATAAGAATCGCCCTCTGAAGTTCTCTGAAAGTTTCCCCAAGGCCTTCAGAGGTAACTGTAATTTCGATGTTGGAGTTCGGGCATGTGAGTTCCAGCCATTCCACAGTCTTCCAAACTAAGTGGAACTCACTAGGAAGGCCGCATTCTTATGCAGGTGCATCACTTTCCCTGTTTTATTGCATATAGGCATACACTGAAGGGATGCACTTTTCAGGTGGCAGCCACCTCTGAGGATGATTTTATCTTTATTACATTGTTGTAATACATAAATATTAAAAAGAGAAACGTTTGAGTGGATAACCCTAGTGAATTAAAATATCTCAGCATCTGTCACCTTCCTCCAACCCTCATTTCTCATCTCACTCTCCTGACAAGCAGCCAGCAAGAAATCATAAAGATGTGGTAAACCTGCCAAAGCCACCACCAGCTTATCCTCAATGGTTTTTAATGTGGATCAGTGTTTTCTCATACTTTAATCAGATACTACCATGAAAGCAATGAACCAAATGGAGAAACTTCCCACTGAAAGCAGTTCAATTGAGAAAGATGTCAGCCTTGACTGGACAATGGGATACTTGCAATGTGAGTGAATTGTTGAGTATAATAGACACCTGCCATAAGAGATGTTGCAGTGGACTCATGTCTAGACTAGTGTGTGTGTGTGTTGAAGAGTTATCAGCATTGCTGTTCATTTACTTTGAATGGGTGTGGTTCTGGTTAAGCTCTTCATTTGTCATTGAATGAAATTTGATTAGTTGTTTATGAGGAAGACAACCCACAGTGTCAGACACACCAACTGTCAAGCATTGCCACAACACATGTCTGAGCCTGCTGTAAGGAAATGAGCCACTGTCTAACAAGATAAGTCTTCAGGAGAATTTTTGAAGGTAGCAAGGAGAATAACAAACCTGACTGTTATCTCCTTGGTAAACATTACTGACAAGCATACAGCTATAGGTTGCGAGTTGAGTTTTATAAATAATGAAATAAAGGATGTGGCTCTTTTGGTTGCATGAACGCCAGACATGCCACTGTGTTCTGGACCATAACAGAGGTTTCACAAAGAAGAGCTGCTGCAAGAGCATTGCAGTAGTCAAGGACAAATGATCACGGAAGATGAAAACCAAGGACACAGATGCAGCTCAAGGTGTTGTTTTCTTAAAACTGTGTTAGTAGAGTGATCACACTTACAGACAGACCACACCACGCAGTCATAATAGGCAATCTATGAGCAACATGTGCATATGCATGTGCAGGGGTGCACACGAGCTGGTACCCGAGGTCTGGTCCACTGCATGTTTTTGATGTTTCCCTGCTTCAACAGACCCTGGTAGACATGGCTGCGTAATTAACAAAGTTGTGTAGACCTTGATGGCGTGCTGTTGATCACCTTTAATTAGAATCAAGCGTGTTCACGCAGGGAAACATTTAAGACCTGCAGTGGACCAGCCATCGAGTACTGGCTTGTGTGCACCCCTGCGCGTATAACCAGGTGCAGGCTGACAGAGTGACAAGTGTGCATATGCAGAAATAACAAGGAATTAGACAGTGGAGCTCAAGCCAACAGGAGACAGGACGGATCAGAAAGAGAGGGAGGAAAGAAGGACAGCCATTTGCCAGAGATGCTGTCACCAAGTGAGTCAATAAAAAATATAAACAAACATCCAACCCAGCTGAAGAGTAGCAGTCACAACAAAGTACCTTCTGACTAAGTCATCTGAAAAGTACATAGCTTCAGGTATGCAGGGACATTTTTGGGAACAGGAATTTCCATTGGGCATGTAAACTCAATAATCTGAGTATTTTCTTATTCAGAATGACAAAAACAGAAAAATAGTTTTGCACATCAATGTAACACAGAGAATCTTCTTTCATACTTTTTTTAATTTACCAGTTATTTGCAAAAAGAGACATGCAACACATTTCCACTTCCTCAGGAAAACCTCATTTTGAGAGGTGGAGAGAGCAGCTGTGGTGTTGGCTCTGTGTGTAATAAACTTTCTTGTGGTGGTTTTTGGGGCCGTTGTTTTCTGAAAATGCAGCAAACACACAGCTCAGTGTAAAAAAGACGGGCCGTTTTTTTTTTGTTTTTTTTTTCTGAGCTGATACTGTTTCCGTATAAAGTTTTGTTATTGATTTATGCTGCTAAAAGTAGGATTTATGGGGCGTTTAAAGATCTCCGTTTGGTGGTGCTGCAAGGAATAAGCCATAATTGCAATTACATTTTAACATCATTTAGTAGCTTGCGAGGTGTGATATTAAATTATAATACTGCTTACATCCCACACTAGTGCGTGGAGGAGTGTATATGTCACATTATGAAAGCAAGTCAACTCAACAATCATCTCATAAACTGTTGGAGCATTCATCAGCGGTTTAAAAGCTCAATCAACAGTTTTAATTTACTGAGTTGTATACCTGCATATTCTTCCATTCATACTTACCTCACGTATATACTGTAAGTCTCCTAATACATGAATCAGTCCATATTCATTTTAGCACCACTGCAGCTCAAAGTCAGATTTCTGACTTTTTTTTCTCAGAGTTGTATTTTTTTTCTTCAGTGCCCATAATAATTCCGTACAAAGGAATGCACAGGGAGTATATTTATCTTAACACTTCATTTTCAATAACTAGTAGAGGTACTGTTGTTTTTCAGCTGTATTTTACAGGTATTCACGTTTTTTCCTCCCAAATTTAGAAAGAAATTGTTTTGTTTCTTCGTTTTCGTAGGGTAACAAAATAAACAGAAGATGGAAAGGATAAATGTGATAACTTGACAAAGTTTGAGAGCGCCCAGTTCCTCAGCAAACCCCGCCCGGTAACAGGCGGGGTTTGCTGAGAGAGCGGTGCGCTCCGCTCTGCTCCGCTCCGCTCCGCTCCCACCTCCCACCTTCCTCCCCCTGCATATCTACAGACTGGCTGTCACAGCAGCAGCATCAACAGAGGCTACTCATCCTCCGCAGCACCTCACCTTTCTCCGTAGCCTACTGTCTCCTTCTCTCAGACATGGACGTGGAAGGGCTGATGCGCACGGCGCTCTTGCTCTCCCTCCTCCGCGCGTCTGCGCTCTAGCTGTGCGCTCCCGACCCGAAGCTCGTCCCGCCGCCGTCCACAAAGGGACTGCTATTATTTTCTCGCCCGCTGAGACATCACAGAAAGAGGGAGGCGGCGGGAGGACACTAGAGACGTAGCGGCAGAGGAGACCACACTGCCGGTCGTGACGGCAAAAGGCCGTTTCAGGATTTCTGGCAGCTGAGAGTGGCTTTTTGTTTCCTTCATCATGGCGAGTGACTCCCCAGCTCGGAGTCTGGACGAAATCGACCTTTCGGCTCTGAGGGTGAGATGATGTGAACAGTTATTTCTTTGGAAAAATGAGAAAGTCGTTTCTGCTTCGCTTGCACCTGACGATGTGCCCTGAATAACAGACAGAGCAGTAAAATGCGGATGTGTGCGTGTTTGTGCTCGTGTTTATAGATGAATTTATAACTGGGTAGATAAACCTGACAGCTGATTCCTGCATTCATGTCAGTAACAGGGGGTTGGAGGATGATGCTGTGATTTTTGCTGAGCTGGATCGGGTTTGTGTCTCTCTTTTTTCTCTTTGGGGCCAGCCTATTACAGGCTCATCAGCCTTTGGTTCAAACTGGAATTTAACCTATTTATTCTAACCACTGCCGATTCTCTTGAGCCACATATCAAACTCAAAGTAGTTTCTCCTCTTATGGTGTTTTCAAGGCTGTGTCTTCAGTGTTTGACAGTGATCAGAAAAGAAAAGGTTCTAACCAACCTGTGGTCACACTCCTCTCAGAGATCACTGAAGCCCGGCACTGCATTATAGCCACACTTCTTTTGTTCATCAGCTGCTGCAAACTACAGCACACACATGCACAATCCGCCTCCTGCACCCCTGCTCATGCCTGGATACGCATGTTTTCACTTCACTGGGCATTATGTGTCATGCCAAGTGTGTGTTTCCAGTGTGTGGGTGCCTGCATAGGCTTCTAGTCAGCTGCATGCAAGTAAAGCATGTTACACATGAACGGTGCTTCAGCGCTTCAGACCTGTTTGCTGCTTTGAGAAATGAAACCATATTCCTCCTCCTTCCTCACAAACCAATTGTTGTATGTCTGCCTGCATTTACTAGGTGTCTTGCCAGCTTCTTAGTGCCTGGATGCCCATGTTTATTCTGCTGACTATATCTGTGCCTGCTTGTCCCTGTATCTCTATCTTAGCTGCAACTGTTAATTCATCCACCTGCACAGTCTGCCTCCCTTATCTGTCTGTCTCTGTCTGTCGCACCTCCCCGTCTGTCTGCCAGCCTTCCGTCTCCTAGCATTACATCTCTGTGCCCACCTCCCTACTCTGTCTGCACAGGAGTCATGTTCCCAGTGGAGTCGAATCAGGTGTTTGAATAGAACAACCCTGACAAAAACCCCAAGAAACATTACTTTTAAGGTTCACACATGGGCAGTTGTAACGACAGAATGGGAAGGAGAACATCAAAACAGGAAGAAGAGGAGAGGGGGAATGGAACAGAAACAGGAGGGGGGAGAGAAGTGTCTGTACATTAGGAGTCGATGCATGCATGTCCTGTTCTTTCAGAGACATGATGCTGAATGTTTGTCTGTCAGCAGGTCTCAGAGGCGGCTACAAGGACACACCTGTACATATTAGCGCTTACATGATCACTTTAGGAGATAATATGAGTAATTTCATCACTAGTAATAATTTAGTGACTCCTATGCACAAACATTTTTGCATGTGAGGTTGTATGAAAGCCAATAAAGGGTATTATTATGGTCCCGAGTTTCTTTTTTTCCTTTTTTTTTTAAGTTTTATAAGTTATTTCCAAGTTTTGTTGAGTGCAAATCTTTGTTTTAACTCACACTTTACTTAAACTTTTGTAAAAACTACAAGTATATTCTGCTGGATGGAACTGATCAGCTCTTGAGAACCTGGTGACGGTGGTTTAATTTTTCACGCAGAGCCAATGTTTTATAGTTTCAGTTTGAACAGCCCCCCCCAAAGCATGGCTACTTCAGGATAAAGAAAAGGAAGATTTTAATTGCTCCTTTACTTCCTTTGCAAGACAAAAGTGTAACAGTGTAACTATGCAGTGTAGTTATACAATCTTAGCGTGTCGTGCAAAAGACGTTAAGAAGTACATAATCTTTCCTGTGTAAGCATGTTTGATAACTTGTAGGTTAAATAATTGTTTACAAGGACTGTAATACAAAGGCAATAATTACAAGGGAAATTCAGGAAATTCAAGGAACCTAATAGTTAGTCCTCCAACATGTTTCACCTGCCACACCAGATCAGTTGGAACATTATTTGTTATGTAAATGAAAGTACATCCACGCTCTCTCTGTACCACGTCCTTGAAATGAGGGAAAATACAACTATAGATGATAAATAGAAATATTACAGAATTTTAGCACTTTTTAGTAGATGTCCGGTTCATTCAGGTTGGAGGTTGGAGGTTGGAGGTTGGAGGTTGGAGGTTGGAGGTTGGAGGTTGGAGGCGATTCACTGAAGCGAGGCTCTTTTATGGTCCCACTGCTGAAGTTGGTCCCGTTGAGATCTCGACGCTGGGTCATTGTTTTTCAGCCGCTCTGATGCAGTTGCATTGGTATGTTTGGGATCACAGTCTTGTTGCTTGACCCAGTTTCAGTGAGTTTTAGCTGTTGGACAAATGGTGCCGATATTGACTCTGGCATCCTGAGACCCAGCTATGAATTTTTTTTTTTTATCATTACATGCTTTTTCCCCTGAAGTGAAACACTTGTGCATTACATCGAACATAAATGCGTTGCTGGGTCTCAGGAGGCACTTTGAATTGTCTTGTACATGAAATGTGCTGTACACATAAACTTGCCTTGCCTATGAAACCTTGGTAGACATAGAAGTTCATGGTCAACTCATTGACCTCCAGGTTCCCAGGTCTTGTACCACCTCCGTGTCTGAAAGTCAGTTTGAGGCGGGTTTTTTTTCTTTGTAATTCGTCCAAAAGACATTGTAACCTGACTGTTTTGGTTTGCTGTTGAGTTCTTGTTAGAAGGAGAAGCTCACAGAAGCTTCCAAACAGCACACTCACTGTACCTGTTCAGTAAGTTTCTACTTGTGCTGTCAACAAGTTTAATAATTAATGACCTGACACCTGCAGGACTTATTTTGATGGCAGTCCCATAAAAGATTGGCTGCCGTCCTGGATATTTGTGAGCCGTTAGGTTGTTTTCAGTTGTATTTCCTCCTTGACATTGTGTTAACCTACACCTGACAGCTCCAGACCAGTAACAGAACATGTTTGCGGCAATAATACCACCTATATCAAAATAACCTGCTCTTGTAAGCCCCTGACAAGACTCAAAAATATCCTTCCACTTATGTGACGGGTGGATAGGGCGGGTCCCTGCAGACAAACCAAAGGAATTTTTAAACTTTTTAAGCTTAAAAAAAAAAAGACTTTCTTGAACTGACATCTCCCTCTGGTCTGTATGAGTCAACTAGAAAAATGTCGCACAGATTATGCAGATGGACCATGAGCTGTTGGGTAGGACTCCTTTACATTATTGCATGTTAACATTTGCCTATTTCACAGTAAATGTCTAAGTACTGATCCAGTTATATGGACACAGAAGCCATGAACTCTCCTCCTTGTGCTTGCCAGAGTCTTAAAATAGCTATTTATTTTAGCCTGAGTCAATATACCCTCGTGCTTACATTAATTGCCACTTTGCTGAAATCATGTATTATGTTTTCTCTCACATCTGCTTCAGTCACATAGTTTTAGTCTCTAATACAGTTTATACTCCTTACCATCTAATAATAGACGTAAATTCATTTTAACTGTTTGATGCTCATTTAATACTTATGTAATCACTGAGGGTGCACTTAATTTTCCACTCACTGTCTCCGTTTTTTTTATTTTTTATTTTTATAAATCATTACTAGGGATGCACCAATTCTGTTTTTGTTTTTTTTTTTTAGGTCCAGTACCAAGGCCTAGAATTTGCAAATCATTTGATACCTGATGCTGATTCAGTGCTGAATAGTGATAGATCAGATCCCATTTTATGGCACATTAATGCACAAAACCAGTAAATTAAATGATTCATCCTGTTGTGTCCTGGTATCTGACAACTAATCCAGCTATTCAGGCAATATTGGGCCCAATATCTGATATTCATATCAGCTTTGCTGCTACGTTACCATAATAATGACATGGTGTAACATGTCATGTGATTTCAATTTGAGACTTGAGACCAGAATTGACTTATATTTGCTATAGTCTGGATATGTAAAATCTTAAAACTGAAAGAGTGTATATTTTCCTTTTCACATGACTGGATGCATACAGGCCAAGATGTGCGTAGAGTCAATCACTGGACTGGCTAGACAGGAAATAGGTCAGCTGTCTCTGATGCACTGGAGAGGGGGGTTGTTGGTTATTATAATTGTGGCATTGCTTGTTATGATGGAACATTGTGCTTGAGTTTCATTTAGTGTGTTTTGCTGGGGATTCTCCAAAGCCAGTGCAGCATTTAGGCACCCAAACAAACATGTATACAGAAAAGAACGAGACAAAATGAGTGGGAAGTACAGTGGAGAGAGAAGTGGTTTTTCATGTCTGCTGTCTCTGCGTTTTTTTGTTGTTTTTTTTTTCCTTCTGCCTGTCCATGTGGTTGTTCTTTCATGAATCTTGTTGGCTCTCTGCGACATTTGCTGCTGTCGCGTGTCAAACCCCAGGAGCACCTACGTAGGTGCAGCTCATTTCACTTGAGCGAGAAAGGCCAGATTTGGTAGGGGTCATGCCGTGACTCAACAATGACAGCCAAGACACACGAGGTCGAAGCGCTGCGGTTTTATTCAGACAGTGGTTTTTATGTAAAGGGATGCAAGTGCACGTAGGTCACAGGCGTCAGAAGCCCTGGCTCATCCAGTCAGCTGATGAGAGCAACAGATGGTAAACCAGCAGGAAGTACAGCCACAGCACAACACACACACACACACACGCACACACACACACGCACCGGCACATACTGGCACTAGAGTAATGTGCCGTGTGGAGACTCAGGTGTGAGATCTGAGATGAAAGGGAGACCAAGTGAGTATGCAGGGTTAGTGACATGGTCAGAGGGAGGTAGAGGGAGAAGGATGAAGCAGTGGATGAAAGAAAACGTGAGGTGTGAAGATGAATGCAGCTTAGAGAGATTTAGAGGGGCAGTGAGAGATCGAAGGAGTAGACGGAGGAGAAGAAAACGGCAGAGGCAGAGCCTGGGCTAAAGGTGGAGATGTGACCGGTGACTGAAGTAGTCCGAGGCAGACACCCCTCTCCGGAGACTCTCCCTCCCTCCCTTTTTATCCCTATTGCCCAGTAAGGCCACATTCCTCGGCCCCTCACCACAGACGCCATAGTAACAAGGCCACAGCAGTGCCCAAGGCTTACACAGAGCTTATTCATGAATAGTCTATATACTGTATGGCAGTTTGTCGCTGAGAAATGCCCCTCTCCCTCCCACTGCCTTCCACACTGCCTGTCTGATTCTAGTTGACCTATTTTCTCCCCCACAAGTCACTAATGGAGTTGCATTAAGTCTTTAATTCTCAGCTATGCATGCACAAAATGTGTAAAGTGTGTTTTCCTGGAAAACCTCTTTGATATGAAGGATGACAGAGGGATGCAGTTCATCCGATACCGAGACATCAGTGTCTGATTAACAGGTAAATGAAATATCAAGAGATAGGAAACTTATAACTGCAGCATTCTTTGATTAAATTAAACTATTAGTTTGCATCAGATTTCTTTTCTTTTATTTCTTTCCCGCTGTACACTGATCCACAGGTACACATTTTAGACTTGATCAAAAGTGCTTTAGAGATTCACGCGCAAGTAAGCGAGTGCACAGTCGGATCCCTCCTTTGTGTCTGAATCTCATGGTGCAGTGCGGAGGGTTAAGAAAGATGGATGGAAGTGACAGGGGAAGAGAGCGACAGTCTAAAATTGAGAAGAAAAGATGAATGATGAAGAGGGCGGACGGATGAGCGAAGAGATGACAGGGGGAGGTGTGAGGTGGCGAGAGGCGAGGAGCGGATGGGTTGTTTAGTGCTGCAGAACAAACCCCGCGGCATGCGTCGTCTTCAGCAGGCTGTAAATCTGTGATTAAGACTTGACTCCTGTAAATGTACTGTACATGTCTGCATGGGATGTACTGGGAATTAGTCTCCCACTGCATCTACTTGTAAAAGCAAGCAGTGGTGAGCCATGTCGTGAAGTGTAAGTGGTTTTATAAGAGGCAGACCCAGCCCCAGCGTGACTCCTATCATCCTCTTAGGGTCTTTAATTCAATCCGCCTCACTTCATGAAATTTACTTTCCTTGGACACTAACTGCTCTCACCTGGCTTTTGTCTAATGCACAGAAAAGTGTCCTGTAGAAGAAGTGTAGGCTTGCAAAACTCTGACAAGAAGACAGCTTTTGTAAAAATTTTAAATAGTCTCAGACATGCAGGGAATGTACTATAATGTGCTACTTTGCTTTTTAGTTAGAGTCTAACTCTGTTTACCACTTGGTGCCGGAAAGGTGGTGTTCGGTTTATTATCAGACCTGCACCTGCTTTGACGACCTTCTTGAAAGTAGGATGTGCCCTGCTATGCAGCAAAACTTGTTCAAGACCAAAGAGTTCAAGGGGTAAACTTGGACTCCACAGACTTCAGGTATAGGTTACGAACGTCTTGAAGGCATGACCCTGACTGCCGGTTTAGTTGAAATAGATGTGCCATTTGGTTCTATGAAAAGTGATTGTTTATTGGGTCTACTCTACTCTAGACCCAAGCATGAGCATGCATGGATGACATCAGATTTGATCAGTGTCAATGCAAGGTAGCAGTTAACATAGTAGGTTGTGGTAACTGAGTGGCCGATTCAGTCAAGCACCAGAATGAAGTCTCCCAAGGATCCCAGTGTTGGGCCTCCTCCTCCCACTGCTCCCACTCACTCTACTGCCTCTAAACCAATCCATGCCAGCCATGGCAAAAGATATGATTAGAAGATATTTCTTTTTGAGCATAATCACATCTCAGGGTGGCAGAGCTAACCCCGTGTGAGGATGGTTGCATCCTCTCGGTTCATCTAGGGCGAAACGAAAAACAAAACTCTGGGAGCTACTGGTATGACTGCTCTGTCAAAACTTTTATTTATAGCTCAATCAATCATGTTCTTTTAAAATGGAGCTAGGCAGCCTGTTCACTGCAGTTACTTTCACATTAAATCAGTCATTCACAGTGGTTTTAGTCATTAAGAGTAGAATTTGGATGACCTTTTGTCTGGATAAGAGTGAAGGTTAGGAATGTAGTGGAGGGGATTAAGGTTAGATTGCAGAATGAAAGAATGAACGCAGTCTTACATGTGTTATAAAGTGCTTTTCACAAGAACTGCAGCCCTGCACTTTAAAATCCATTATTAATGGCCCAGCTGCCCATGGACCAATATTCCCTCTTGGAGAAATGAGTGGATCCACTGCTGCATTCATCTTAGAGCGCATGAGCCCACAGTTACAACAAATCTGTTCCAACTTTGCTGTGAACAAAACCCAGAAGAATGGGTATTCAGTTGGAGAAGTGAAGGGAAAAAACTGCAGGAAAAGAAGGTTCTTCTAAGAATGTACTAACGCCAAGTGTTGGTTGAAAGTATCTTCTCTAGCAATGCGTTGTATCCACTGTAGGTTTTTTGTAGTTTAAGTAATGTAAATTCCTGAAGTGAAGATTCATCATTAGTCAGGGTCATTCTTTAAGTGTTGCAATGAATACTTTATAGAAAATGAGGGAAGTTGTTCTCTTTTGTGAGCTTGGTTATTTCACCAGACCAAAAGCGTGCGCGCGCACACACACACACACACACACACACACACACACACACACACACACAAACACACACACACACACACACACACACACACACACACACACACACACACACACAAAACCTGCTGCGACATCAGATTTAAGGCAAACCTCACCTCAGAAGTTGAGACTTTTGGAAAAATTGAGTATCTGATTTCCTGTCCCATCATTTTGACTAATCTTCTTCCCACTCTCACCATGTATTAGAAGAAACTGTTAATGTAGTGTTTTGCTTCTTCTGCATTAGGAAGACATATACGAGGATTCAGTGGCCACCAGTGAGGTCATGTAGTCATCTGACCCTTGCAAATACTCAGCAGGAAAATAATTTGAGAAAATGCAGAATGCACATACTGCGAGCTCAGTCTGCAAGTGGCCTATTAAATATGAATGATACTGTGCTATATTTTTGTCATGGAGCCTAAGGACATTCATGAACTCAACCAACAAAAATGCTCTGTTTTTCTGACCAGAGCAATTACTTTGTGTGCCATGTGTACCGTCAGAGGAGACTCATGCCTTTCTGCAGTGTTTGTCCTCTGGTGCTTGTGTTTCCTGTATGTGTAGACTTTTACAGCACAACCTCTTCTGTGCTTGTGCGTACGGATTTTTCTGTCTTCTCCAATTAAATGTTTCTGTTGTGTACACATGTGAAAAAGACGCACTGTCTCACTTTGGAGATTACTTAAAAAAAACAAACAAATCGTGTTTTCTCTACCAGTTGAGTCGTCTGCTTTTGACTCAACTTTGATTTCCCCAGGAAATTGAAGTTGGATCTAAAGGAACCAGACTATTTTTGTCAGGATGTCAGGATGGATGGCAAGGCTACCTTTACTATTGATAACTTGAAGTCATAGTTTCTGTGTGACATTATCAGCCTTCCACATGGTTGTGGATGTATTTGGCCCACTTGTCTTTTCTTTATTGTTTAGGTCTGGTCTATGACTGGGCCTTTGCATCATCTCCATTCTTTTTTTTTTTCAATCTCTAGCTGTCCTGACAGACATTTGACTTGAGTACAGAGGAGTCTGTGACCTAATTGGTGACTCCGAGGAGCTCGGGTCATATTGCTACAAAACAGCCCAAACAATCACACGTCTACCACCGTGCTCAACAGTTTGTAAGGCACGCTTGTTTCTGCTGATATGCTGTGCTTGGTTTTCAGCAAACATGCCACTGTGCATTGAAACGAATCATCTCCACTTCTTTTAACCAAAGAACATTGCTTCTAAAGTCTTGCACTTTTGCCAGACTAAGCCATGCTGACATGTTGTTTGCAGGTCAGAAGTCTTTTCTCCTGGCAGCCCACACAAGTCATACTTGTGCAGTCCTTTTTAATTGCACTGTCAAAAACCTTTAACATGATAGCTGAGGCCTGCAGAGTCTGAGATGTGGCTCTTGGGGATTTTGCAATATCTGAGTACTGCACAGTCTGACCTTGAGTTAAACCAGCTTTGATGTCAACATTCTGTAAGATTAGCATCTATTAGATTATGTCCACTTTTGAACACTCACCGTATGGACTTGTAATTGTTCGGAAATATCTTTAAAAGTAGGGATGAGAATTGATAAGATTTTATCAAAACTGCTGCAATTATCAACTCTGCTTATCAAGTATTTCTTTATTAAGGCAAAAGTTTTACTTTTATCAATTCTAGACCAAAATTCAATGAGGGAGCAGCTCAACTTTTACAGGTTTTCTTCTTCTGCTTCTCTAACAACATTGCTAATGTCTTTCCTTCTTGCAATAACACTTTCAATCACCTTAATACTCTGTGAGGAAACTTCCAAAACTTCTTTTCATGCAGGTGCTCAAAATTGGTGATGATTAATTATTCATGTGTTTGATAAGCAGCACCTGCTGTTACGCATCCTTTTAATTCCTGTTGCAGGAGTATGAGTGTTTGTGTTTTGTGCATTGCTTCTGCACAGTATTTTCACTTTTGGCAAATAATGACTTGATGATAATTTTTTTTTTTTTTAAATCTCTTTATCTGCATTTAGATAGTTGTACGATGTGATAAGAACCAGATGATCTTTTATGTCTTGATTGGTAAGATGTGTTTTGGGAGTTTTGCATGCATGGCATGCATGGCGTCTCGCCATGCATGCAAAGTTCTGCCAATTACCCCCTCCCCCCACGTACACACACATGTGCACACACAGATTTGAAGAGAGGCAAAGGAAGTAAAGGGAAGAAAAAAACCCCACCTGTTTCAGTTGAAGCATTAGTAACAAAATAAACATGCTCAACGGTTGTAGAGCGGTGCTGATTAGCAGCCCCTGTCCAACTTTATCTTTTGCACACGCATTTTGTTAGACATAAACTCCTCATTTTGTTCCCACTCATACTTGTTAGAGCATTTAAGCACAAGGCCTTGTGTAGGAGTGCGCGTTTGGCTGTGTGTGAGTCTGCATGCGAGTGTGGTTTTAAGGGTGTCGGAGAGCGAGACAGCAGGAGGATGTACTTGAGACAGAAAGTGAGAGAATGATTTTGTTGACGTGTCTGTGTGTGTGTGTTTGTGTAAAGGACTGCGCATGTGTGTCGGTGTCTGTGGAGCACAACAAAAGGAAGGGGGGTGAAAAAAAACGACAGGAAAAGGAAGGAGAGAGCAAGAAAAGGACAAGGTCCTGTCTTCAGAAACAGCTGACAGTTTGACAGGTCTGCTGAGACCAACAGAAACAAACATTTAGAGACAGCGAGAGAGACAAACAGGAGGCAGAGATGGAAATGCAGAAACTGGGGTACGAGAGGGGAAAGAGCAAAAGCAAAAATGTATTTTTTACTGAGATAGACACTCCTGCAAAAACTCTAACGATTCTATTGAGTTTTAGACTACAAAACATAGTTTTAAAGCACTCTCTTATCCACCTTTGGCATTAATTCTGTGTTATTTCCTTCTCTGCCTATTGTTGCAGCACACAAAGACCTACATGCGATAGCACCAAAGTTGGCTGCAACTTCAAGTGAATATCCACAGGCATGATAACAAGATGTGTCATGTTTTTGAGTAGCACAACAATCTACCGACAGTGAAAGCCAGCTTTACTTAACTTAAGTGCTTTTTTAGAACTTGTGGGACGTTCTTTGTCATTAAGTTTGTTTTGAAGACAATACAAAAGCTGCAGTTGCTGCTTCAGAGGCAGTCATGAAAGGTTCAAGACACTGGCAGACTACATGGACAAAAGGTTCATGGCAGAATGGCTGTATTTGTCACTGAACAGGTTTTAAAGGCCAACAACTGTATTAAACTGTCATCTTGAATTACTTTGTTATAATACACACTACACACCCTTCGCATACCCTAAAAAAGGAAATTTCTTTGGTAATTATATTTTCTCAGTAAACCTATGCAGACACATTCAACTTTGGCCCCTGGCAGAAACGCTGTGGTTTAAAATGTGGGCATGAAAATTAGTCATTTCGGGTTCTCCTCACAACAAGAGATGCACAGCAGAAGCTGGAGAGCAATTCTGTGACCGTGAAAGTCATTCACCATTCGAAAGAGATAAGTGTTGGCAAGAGAGACTTGCCGTGGACACTGTCAGAGTTAAAGAAGAGTAGCGTACATAAAGGAGGAAGCAAAAGAGACATAGATGGACTTCAGCTGGTTAGAAAACAGAAGCTGGTGGAGCAGAGTGAGAATGGAAGAGGGCAAGAAGGGAGGAGAGGGTGAATACCGGCTATTGTTGGAATGCCGTAGCAACAGGCAGCGGGGGGTGGACGGTGGGGTGGGGGGGTTGTGGGGGTCAGTGGGTTTTATGCTCAGTTTGAGGTGCTTCCAGGTCCTTGTTAGCAACCTAGCGACAGTGGACTGAATCATTGGCTAGTCTGGAAGTGTTCTCCGAACAGTACAACTTTGTATTTTAGAGCAGTGCTTTAACATTCAGGCTGCTGAGTTAAAGGAAGGTCCTGAAGGGGAAATCTCTCCTTTGACCATCCACCGTCATAAAAACCGGGGCAGATATTAAAGGTTTCAGGCCCAGGTCCCTGTGCAAACGCATAAACCAACAATGAATATCATATATATGTCCCCTTCACCTATTAACCTGTCATTATTTGGTAGGCGTCATCTTTACTGATACTAAAACTAATTGTTCTAGTTTTTTATCACAAACTCTTGGAAAAATAGTTTGAGTTATTTCAACCCGGATGAGCCTTACTGGGGGCTGACTTCACCTCACTGTTCAACGTTGCATAAAAACATGTAACATGCAGTCAGGTTACAAGTTTTGTACTTTTTTTATTTTTTATTTATTTATTTTTTCTTTGGGCAGCATGGTGGATTAGTGGTTAGCACTGTTACCTCCCAGCAAGAAGGTCCCTGGTTCAATTCCCGGCCCGGTGGGTCTGTGTGTGGAGTTTGCATGTTCTCCCTGTGCTTGCGTGGGTTCCCTCCGGGTACTCCGGCTTCATCCCACAGTCCAAAAACATGCAGGGTAGGTTAATTGATCATTCTAAATTGCCCGTAGATGTGAGTGTGCATGTTTGTCTGGCTTTCTATGTGGCCCAGCGATGGACTGGTGACCTGTCCAGGGTGGACCCCTGCCTTTCGCCTAGTATGCGTCGGGATAGGCTCCGACGGACCCCCGTGACCCGGTAACGGATTAAGCGGGTATAGATAATGGATGGATTTTTTCTTTGGTGTTTTGAAATCAAAGACTTGTTGAATGTATACATCCTAATTTTTCCTCTGTTTCCCTTTTCTCTCTCCAGGATCCTGCTGGTATCTTCGAGCTGGTTGAACTGGTGGGAAATGGCACCTACGGGCAGGTTTACAAAGTAAGAGGCATTCTGAGACGGTACACATTAAACCTTGTGATTACGCTTCAAATGTAAATGGTAAAATGTGCACACTTATATAGAGCATTTTTAGCGTAGCTTTTCTACAAAGTGCTTTAGAGCGTGTTTCTCATTCAACACTGAAACAGCATTTTATATTAAACACTAACTGTCCAAAAGAAAATTCCCCCATTAGGATTTAGCTAAGTAAAAAGATAAGAGCCTCCCACTGGAAAACATTGCAAAATGGGGAATCATAATCCTCCATGAAGAAATGTGGATGGAAAAACAAAACTTGAAAAGCCTTGTCTGGAGATCACTTACAAGTGCAAGTAAGAGGATTTTCATACTTACAATGTGAAGTCAACACAAGATATTTTGGACTAAGCTGTTGCGTAGCCATAAGATATACATTTATCAATGAGGCTAGAAGATGTATCCAGATTTACCCTTACCAAAGTGGTAGAAACAGCGGAGTGAGTAGTAAGACACCCATCATGTCTGGTGTTTGCTGTGCAGGCCTGTGGTAGCAGTATTATGATATGGGGTTGCTTCAGTTGGTCAGGTGAGGGTTCTGTAATATTATGTGTCAAAGGAGAATCTAGAGGAACAAGACTAACTATCATTTGAACTGTACTTAATTGAATTAATTGAAGAGGGAAGGAATTGGGATGGTTGGCCAGGCTACAGAGTCCACCATAACCCCACTGAGAATCTTTGGGATGTGCTGGAGAAGACTTTACATGGCAATCCACCCACCGTCAATGCAAAATATTCTGTGAAAAATTAATGTAACTCTGGATAAAACTATGCAGTGTCTTGCCTAAACAATCACGCATGATGTGTTAATGTCTCTGTAAAGCACTTTGAATCGCCTTAATGTTGAATTGTGCTTTACAAATAAACTTGCCTTGCCCTATGCATCAATGAGCATACTGGGGGGAAATGTGAGGGTTCGGTGTCTTGCCCAAGGACCACTCTACTACTAAAGGCACAGCTGTCTCCGAGCAGTCCATATGAAATAAAGAGGAGAAATATAACTGAAAGAAACAGACAACAGAAGTATGGGAAGAACACTGGAGATAAAAGCAGCCCACAAGCCCAAGAGAAATGGAGCGTATTCAGAAGTGAAGAGCAGAATCCAGGGCATGTCTTTCCAGAAGTTTCCATACCGCATTATTCTTCATTTTGTTCTTTTATGTTTTTTGCAGTGGGTTTCTAAATTTACTCATACAGATAAGGTATATTGAGATGAAACATTTCTTTGTTGAATTAAGATGACCTGCAGTCATTACATCACTGTGGTTTGAGCGGTTTTGCTGTCAGATGGACTCCGGGCAGTATCTCTCAGACCACTTTGCTGTCATAGCTTCCTCTTCCCTCCATAATAGTTTAACACTTTCTGGTCCTTGCTTCCTTTTCCTGTTGCTTTATTTTGCTTCTCTGCAGGAGGTGGCACCATCCTGTTTCATCACTCCTTGCTACAATGAACGTTTTTTGTTAAATATGTGGAAGATATTGACATACGTAAGCCCCTGTGAAGCAGTTGTATTTTGTGTGTGAGATGGCATGTTTAATAGACCGGCGAGGCAAGGTCAGGTGATGATGGAGAGGTGCTCCTCTCACAGCTGATTGGACCAAATGGAGGGGGGTCAGACACGGGTCAGGCACGCTTCTTCACGCATCCAGAAATAATCTGGCATCCTCAGGAGTGCGTGCTTCTGTGTGACCGACACAAAGGAGGGGAGAAAGACGCAGCGAGAGAATAGTGAAGAGGAGAATTGTGTACAACCGTTTATTGCTGACTCTGCTTTTGCCTGTCTCGGTGAAAGTCATGGCCCATTTACCCGCTGATGTTCAGGCAGCCACAGGATACCTTTGGAAACCGTGGTTGCCAGTCTGAGAGTCTGGTGATATGAAAACCCTTAGTAAAAATATTGGTTAATTATGCTTTAATTGTATTATAATATTACAGGTAAAAAAATAATATACAATTCAAAACAGTGCATGGAATAAAAAATAAGTAATATAATTCTTATAAATAGAATATAAACAAATGTGGTCACATAAACAGATTTAAGCCTGTTTTACGATAGAACGTAAGCTATGTAAAAAAAACAAACACTGTTATAAAATTGAAAAGTTAATGCAGCCCTTAATTAAGCTTTATCCTGCAGCTAAAACAAATCCCAAATATCTTCAACCGTTTCCCTTTTATTTAAACGCTGATGCCGTCTGAGAGAACAGATGAGCTATTTTACATTTTGAGCAGACGTTCACAAGCGTGAACGCAACAAACTTTAAAAGGTTACACCAGTTAAATGAAAGTGTTATCGTAAAGTAAAAGTACTTATTTAGCTGAATGTGAGTCGTGTTTTTGTTCTTTTCTCTGAAGTAAAGCTAAGATGGGAACTAGCTAAAGTTAGCTCGTAAATAAGCCTGTTAGTTGCCACGGTAACGAGGCTGTGGTTTATTGGTGTAGATTCTCAGTCCTGACCTGGATTAACCAGGTCCCGGTGAGCCTGAGCGCTGTGACTACAAATTCAGGTCCCTTCAACAGCACTAACAAGTCAAGGCAGCACTTGTATTATGTTGCCAATGCTGGCCAACGCTATCTCCTGTTTCGCTTGGAAACGTACCTGACAAGACAACAATCATGTTTTGGTGACGCTTCAGTAGATGTGAAATCAGGCTTTTGTAGCTGCTCCATTCTTTATGTAGTGTTTTTTATTTTTTTTTCCAGTAACTGAAAAGAAAATCCCAAACAGCCAACTTGATCTGATTCAAGAACACCTTCACATAACTAATTAAGACTTCTTTTTTTTTTAATTGCTTGATGTATGATAGAAAGTTTTTACTGGTTTTAATGCTGTGACATTTTAAAACTTGGTTATATGGCAACTTGAAAGAAGAAAGCGGCCCATGCCAGTGTATAAATCTAGATTGAAGATGTATAATATTTGCAGACTTCACAGAGAAACAAATTTTCAAATCAAAAAAATGCTTGTATTAGATTACAACAAGTTCAAAAGCATGAAAGTGTTTTCTTTTAGTTTAGCAGAAAAGCAGGTCTAAAAGACTGGACACGTAGATACAAAGCAGTCACCTGGAGTTGCAAAAACGTCATCTATTTAAGATGTTTTTTACACAGTCAAGGTGCCTGATCCGGACAAGCCGACTGAAGCGGATCAATGTCTTGTGAGCAGGCGAATCCTCTGACTCGCTGAGATGATAAATTGACCCTCAGCTCGTGGGTATTAGTGAACTAGAATTGCTCAGGCTCTCTAAGAATCATTTTAAAACTTGTTATACCAAAGAAATGACATGAAAAGACCATTTTCTACATGGATAGGTGGATCCTTGTCAGTGAGCTGTGGCGTGAGCAGAGGTAGAGTCAGTGTTTTCTCTCATCTTAGCAAAACCTTCTAAGTCCGGGTCCAGGGAGGCAGCGGACTGTTTTATCTCTCTGATTCCAAAAGCAAATTCTGGTTTTTCATTATCCAGAGGCAAGCTTTACTGTGTTTCTCTGATCATTGACTACAAAGTCTGACAAGTGCCTACACACGTGTTTGCTGCAGTATGTCCAGCTGTTTCTGTTGCAGTCATTTGTACCCTGTACATGTGATGAACAGAGATACACATTTTTAATCCATGCATGCTTTCTTTGGTCCGTGTATACGAGTGTCATGGCAGTGTTTTATGTCACTGGTGATGGAGGACCAGTAATGTGCTGTGTAGCTCCACTTATGTGTGTCTGGTAACCAGAGATAACAGGTTTATCAACTATTCCATTACCCCATATAGTTAAATGATACAGATCTGCTCCGAGGTGCTCCTTTTCTCTTTCTCCATATCTCTCTCGCTTTCTTCTCTTTCCCGTGAGCACTTAAAATGTCATTTCAATTAAAAAAAACAAAAAGAGAAAGTCTTAAAGTTATTGTTTTTGTTAGAGTCCCCTGTCAGCAAAAAATAGTGAGGACAGGAACGATGATAAATGAGTATCCGCAGTGGAAACACAACTTCCATCACATCCGTCACATTTCTTTGTGCCCCCCCCCTCTCACTTTTCATCCCTTCATCTTTTGCTTTTGTAGATTTCTTTTATTGAGGTGCAATCACGTTTTGTCCTCGCTTCCCCTGGTCTTTGAGTTGAAACTTCCCCAGTGAGCAGTACTTTAAGAAAACAGCCTGCGCCTATAACATGAACACATATAGCTTCAGCTGACTTCCTTAAAAGGGCCATAAATATAGAACACGGGTAATGCTGAATAATTAAAACCTACCCCTCCTCCTCCTTTTCCATGCTCTGTTTCCTCCTTTAGCTTCATCTTGTCACTGATCATTTGCCTCTCCATTGTGCCTTCATCAGTGTTTCTTCTTTTTATTTTGCCTCATCCCTCCTTTCCACATATCTTGTTTTATTTTATTTCATCATGGCTTTGCTTTTGTGCTGTGCTCCCTGTCTTTCTTTCCTCTCGATGCCTGTGAATATTTAATAGGGCTTATGGGCAATGCACTTTTCCAAAGTAGGGAAGCTGTTCTTGTTTCAGAAGGTGCCACATGGGAAAAAACAAAGACAAATCTTGCTTGGGCTTTGGACAAAACACTGACTGACAGGCTTATTTATTGGCTAATTGATTACTCACAGTTCCATGTCATCCAAATTTGAGATGTAATTTGTTTTCCTTGATGGGTGCAAGGATAGGTTTAGAGGACTGCTGGTCATATATCAGTACCAAGAACACAAACTGACACGCACATTCACTCAGGAACAATGACACGTTCAGCCTGTCATCTCATCCAGCGTCTCCTCGACTTCTCGGCTTTGGCAGTGATAAACCATTTCCTGTCACATTTCTTTTTCACACTCTCTTGCCATGACTTCGCCATCTCCAAGTGGTAAAGGAGCAGCAAAGATAAGCGGAGAGGAGGCGGCCAGTCGCTTTCTCCCTGACGACAGAACGTGTTCTCCTTCAAACACTAGTGAATATTTAAAGAGTGTGCAGAGCACTTTGCCGCTCTGGATAGATGCACTTTACCACACAAACACATGCGCTGGAGCAGAAGTGGCAGCCGGGCCGTATAGGCTTTTATATGGTCTGCTCAACCACAGTGACTGGTGCACGGCGTGGACGTTTGTGTGTACAACGGTTTGACAGACGTGCCTGTTAACTGAGCGATCCTTTTGAGCAGTTAGTGTTTTAAGAGCAGTTTTAGTTTTTTTTTTTTTAAAAGGCTGTGATTGCAGAATTATTTGTGTTATTAAACATCAACTTAGCCAGTATCATCAGTATCACAGTATCAGTATAGCTGATATCATGATGACCTTAGAATCAGGTCAGCATGGGGGATGTAAACAGACGGCATCTAGATTAGGATGAGGCTCAAAGAAATTCTTCATCTTGTTAACAGATTGCACCTGTTTCCCTTTCTTTTTCAATTTTTTTATGTGCTTTTAGCCCCTTTTACTCACCGTATACCCCCTATTGCTCCTCCTATTTCTCTTTCCGCCTCTTCTCTCATAAGACCTCAGCAAAACTTCAAAGTAGCTCCTTTTTTTTATCATCCTTATCTGCTGGAAGTCACACAGCAAAGAACCATGGGAGATTTAAATCTTGACCGCACATGCGAGCATTAGCACATGCACGCAACACACACATCCTGCAGAAGCAGCATGAGGTGAGAAAGTCTGGCATGAAAGGCTCTGAAAGGGATGGAGTGAAGTAGTGACTCCAGCACTGAGTGCTTGTTCCTCCTGTTTGGTGATTTAAATGCCTCCAGCTACTGCGGGATTGTTTCAGAGCAGAAAAGAAGCAAGCAGATGCAGCATGCCGTCCCTTTAAAATTAAATGCTCACAAATTTAACTAACACTTTAAAAATGAGCGGGTATGCCTTGTTGGCTACTTTTTATTTAATTTAATATAAAGCTGCGACTTATAGTCGTTTTGGCTGGCGACTCATCTGTAGGGATGGACGCGAATACTCTGATATCCAGTTTCAAAATTTGTATCCAGATTTGTTTATTTTACGATTAGTCAGCCGCAAAGTTGAGGTTTCAGTGTAGTTTGGCTGTTGAAGAGCAGGCCAGCATGCTAAAGAGCATCGTGTGGCACATTTAAATACAAGTGGTGACGAGGTGGAAAATAAAACCCCCTCCTTTTTGCATTTATTCATTAAAAGAACATTTTTTTTCACTGGCGTACAGGTTATTTTCCATCTTGTACACTTGTGTTGTGCATCCCTCCTGCTTGGTAATGTGTGTGGACAACTCATCTGTTGTCGCGTGTGTGCACAATAAAGCGTCATTTGTCTGGTGCGTCATACAACCCAGTATAGTACAGCATCTTGCATTTGTATATATCCATATTATATATATGGATATATACAAATGTAAATGTAAAATCTTAATATACCTTCATTTTCATGACTTAAAGCGGTCATGGGTTTGGCAATGAAGCCTCAAGTATTTGTTTTAATCTTCTGCTGACATTTTGTAGCCCATCTCATCTCACAGCAAGAAGGTTCCTGGTTCGATTCCCAGGAGGGAATCTTTCCGTGTGGAGTTTGCATGTTCTCCCCGTGCTTGCGTGGGTTCCCTCCGGGTACTCCGGCTACCTCCCACAGTCCAAAAACATGCATGGTTGGTTGTGTCCAGTGTGGACCCCTGCCTCTCGCCTGTAACGAGTCGGGATAGGCTCCGGCAGACCCCCGTGACCCTGCAAAGAAATAAGCGGGTGTAGAAAATGGAAATGAATAGTTTACAATTTTACCAAAACGCTGACTCAGAACATATTGCCTGAAACATTGATCACAGAGTCGGAGTAGATAAAGTGATGAGTGTGAAGTTTGATAGTCATATGTAGAAGTCCATCTATCAATCGGATCTCTTTCTTGCTTCTTGCTTGTTCATTTAAGACTCTTTCTAAAGATGAAAAACTATTTGTATCATATTTTTCTGAGTGATAGATCAGCTGAAATGTAATAAAGTAAAGAATAATGTGCAGCAGGAGTTGAGAGCCTACGATTATGTTGACAGATGGTTTGTTTTGCCCATAAAAGAAAACCAAAACATAAATTCTCTCTGACAACCTACAACAAGCACTGTGTCCATAATTTTAGAAATCATAGTTCTTCCAAACATCAAATTTCAATAAACTTAAGAAGAATTTTTACTTTTTATTTTTGAAATGATGAATTGTCATTTATTTAGTTGAGGAACCAAGGTATTTTTCTTTGCTCCTGAATGACATTGTCTAGAAACCTTTAATAACAACAGCTATGAACATCTATTATTGGTCAAAGTTACAAAACAAAGATAAAAACAGTCTTATTTATAATAAATGTAATATATTCACATGCCTATAAATATGAACTGTGTTCCCTGAAGGAGCTGAAGTAATAACACAACTCGGTGGTACTGAAGGAGGCACGAAGCAGATTCCCAGAATCCCCCACAATAGACAGGCCAGTTATATTATTTAAGCTTTATGTGGTGTGATAACAGCATGACATGTGAATAAATAAAGAATGCATTACGACTTGGCAGTGCCAGTGGTAATGAAACGCTGTCGGAAGGTCTCAGCTGTCCAGCCTGCAGGCTACGGGGATCGCTTAAAATGTGTGTTTATCCGTTTTCTGCGATAAGCTCATACATGTGTGCTGCCACATACGGGACATGACGGCCGGGAACCGCTGCAGCTGTTTGCAGCTGTACGCCGTCTCACTGCTCCTTTCCTTTTCCTCATTTCAGATGTTTGTCACACACACGCTAACACAAATACACACTTTAGTCTCCGAAGCCCCGATGAATGAACTATGAACCGTTGGCTGAGATGGATGTTGCTTGTTACCGTGGGAACAGCAGATGGGATTGTTTTGCTCACATTCAGCGCATGCTTACACACATGCATGCACATGCTCACACCTGGCAGTGCGTTCATTAGCCTACATCCATGCTCCATCTTCCCCAAGGCCATACACCCCACTTACCCACAATGCACTCTTGCCACCCAGACCAGAGCCAATTAGCCATGGTTCATGTCAATAACCAAATCTTCTTTTCTCTTTGTTTTTCTGTCTTTCTGGTATGTTTCCCCTCTCCTGACCTAAACTTTAAGAATTACTTTCTATCATTTGAGTCTGTGAACTACAGGAGCCTTGACTTTGTTATTCTATATTCCCTCTGTTGTCTCCTTTCTCGGAGCCTTTAGCCTCTTGTTTTTGCTTTCTGCACCAGGCTTCATCTGAAGTGCTTCTTTTATTCCCTTTTTCTCTGCACCCTTGCTCAGCTGTTTCCGTCTGTCTCTTTCTCACCTTCAGACTGTACAGTAAATCAGCTCGGCTGTCCGTTTGACCTCGGAGCTGTTGGAGCGTGATGCCAATGTGCTGAACCTGCCGCTTTGCTTCTTTGCTGCAACCCTCCTCCTCCTCCTTCTGTAGTGTTTCCTCACTTGGGCATCTTGCTCTCCCTTCTTCTCTTATGTCTGACTGTTGCATTCAGGGAAAACTTTGTTTTTAACTGAACTGAAAACTACATGACTAATGTCTTATCAGTAGCTGGCTTGCTCTGTTTTGTCATTGTGGTTTCTCAGTTTCATGTGTCAGTGAATTTGTCCACATTGTAGTTGGTTGATCATTAGAAATCCTGCAAACATTGTTCTCACAGTAACGTCAGGATGATGTCTGAGTGCAATGTGTTCTACCGACTCTCGTACGTACCGTTCGGTTCATGTGAAGCTGCGTCTGCTTCAGCGTGCAAAGTTCTGTTCTCTGTCTGAACACACCGCGGTTATAGTTTATTCCTAGAAATGTGACGTGTATGTTTTATGACCTCTAACTGGTGTGTTAAAAGCTGCTGTAATGTGGGTAATTTTTTGTTTTTCTGTAGTCTGACAGTTCCAGTAGCGTCACTTTCTTTTGTAGTTGTATTGAGCTTCAGCTGGTAATCAAACTCGCATGTACCACTATCTGCAGGTAGCGCTCAATATGGCGCTTGTATTTACAGCAGTGCAGGACCACTCCCAAACTGCAAGTGGCGCCCAAAAGCAAAAGTGAAAAAAAAAAAAAAAATAATATATATATATATATATTTTTTTAATTGCTTATACTTAGGTTCAGCCACCATAAAGAAAGTTTTATCCATGAATTTGAGACTTGAATCCAGTAAAGGGGCACTTCAATGAGAAGCGTAGCCTGTCCCTCCACAAAACACTAACCTGAACACAAATCTTATCCAAAATCGCTCGTTAGTTATTATATTTGTGGACAGCTGACCGGTACTGAATAAAGCCTCCATTTCAGAGACAGGATCCTGCAGATACTTGGTTGGATTAAGCCTAAGATAAACTAAAAAAATACAGTTTGTTTACATTAGATCTGTTAATATTTATGTGCATTTCTCTTAATCTGGGTCGCACACAAATGTCTAGCAGAAATGAGCTTTGCAGACACGTTCATCCAGCTACGGTTTATCCTTTTAATGTCGATTTAGCTCCATTACATCAGAGGATCGAGTACCGTTGTGAGGATAAGCTTTAGCTGTTTTCTGACCTAACACGCATACAGTATGGATGTACATACTGATATAGTCTGAAGTCTACAACATAATACTACTTCCTTGTGATGTGATGGTCTTATCCAGCTTTCTGTCGCTTCCCTTTTTTAATTGCCTTTGATGTAATTTAATTCCAATCACAGCTGAGCCTTTATTTTTCTTTTTCCTTCCTTTTCTTTCTCAAGTTAAACCATGCAGTGTACTTTTGTGCTTGCTTAGCACCTTAAATCCTTTCCCCAGACCCAGATTAGTCTGTTTCTCGTGTATTTGTTTTTAAAGCGCCTTTTTCACGGCCATAATTAGCTGGTTGTTCTTTCAGCAGACAGGTTAATGATCAAGTATATTTCACACTGCTGATAGATTTTTGTCTCAGTAGGCGATACCAGATAACTACAGTTCATTTGAAGTCAAATAAACACTCGCCAGCCATCCGATGCAAAGTTCCACCTTACCCTCACCCCTCCGTTGATGAACGGCTCTCTGCTATTCTACAGATCATTGCGCTCATCTGTCTTTCTCTCATCTTAATTTTTTTCACCTCCTCCTACTCCTTTCTTCTCCCACAAACTCTCTGCTGGCACACGTTCATCCCTCGTATTTGCTACCCCTCCTGTCATCTGTGCTTTTTAATATTTTCCCGACTCAATCTGTCTCCGTCCTCTCCTCGTGTGAGAGCGAGAGCAGCCCCGGGGTGCTTCTATATTTCCCGGGTAGTGCAGTAGTTGATTGGAATGGAGGCCTTTGTCACTTTTATTTACTGCCTCACTGACTGCACAACAGCTTGTGTGCGTGAGCATGCACGCACACACCGGGTGCTGAATCATTGCAGGTGTTTGAGCGGCAATGAGGTGTATCTGGGAGTAGTGCCCTTGTATTTCTTTGGGTTCCTTTCAGCAGAACTGTTTGTAATGTCTATTTGCCAAAAGTGTTTTTTATCCTGCCACTTTTCAGCTCCAGCACCCTCCACAGAGCCGGCCGACATGGTCAGCCTGCAGACTACAACCGGAGGTGTTGATATAAAGGTTGCGGGCTGAAATGGCAGTTGTCTGCGAGAGAAACATTGCTTACATGGCATTCAGTCAGTTCCTGACGTCTGCGTATGATAGTGTGGATTACCAGGAGAGCACAGATTAGGATTATGGGTGACCTATTTCCGTTTTTGTAAAGAGTTATCAACACAATCTGGCAGCCTGCTCCCAGTTCGGTGAATTTGTCTCTGCGAGCTCAAAAGCCAACATATATGCTCAGCTATCTATTTACAACCACAATTACACTCCATAACTTGAATGATGGACGGAAGGTTTAATGCCCATCTCAGATGTACTGATCTCAGAGAGTTGGCATCTGGTTACAAATCTTAAATGAGGAGATTGGGAGTACCCAGTGAGATCCTAAACTTACAGGTGCAATCAAATAATTTTAATAATGACTAGAGCAGTTGAGGAGCGAACAAGCAGACTGTAGATCATCATGAGCCATTAGTTTCATAGTGACGCAGATGCATCTTTTCTAAATTGCAGAACAGGAGGATCAGACATTATCATGAACAATGAACATTTAATCTGTGCTCTTCACTTCCAATGTAACATGTCAAATATACGCTTTCTTAATGTTGCAAGACTTCTCTCTTAAATCTGATTCATTTGCCTTCAGGATTTTTAAATTGAACCCCATTCAAATATGTTGTATTTACAAGGTTCGTGACTGAACAGCACATGGAGGATGAGTCACGTCTAACACTGTTTGGGGAAAACATTTTGGACTTAACATCAGATGGTGACGTGCACTTTCCACGAGAGCTGGTCCCGAGTACTCGGACATCAGGATATTTGTTTGTTAGGTGGCCAGACCGTTTCAATTGAGGAATCAATATTTTTCTTATTGGCAGCCAAGACTTTTTTTTTCACTTGCATACTAGTTACTATTCATCTAATGCACTCCTCAGATGGTCTTGCACACATTTAACCCCCAACCCCAACCCCCTTCACCCACCAAAGCAAAACTTCAAATATTTATCATCTTCTGCTGAAGCTTCGTTAAATGTTATTCGGCCAGGCTCATGTTCCACTTCTGACTTGTACAAGCAGCTACTACTTTAGAAAATTAAAGTATGTGCATAGAAACACGTTGATACCTATTTGGTGACTATTCCTCTGCAATAGAGTAGCTAGGATGTCTGACAATACTCTAGTGACATGATTTATTGTGAGTGTGACAGAACAAAGCAAATATAAACACGAGAATGAACAAGATATGACAACCTGAGAAAAAACACAAAACAAAACAAAACTACCACTGCAGGTGTTGTCTGACTTATTCTAATTATATTCTGCTCGTCTGAGATGTCCTGTCAAATTACAATGCCACGACTTTGATAGTGTTCTGGTATTTCAGGTAACCTGAGAGGACGATCTCTGCCTTGACGGTCTCTCTGCTTCCAGAAGTGTTGCACAACACCAGTGTGCCATCATCCAAACATCTATCCCGTCTTAACTTAAACGTGTTTTTTATCAGACGTAAACAGTGACAGTAAGTTGCATTTTTAGCGCTTTGAAAGCCCCTCTAACTTTAAAGAATCAGCTAGTCAAGTTTTGCACGTAAATGTGCGGTAAATGCAACAGGGCTGGGGTACTTTGTTAAGATTTCTGGACAAGGTGTTCTGTTTTTTTTTTTTTTCCTTTCGGTGATAAAAAAAGTTAAATTTTTGAAATATGCCATAGCATCTAGAGCATGAACTGGTTCCTTTATTTTCATTTTACTACTGCCTGGACTTAAAAGCCTCTTATTTTGCAACGTACGGGCCATCTTCAGGTGAGAAAGCTTATTGATGACATCAAATACTGAATGCCAGATCTCCAAGTAACTTTTAAATCTTTGTGAAATGTATTAAATGCACTGCATTTCTAGAAAGTGGGACATCAATCACGCTTCTTGTGGGCTTTTGATAATTGACCCAAGTAATGGGATGTGCGGCTAATGGCCTAAAACGCTCGTAACGGACATGTAGGTGTTTAAATTTTGGATGAAGAGAAGACTTGGCTTGAAATTTAAATGAGGACTGGTTTTTAAATCTTGAAGCTCATTCTCCTCCGTAATTAGAAAGCACCATTTCAGCGGCTCCTATTGACCTTCCCTCTTGACCATGCAGTGTGAAATTCAGCCCTCTCACTGAGCCAGGTCCTCCAGTTCTCACCCACTTCGCTCCCTCCTCCTCCCCTCACCCTCCTTTTTTTCCTCCACGCAACAATTCTCACAAGTCAGGACCATAGTTACTTACTCCCTGCCATCTCCCCCTGCGTGTTTGTGTGTGAGATTACACATTAAGGTGTGTATATTTCAGTGTCTTGCCCGCTGTACTCTGGCCAGCTGAGACTGTTGCTAGGCTACCACAGGAAGTGTCCTGCATACCAAATGTGTCCGAGGTATGTGTGTGTGTATGTGTTTAATTGACTCAGTGAGGGTAAGCACACAAAGAGACAAAATACACAAAATGTAGAAGGATTTCACTCTCGTGTACACACACAGATGCTTTGGGTATCATGTTATTCATCAGCGGGTTGTATTAGGTTACTTAAATCTGCTAACTGAGGCTTCAGGCTGGGAAGGATGAAATATGCTTCCCTCTGCAGCCTGCGCTGCCGTGTGTGTGTGTGTGTGTGTGTGTGTGTGTGTGTGTGTGTGTGTGTGTGTGGCAACATTTAGCCCAAGCTTAGCCAAAGCAAGGGTTAAGAAAAAACAAAAAGCTATTGCACACAACTTCCTTTTCTTCATGCAAAGACAAACAGCTTGCTTGATTTCACATCAGAAAACTCTCTGTACCTTTTTTACACAAACTGCAAACACTCTGTTGCATTTGATCGCTATCATGCATTGATATAAATACTGGAATAGTTTTTGTCTCACTTTGACACCTCCTTCATGGAAGAACATGCAAACGAGAGAGGTGGGTGCAGAGATAGACTAGCACCTTGATAACTGATCTAAAATAAGATTTGCAGGTCTACATTTTATTTAAAACTAATTCAGATACCATGAAGAATGTCTCTTTGAATCGGAGCAGTATACTGTAGAGATCCATAAAACAGGGGGCTTCAAGCTGACAAAACAAGCAACTCATAGATTACACTACTTTTTGGAGCAAGATGATTAACCACTTTGGAGAAACATTGAGATTCGCAATGCAATACTATGCAATGGACAAGGAGCTTTTTTTTAAACTAGTTTTAAACCACCGCTGTGATGGAGTGGGGTTCTGTGGATGGGTGGATGGATGGATGAGTAGCTGGTCATCCAACCTAATTATTTTTCTTTTTGACACAAGAAAAAAATCACAGGGTTTCTCTGGATTAGACTTTGATCATCAGAGGGCAGGACGGTTGCCGGACGACAACCAGATTAACCTTAGTTTTGCAGGGAAAACATCCTCCAAGGTGTTATCAGTAATTCTTACACAATCTTTGTTGTTTTTGAATAGTGACTTTGGTGCTTCTAGTATGAGTCATTGCCTAAAGCCAGATCTTTCAGTGAGTCAATGGATCTAAGTCTTTAAAACATGATTGGACCAGTCAATCAACTGACAACAATGGAGAGATTGTTCATCCCGGTTTATTTGGAATCCAGCAAGTGTTTGCTGGTACATGTTTGGCCTCTAGAACCATAAATATACCTCAGATGTTTAAAAAAGAAAACTCAAAACAAGTGCGAAGGACCTTGCTTTATAATAACACATGCTTTGCCGAATGCAACTTATTTAGTCTGATGGTTCCACCTGCAAAAGAATCAATTCGGAAGTTTCAGCCAGTGTGAACGATACTGACCTGCCGAGACGAAGCTAAGCAATAACTCCCTCGTGATGTGGCTTATCAGATCAGTTTAGTATCAGTTTTCTGTCGCCATGGCAGTATGCTCATCCATACGGAACAAACCCAAGCAATTTGGTCTGTTATCGCTCAAATACACCTGGTGGCATCACAGCTACTTCGGGATGTGTGTGTGAATCGTATTTGGTCAAAATGCCTCAACAGTATTCCTTGCAGGAAAAATGAAAAAAAAAAAAGTGGCTTGTTCATTTGAGGGTATTTCTACCTCGTTTGAAAGGACTGTGATGCGCAGTATTCAGAGTATAATGACTTAAGATGAAAGCATTTGTTTGCCGAAGCATGCAGGATGTATGTTTTGCTTCGCGAAGACGCTCAGGCTCTCGCTGGGGCATTGTAGTTTGCCGAGTGCTTTATAAGGATTATTAGCGAAGGCAACGTGAAAGCGTTGCGTGGAGCCTTCTGTTCGTGTCACATTTGTCTGTCAAGCCCAGAGCCCAGTGCTATTTGCCAGCGTTAACACTACGCTCAGTTGTGTTCATGTAGGACCAGCTTTTCACAGGCCACCGGGCTGAGCCGCGAGGCATGGGAGTGACAGAAGCAGAAAATACAAGGGACAGGGAGAGGAAAAGTAGGCGAGAGATTTTGGGAATTAATGAAAAGGCATAAAGAAGAGATTGTGAGAAGTTAAGAGGATTTAGATAATGAGAGAGAGAATCAGCGGGATAAGAGAGGAAGGCAGAGGGAGAAACTACAGATCTAGGTCAGAGAGGCAATGCAGTCAACAAACGAGTGGAGGAAGGGATGAACAAGCCTGCGAGGCTTGATGCTGCTCGGTCTGAATGGGATGGATCAGAGAGAGTGGGCCATCCCTGCGAGAGAGAGAGGATGACAGCGTACTGGGTGGAATCCAGTGCATTATTTATCATTAACAGCGCTGCAGCTATTTTCATTTTTTATTAACGGGATGATATTCATTCATGTATGACAATATTTTAATGTCTAAACTGAGATATTCTCTCACATGTTTTCAAATTTAAAGATAATTTCTCATTATTTCCTATTTTGAGCCAAAACTGAGATGAAGGGTTTGAAACTGCAGCCTTCTCCTCCATCCACAGAGCTCCATGTTTGTTGATCTTCACAGCTGCTCGCAGCATCCACTGAGGATTGGAGTTAAGATGTAAGTGTCCCTGAAGTTGATCCACAGACCAGGGTAGACTTAACAGTGGCACAAAAGAAGTCACGTTTCAGGACAGGCGGAACATCGGCTTCCCAAACTTTGTCCAAGCTCTAACAGCCACAACAAATGGTGACTAGTGGAAGGACACACCCCCTATATTGGACTGTCCACAACAAAGCAGTCGGTGCTTCCTTCTGTCCACTGGCCCAGGAATCAACTGTGGAAAGCTGGTAGTACTCCATTATCCCCCCATGCCAAGGATGCTGGCTAACCCGAGAAGGACAGCATGGTGGTGGTGTCATGCAAGGAGGATGACTCAGTTAAATTCAGTTGTATTTATATAGCGTCTATTACAACAAAAGTTGTCTCTAGGCGCATCTAGATGAGCTTACTGGCCAATGGCTGCACGTGACATCGATCCTGGGCGGATAATTCAAATTTCTCAAGCAATGGGGAAGGTCTGCCAGTCCTTTTTCAGCCATTAAAAGAAACATACACCAAATGGGCATAAAAGTATATGTGAGAATAGTCTCACAACAATCACAGGATTCATTTGATGTATTAAAGTCTGTCATCGTTACAGTATTTGACATAATGAATTCATGTCAATCATCAAATCAAGTGCTTACTCTGTATTGAGGTTGGATTAAAATTATAGAGATTTTAAAGGCAGTGTAAGCGATTTGTGGACACATGTTGATATTTGAATCAAAACATCAACAAAACACAGGGCGCTGACCCCACCCTCCCCCTCCCTGCCCCTCCCTCCAGTGTGCCGCATAAACTCTCCCAAGCTTCTCCTTCCTCCCCCACATCATGTGCATGGACACGGACCCCCTACATGCAAGCGAAAGATGCATCACTGCTGTGTTGAAAGCAATCAAATGTCATGCATTTTGAAATTATGTCTGTGGTTGTCTGCAGGCGTGGACACGTCCACCCATTCAGATTTACAGCAGCAGAAGATAGAAGAGATTTACTTTTTTTTTTCTCTCTTTTACTTAGTTTCAGCTTTGAGACGAGGTTTGCGTTCCCTGGAATCCCATCCCACCCATAGCATTTCCTTTTGTCAGTTACACTTGCTAATTTTGCTGGAGCCATAAAAACAATACGGTGATTCAGAAATGAATCATAGTTTGGCCTAAAACATCTTCTCACAGCGTTAACACAGCCTTCTCTGGAATTGTTTTGATATGAATGTTGAACATGCTATGCTGTTGAGAGCTCTGGAAATACTACTTTAATACCCCCTCCACCCCTCCCCATAACATTTTTGAATTTCCAAATAAACCAATGCGGGAGAGCAGAAGATAAAGATGAGCAGACTGTGCTAATTCCTTTCTGATCCTCCTTTCAACATTTAATAAGGCCGGATGGCACTACGGTGCTGCAGGAGGAGAGATGAAGCAAGGGAGGTTGTCAGGTGGCTCGTGGTAATGAATCTTTATCCAGCTCTGATGATATCCATGTCTGATATCAGTGTGACACATTCGCTGACCCGCTCTCTTTGCTGCTCCCTGACTCCCTCGGTCAGCCCCCCACACACACTCGTCTGTATGGGTGTTTGTAAGAGTCCTTCTGTCTGTGTGAGTAATAGGAAAAAAAAAAGTTAAGATCTTTTTGTGTCATGCATGTGTGTGTCTGAGTGTTCTTGTGATTGAGTGTCGGGCTTGTAAGTGGCTGTAATTCTTTTGTTGCTTTTCAACAAAGCTGCTCCTTGTGCTCGTGGAATTGGGACAGTCTGATCCTAATGAGATATCCCTGGTCAGTCTTTCCAGCTAACTTTGCTCTCAGTCACGGTGGCTTTTATGCGAGTGCGCTTGCATGTGAGCGTGTGCAAACGAGAGAGAAAGGGAGAGAGAGAGAGAGAGAGAGAGAGAGAGAGAGAGAGAGAGGCTGATCACCACGTTCAGCCATCCAGCCGTGCTTAGTTTGCATTGTGAGGAGCAGAATTACCATAATAAAACCCAACTTTCTTTTAGCAATAAATCAGCAAGTTTGAAAGTTGGATCTTTTAATAAGAAATGTAACTCGTGGCAATAAAGTCAGATTACATTTGCATCCTTATTTCAGCTTTTTCAAAGCAATTGCATGCTATGGCGCCTTTCGAAGTGGACACAACAGGTAAAAGTCTTTAAGATAAAGATTTAACTCGTGTTGACCACCTGACAGTTTTGCTATAACTGAGTACAAGGAAGAGCAAAACAAATACTCACAAGCTATTAATCCGGTAAAATGAGTTGGCAACTGTATGAGTGCTATTGATCTGTTCAAATGACATGAAAATACAGTATGAAGTGACGAGAATGACTAATGACCGATGGCAGAGTGCAGACATGCTCGGCATAAAATTATTCCAGCAAATGAACGAAGCCCCGGCGGTTGGACTGTTTTTAGCCCGTTTTTCAGCCGTAGCACATGTTATCAGAACAATCCGTCAATTAAAGCTCTCAGGAGAGCAGCTTTTACGTCAGACCCTTAAGTCCATCTGGTTTCTAACAATTCCAGGAGGAAAACAGTCCAGCGTTTTTGTTTTTTTTAGCGTGTGTGTCTAAGTATTTGTTTTTATTGCTGGTGTTAAGTTGTTCTGCTCAGGCTATGGGATGAATCCGGGACAGGTGAAAGTAACAGTCGTCAGCGGTTTTAGCAGCTCTGTCCTTGTCGGCTTCATTAGTCGATGACAGCCACAGATGCTCTGTTTCGTATGAACCACTCGGGCTTTCCATTTGCCTCTCAGCCTCCAATCTCCTCGCTCCTCAACCCCCTCAGAACCTCGGGCATACTAGCCTTGATATAAAACAATAATAAGTCGCTTGGGTATGAGAGATGTCTCAAAGAGGGATTCTTTGTTCCTGCTGATATGCATTTGCCTTGAACAGAATTGGAAAACTTTAAGATGCTCACTTACATTTCTCCACTCTTCTGTCCTTTCCCTCTTCCACCAGGGCCGGCATGTTAAGACGGGGCAGCTGGCAGCCATCAAGGTCATGGATGTCACCGGGGTGAGACGCGGACGTGCATGCCGACAAACACACCCACGTACCCATACCCAGAAAAATCATCTGAAGCGATTATACCACCGTCAACCGTGTCATCTAATTATGAGCAACGAGTCTGTGCTGGCGTGCGTGTGTGTGTGTGTGTGTGTGTGTGTGTGTGTGTGTGTGTGTGTGTGTGTGAGTGTGCGCGCGCACGTGGGCACATGTGTGCACATGATGTAGAGGATAGGAAATGAGGACAGGCCTATTGCCATGGTAATATTAGCTGGAGGTATTAGGACAGCAATGTGGTCTCAGGCGTGTCTCAGCTATTTTTAGAGATCCTCTCACCCTACGCGTCCATGTCAGCCCTCAGCTGCGAGGAAAACAATGCAGGACTGCAGAAATTACGCACCACAGGATGTCATGAATCCACAGGAGCATGAATGAGTGAGGAGGGAAGTGAACTTGTGCGGGATGCAAAGTAAACATGACAACACACGACCAAATAGATTGAACTGTGTGAATCAATTTGCTAAAAATCAATAAGAATGAATGATTGTTACTGATTTTTGCACTGAGCTGCAACTGCAAAAAAAGAGAAAACAATCATCTTTCTAAAGCAAATGAATGCCACATTGAATTAATTATGACTCAACTCTGACATTTTACATAACAAATAGGGCTGATCATTTAAAGTAATTAACAACCACCATAACAACTTGCCCCCCCCCCAAAAAAGCGTTTGTCTAATGGGCAGGACCTCATTAAAGACTAATGTTGTTACTGTGGATAATTCAGGGCCCAGCTGTGAGCTTTGCAACACACATTTTCTATTTTTTTCTGAATTTAAATGGATTCAGAATGCAAATCCATGAACAATGTGATTGCTTTTGCTTCATCAATATCCCATTAGGACATGTGAGGGGTCAGAAATGGCGACCTCTGTCTAAAGGTGCTTCTGTTCTCTTTTGTGCCAGGATGAGGAAGAGGAGATTAAAGCAGAAATCAACATGCTGAAGAAGTACAGTCACCACCGGAACATTGCCACTTACTATGGAGCTTTCATCAAGAAAAACCCTCCTGGCATAGACGACCAGCTATGGGTATGACAACATTTGTGTTTGTGTATGCTTTCATCTGCACTTTTATCAACATGTATTTCACAGGATGTACAAGAAGATCCTGATGGTCTGTTTGGGGGAAAAAATGCGCACTAATGGAAACCGTAGCCGTGAAAAGTTTTTGTACTGGACATTTTCTTACATAATATGTGCAAATGAAAGGTATAAAGAATCTGAATCACGTGTGTGACTGTTTGGCTGCTGCAGGTAATCATTCTTTAGTATGATCCGATGCTGCTGCATTCATCGCATAAGAATAGGACACACACACACAAGTAAATGCAGAAGCACACACCAGCCAGAGTCTTCTGCCTGCATAATTCTTCCTGACTCAGTAGCTGACGGTTTTCCTGGAGCGTGGCATTGTACAGTTATATACTCACCGTCATACATGCGCTCTCTGCTATTTGAACATATGCTGCAGGCTTCTTGTTCTGTTTCTGGGTATGTGCTGAGTACATGCTCATTGCCTGGATGGGAGAGGTTTGGCGGCTACTTGCCAACTCCATTTCTCCCTCTAATCAAGAGGGTTGATTAGAGCAGGCACGCGGCCGAGCCAGAACTGACCAGATGAATTTGTGTCCAACAGTGTTTGTGGATGTGATGCCAAGAGGAGACGAGGGAATGTGGGGGAATTGGATGTTTTTTTTTCAGCGCTCGAATCAATGCAAACCCATAGGAATAAATAATACATTTGGATCAAAAATGGCACTTAATGTTAGTCCACAGGGCGAAATGGCTACATAGGACTAAATTGCTATTTTAAGCCTCTGAGAAGACTTAAAAATGTTGCTCCACATAGGTAAAAGTATCGATCAAGTCCATACAGACATTCCGAGCTTAAACTTTCCAATAAGTGTAAATAAAAAAAAACTGGGGACTGCTTTTAGTAAAAGGAAAAGGAAGACTGATGCTATTACTGCAGATAAGTTGGGGCCTAGATGTTTTTTTTTCACCTGTTAATGACTTGCATTTAAAAAGTAGTATATTTGCTTTTTGTTATATGAGCACCTAAAGCTGCTTTTATAGGAGCTCCTGGTTTCGTCTTTGGTATAATCAGCTGTCTGTTTGTCCATATGGATGTAGCTGGTCATGGAGTTTTGTGGAGCTGGCTCGGTGACAGACTTGATCAAGAACACCAAGGGCAACTCTCTGAAAGAGGAGTGGACAGCGTACATCTGCAGAGAGATTCTCAGGGTAAGTCACATCTTGAACAATCGGATAACGAAGCAGAATCGTGACTCAGGTCCCAGTTCAAAGATATCAGTTGCAACAACGAAACAGGGAGAATGCCCAAACAGGCTTTTGAAAACCAGGATAGACTTGTTTTAAATTATTTGGAAATCTGAATACTCTCCAATTACCTTATTGTTGTATTGTAACGTGTGCAAACGGCTCCGGCTCCAGTGATCTAAATCTGGTCTGTTATGACCGTTGCTACTGTAAATTCTGGCATCAGTTATCTCTTTCAATCCACTTGTGCATCTTTTTTAAACACATAAATCTTGCCTCGCAGTGTGTGTGCTTCTTTGTCTCTTCTTGCGCCCTCTGACTCTAAACCTCTCACTAACTTAAGGTTTCATGTTAGTTATTCATTCCTCTATACATTTTAAAAAATCTCATTCACTGTTTCTTTTCAAATGCTACAAGAAATGACAACAAACAAAACAAAACAAAAAAAAAACAAACTCAGACTCTGCGTGTCAATCTTTACGGGACTGTTGGTTAAACAATGACAAGACAACGAAATTAAAAAGCTGAACAGGAATGGCACACAAGAGCATGGTTGAGGTTTGAAAGATGCTTCTAAATAAACAACACTACTTCTAGAACAATCCTATTTGGATACCCAGGACCAAAGAGGACTTTTATTGCCATAAAACGATGCGCCATGTTTGGTAAACGCCTTGTACTAATTGTTAAGCACGGAGGTGGAGGTTTGATGATTTGGGCTTTTTCTGGACATGGAATCATCTATGAGCTCCGTACTATATCAAAGTATTAATCATTAACAAACAATTCCAGATTTCACTGTTGATCCTGTTGTCCTGTCCTTTTATGTTTCGTTTTTAATGTTAGTTGATGAATTGCACATAAAATACTAATTATAAAATGTTATCATAAATATATCACAGCATTTTTTTTCAAATATTGGTAAATTTGATAAATATGTACACCTGCATTTCCAATAGAAACAGAAATTACAGTAGAAATGCAATGGACGAATTTCAAGGTGGACAAGATACCAGCTGTCCACTTTTATTTTCTTTGCTAACTGCAAATAATGAATGGTGGTAATTAAAACTTCTAGTTCTTCTACTGAAGTAAGGAAAAGCGTGATTTCCAACCTAATTACAGGTAAGCTAGAGGTCAGATGCCCAGTAGCCAGCCCGGAGCTACGCGTCCTTGCCCAAGGACGTTTCCTTTTGGAAAAGAGCGCCTTCTGGAATAATAATCACAGCTTGGCTCTTTGCCGTGGTGGCATTCCTTCATGGTGTGTCTCTGTCTCTGTCTGCAGGGTCTGACTCATCTCCATCAGCACAAGGTCATCCACAGAGACATCAAGGGACAGAACGTCCTGCTGACTGAGAACGCTGAGGTCAAACTAGGTCAGTCTGTCATCTAACCCCACTGGACAAAACGGCTTCAGGATTGGGAGGGCAGTAGAGGTGTAGCATTTCCAGGGGCTGTTCTTTCTTCTTTTATGCTGAATACCAGCCTCCTCATCTTTTAGCAGCTCTGCCACTTTTCATGGGGCACGCTGCTGAAGAAGGGACTCTCTCTCTCTCCCTCTCTCTCTCTCTCTCTTAAATCCCAAGAAGAGGGAATTATAATGTGTGTCTGCATACTTGTAAATTGGCCAAGCTGTTGTAGATTAGCTAATTCAATTCTATTTAGAGGCTCTTATGAAATTTAGTAAATCTCTTTGGTTTTGTCTTTGTGTCCATGATTTTGCCTGCAGTTGACTTTGGCGTTTCGGCCCAGTTGGACAGGACAGTCGGTCGAAGGAACACTTTTATAGGGACGCCTTACTGGATGGCGCCAGAGGTTATCGCCTGTGACGAAAACCCTGATGCCACTTATGATTTCAAGGTGATTTCTCCTTCCTGCATTCCTCAGAAGATGCATGCGCCACACACTTTTTTTTGTTGATAATTTATACTTTCTTCATTGCAGAGCGATTTGTGGTCATTGGGAATCACAGCAATAGAGATGGCTGAAGGAGCGCCGCGTACGTGCCCACTCAATATCCTACACCTCCGTGACACATCATTTCTTAGTGCTTCTACGGTTGATCGCTTTAATCAAGAGTCAGATCATTTTTCAGTCCAGACTACAGCCGCACATCTTAAACTGTGATATTAATGACGGAAAAGAAGCAGATGTGAAATCAGTTGTCAGTTTGCAGCGCTGCTGCCTGGCGTTTGTTCTTTAATCCATCACGTTACTCCTCGGGGTGTTTGTAGACAGTTACCGCCATTAGGGGTGACAGGACTTGTTTTTATTTTAGTGCACCAATGATACAATTTATGATGAAAGTTTCATGTAATAACGAATCCCAGTAACAAGGATAAACGTAATTTTGTTTAGTTATTGTTGAACTTCAATGGATGGAAAATTAAATGGAAAGTCTGTGATCATACTGATTAGAAGTCACCTGACACATGCCGATGAGCCACATGTACATGTACATGTGCATCAGGTATTTATTTAATACAATTACCTAGACCCGTCGACGCTAACTCCATGATCTGATTCTTTAGCACTCTGTGACATGCATCCAATGAGAGCCCTCTTCCTCATTCCACGCAACCCTGCCCCCAGACTCAAGTCAAAGAAGTGGTGAGTGTCTACGGTCACCATTTACTTTCATATTTCTTGACAATCCAGAGGGAGAAAAAGCAGTAAACGTAGTCTTCAGTCAGGTTTTCTGCTCTTGTAAGGGGGTTTTTCAGCTGATGTGCTGGCGCATGTGTGTGTTTGGTTTCAGGTCAAAGAAGTTCCAGTCGTTCATAGAGAGCTGTCTGGTGAAGAGCCACAGCCAGAGACCCAGCACGGAGCAGCTCCTCAAACACCCGTTCATCAGAGAACTGCCCAACGAGAGGCAGATCCGCATCCAGCTGAAGGACCATATCGACCGCACCAAGAAGAAGAGAGGGGAGCGGGGTGAGAGCGAACTCGTGTCGCTGGATTTAAACAACGGCTTTTACATATGTGGCAGGTTGAGCGACGGTTTCATGTTGTAGTTACGCTTGGCATATGGCGCGCAGAAGCTGGCTGACATTTAGAGAACCATGTAGGCAGCAAATGCAACTCCTGTGGTAATTTGTTCAAAGCCAAGAACAGTTTGTGGAACATGAGCGGCCTGAGTACACCACCGTCCTATAAAAGTGCTTTTTGTTTATTAGTTCACTAGCAGAGTTTCCTTTTGTCAGTCACAGCAAATTCTTTATGTTGAAAAGTAAACAAAATTAAATCCTTGTAACAAAAGTGTTATTTCCGTTAAAACTAACACAACTACAACGTGATCTGTTATTATCGGGATTGTCTCAGGTTTATTATTTTTTCTATTTCTTCGCCTTTGGCTAATGTGTTTCCAACATGCCCACGCATGGAAAAGAGTTGCGCCAACTTCTAGAAAGACCTCTTTTCATCATACAGTTCTGTTGAAATTTAGTAGAAGTATTATCTGTAACAAAGTAGTCATGGAACACTGTACCTCTGACAGACATGAGAAGGGCATCGCGCCTGGCATGGAGGTGAAAAGTTTGTTTAAGTTAGTTAAAGCAAGCCCAAGCCACCAAGCCCTCTGGGTAGTTTCGAAAGAAACTGCTTGAACTAAAGTACAAGTTTAAACTTGTACTTAAACCACGTTTACTTTCTTATATTTTCCAGCAGGGCTTTCGAGTGATTCAGGTTTACTCATATTTTTGGTAATTCTATCTTTGTATAGCGTTTGGAAAACATTTAAGATAGTAAGTGAGGCTTATTTACTGTGTCTGTATCACCTTTCACAGATAAAAATGACAAATGGCTTCACAGTAAAATATAGTTTTGCACTTAAAAGTATAACTGAGAGGCTCAGAGGCTGAGGTGAGAAAGTTAGACTTATCTAGCTCTGAAAGAGAAGCTTATCTTGAGCCAGATCTAGCTGAGCGTCCCAACAGGTTTTGGTCGGCAGCGGCAACAGCCATCGCTCGGGTCGTAGCTGCTCTGCTTACATTTCTTCTTTTCTTGTTTTTCCTGTAGCGGCAACGCCATGGTTCACTTGTAAAATGCTGTTGTAATGCTATTTGATTATTAGATGCTTGAGGTCAGACTTGAAATGTTCATGTAACAGATTTTAATGACATGAAGCTTAGTTTTTTTCAGGTTTCTCATGTTTAAAACAGATAACACCACCCCGAGACCCTGTAAGGGGGTATAGAAAATGGATGGATGGATATCTAACAGCGATTTACAACAGCACTTTACAGTTAAAGCAAACTAATTCAGTACTGTCAACTTAAATATGGTCCAGTTCAGTTATGAAGTCCAATTTCTTCCAAATGATTGGGTCTGCAGACCCAGACTTCCGTTTCGTTGAAGTTAAGTTCTGATTCAGAAGGAACGGCTTTATTATAGAGCAAGTACATTTTTTAAAATTGTTGGAAGCATTACTTTGCTTGTAAATAGGTAAAAAGGGCCATTTGCTTTGTTCTCTGTAGTTTGATCACATAGATCAAGTTCAAATAAAAATGACTGTGTTCAGATTTGGATTAAATCATGTCTTACACTGGACAATCTATTTAAAAAAAAAAACAGTTTTTGGTTTATGAAACATTTAAATTGTCCACATTTAGTAGAATTTACATTATATCGTATAGAGACATGTCTTCCAGCAAAAATACACTTTTACTGGACGACAATCACTGGCAGGACTGATTTAACTTTATGTGCAGGTGAAACACAGATCGAATGTGTGTTCTCACACACGTAAAAACACACTCACTTGATGGAAAAGCCCTGTTGTGACGTTGAGGTGTCAAGAAGTCTCAGACATACATGCAAACGCATATTCCCACACAAGCAGTCACATTCCTGGTTATCTGCAAGGTGAGAAATACTGTATGAGACGTTTGTGAAAAACCGTGCAGTGATGAGTGAAAGACTGTGATTCATTATCCGCCTCAAGAAACGATATTCTGCTCAACAAATGTCACAGTTATGCGTAGAATTGTCCCAACACTGCTGAGACCGACTTTCTCCAGCTGACACTTTGTTGAATTCAGAGGTGGATTTTTCTCAGGAATAGCTTAGCCACTTCAGCGACCATTATGCTCTAGGCCTTGTTGGAAGGAAAAAAGCTCTTGAGCTAATTTTCTCCACCTCACTACACACTGTAAAATTACAATTTACACCCTTATTCAAAGCGGCTAAAAGAAAGCGACCTGAAGGAATGAGAATCTGGGAATGCCAAAGTCGTGAGCGGTATGATAATGAATAGGAAGTAGCTCAAGTGAAACATTTGGAACATAAAATGAAATGGGTTTTTCCCTCTGCTGGTTATTACCTTACCTTTTTTGTCTGTTTTTTTTTTTTTTTTTTTTTTGTTATTGTCCTTATTTCCTTTTCTTTCTTTATCCCTCCACAAGATGAGACAGAATATGAGTACAGTGGCAGTGAAGAGGAGGATGAAGGAAGAGATATGGGTGAACCAAGGTTAGTGTTTTCACAAATATACAAACATAAGCACTTTTTATTCAACATTACGCCCTGCACATATTTGACATCTCTTTACCGACTCCAAATATTACCCCTTCCCCAGCTCCATCATCAACATCCCTGGGGAATCGACCCTGAGGAGAGACTTTCTGCGGCTCCAGCTGGCCAATAAGGAGCGTTCAGAGGCACAGCGGCGGCAACAGCTGGAGCAGCAGCAGAATGAAGAGCACAAGCGCTTACTTTTGGCTGAGAGACAGAAGCGCATCGAGGAGCAGAAGGAGCAGAGGAGGCGGCTGGAAGAGGTATGAAGCATTGGCTGGAATTGAAGGACTGTCTGTCTAACATTCATGCATGTAGGCTACAGTTGTGAAAAAAAGTGTTCTCAGTATCAGTTCTAAGACAATTTTGCATCAAGACTCAATTAAAAAGAAAAACATCTACCCCCCCTAAGCAGGTCTGAAGATTAGGTACAGTCTCAGATGAGAAAAAACAGATGATATAATGTTTCTAGTCAATTAACAAAGCATAAAGGGGAAAATAAACTGACGTCGGGGTGTGTCAAAAAGTACACCCTTACTGGTTCCAAAGAAATTTAGTAGCAGCCAGGTGGTGCTTAATAAATAAAACTTGTTTAACTGATCATTAGCAAGTTTAAGCACCCTTTATAAAAGCAAAAAGATTTGACAGCTTGCTGACAGAGATTGCAGGTGTGCACAAACACAACACCAAATGGAAATGACATCAGCAATAATCTAATAATAAGAGAAACGGCTCCAAATCTAGGATGGAATAAGAAGTTTCTTCCAATTTGGAGTCCACCTCTCTACAATCAGAAAGACTACTCGGAATTGAAAACCATTCAAGCCACTCCCATTCAAGTTCTGGGAGTGGCTGTCCACCAGCATGCTGCACAAGTTTCTGTTAGCATATTAAATATAAATGTTGTTATTAGTATAACTACAGAAAGACTGATGACTTCAGTGGGTTCACATTTCTTTGAATTATGGGATGTGCTTAGTTTTTCATACATTTCTTATGAAATGTGGATTATTTTCAGAAAAATAAATTATACATTTTAATATCTCAGGTTTTTGTTGGTCCTCTGAGGATGCACTTATATGGATAAGTTAGTTGCATGAAGTTAGTTGGTGTGCGAATAGACGATGCAGAAGATAAGGATAATTCGCATTGGGGACCTCTAAAGGAAAAAGCTGAACGGAAAAGAAAAGGGCAGGTTGACTTTTCAGTATGTCCTCATACAAAAAACCTTAGAACTGATAGCGAGTCTACATTTTTTTTTTTTTTACAACACTGTAAAACCTGCAGTTTTGTGTATTTTCCTGGGTTCCTCTGTAACTGAAGTGCATGCACTAAACCAGTGTTTTAATCAACGCGGGTCCACGGGGCATACTGTCCTGCATGTTTTAGATGTTTCCTTGCAGCAATACACCTGATTCAAATGAATAATCATCATCAGCTTGTCGTCAAGGTCTGTACAACACTGTTAATGACAGTCATTTGTATCAGGGTTCACTGAAGCAGGGAAACATGCAGGACGGTGTGCTCCGAGGACCAAGGATGGAAAACACTGGCCAAAGCTCACTTCAGTCAGTCAACTCTCACAACGAAGACTACAAATGCTTCCTTAATGATAAAACGCTTGTACTTTCACACTTAAGCTCTGATCTAATCACTCCTCGTTTATCAGGCATTTTTATGTATATTGCAGGTAATAAACATTACTTCAACTCCACCCCCCCCCCCCCCCCCCAACACCCTACAGGCGATAGCTGGGGACGAGGTGTGTTAGTTTAGCAGGTGAACGGCACCAGAAGGCATGTTAGACGAAGACAAGTACGTCTTGCTTCTTCAATAGACAAACGAGAGACGTTTAACTGGGATAAACCATGTAGAGGAGTGAGAGCGAGCACAACAAACACACGAGCTGTCACCCTGAACTAGTACCCATTCGTTGCTTCATTCACGCTCAACCAAATGAAACACTCTGTTATATGTAAGTATAAAACTGGTCTTGTACTTGTGCCATTTTGAAACAAGAGAGAGTGTGTGGAACAGACACATATGCACCCACGGCCTTTTCCCCTGCGCTCCTCACTTAGTTCCAGAGAGGAGGCTTACAGAGGGAAATTCTTAGCCCGTAATCTGCGTGCTCTCCGCGGGATCCCACCAGGGTTTGCCTCCCAACGCACAGCTAAGCGTGTGTGGCTGTGTGTGTCAGGGCCACTGCGCACATGTTGGTTACAGTGTGATTTCAAGTCTAAAAAGCACAGAAAGCCCACTGTAGCAGATGTGAAACATATATAAGAATTATTACACTAAAGAGATCAAATGAGCAACCTGTCCAGGGTGTATCCCTGCCTTTCACCTGTAACGAGCTGGGATAGGCTCCAGCCGACCCCTGTGACCCTGCATAGGATTAAGCAGGTATAGATGGTATAATGAGCGTGCACATGAAAAAAACATGCCATTTTGTTGCTGCATTATTTGTTCATTTGAAAAGCCAATAAATTGTGTGTGGCAATCCTGACTCTTTGACCTCTGTTCTCCTGTCAACAGCAGCAGCAACGAGAGCGTGAGCTCAGGAAGCAGCATGAGAGGGAGCAAAGGAGGCGTTACGAGGAAATGGAGCAGCTCCGCAGAGAGGAAGAGAGGAGGCATGCCGAGAGAGAACAGGTTCGCATGTTTGATGATGTATTATAGTCAGACTCACAGGTACACACGCGGTATGATATTACAGAAATGTATACTACGGTGACAACTCATGGGTGAAGTCCCTCACTTGCCCTTAGCTGCTGTAATTATTTTTCTATCTGAGATATGATTTACTCACTTTTTAGGATATCGTGTCTGGATGACTAAGTAGCATTTGACAAATGGAGGTGGTACAAGTGAGGATGCTTTTCATAAATTCAGATTATGTTGTCCCATAATTTAAGTGAGAGTGGGATGGGTTTGGGAATTTAGCAGCTAACTTAAACCAACTTAAACCAACCAATACTTGATTTAAGCCTTCTTGCAGATCGCAGTTCCCTCTATCTGCCTAGTATGAGAGCCTGCCTGTCTGTTTAGCAGACTCTTCAGCACTTTACAGTATACACATTTTTCTTCTGTGCAAAACACCATTCAAGGAAATGACGAGCTCTCGCCATGATGTCAGCTCCCACCTACTGTTCCATCAGGGGGCACACATCAAAACAAAATGTCTTATCACATTACTGCCACATGTTCAGAATGGAGACTGCAGCAGAGTCGTTCTGAAGTGATTGGACCCCCTCTGGCATAATTTATTCCTTTCTTATCTGGAGGCTAACCTTTTTGTCAGATGCATATTTTTGTGCAACCAGTAAAGTCACAGTTTCAAACATTTTATCCAAAATCTAACCACTTTCCAAAGGTTTGGAAGGTTTTTCAAAATTCAAGAATCACAAAGATTTCTGACTTTTTCGCGAGTTCTGGGCGGAGGACCCACATGCTGGATACAGTGATGACTTTATTAAATGAACACAGGCAGGCAGGCACTTGGAAAGCACAACTGGGAGGAACAGCAAACAGACTGGCAAGGGTGGTAGAGGAGAGAAGACAATAGACGATGGGGCTAACGAGACACAGGTGGGAACAATCTAGAAGGTAAAAAAAAAAAAACAAGTAAATAAACAGCAAACAAAATCAATAAACCATGACACCTGTGACTCGTACGTTTTTCAAGACTTTCTCGTTCTGCTCCTAATATACCTGCGTTAAGAGCTAAATTAATTTTAGGGTGACACCATAATATAAAAAATGCCAAAATGGGTTAAATTAGAAAACATTAGCAATGTTATATCTTCACATCATATTTAACATTGAAGGAATATATGTTTCCTTATGGTATTAGAATAGTAGAAAGTACTGGCTAATGACTTTATATATAACATGTATAACACTTGAAATACAGTTCAGTGTTTACATTGTTTTTAAAATACCTTAACAAATGTTTTCTAGGCTTATAAAATCTTATATTAAGCCTTCTTCTTTCTTTTCCTTTTCACTTTTTCTGTAATAGATCTGTTGCCTCCCCTTACGTCAACTGGTCTTATTTATTCTGTCTTAATTTCTCTTCTATTTTCTTCTTTTTTGTATCTTGTCCCATTTTCTTCCACTATGCACATGAAGAAAATAAGTAATCTAAAGTTTTCTGCAATAAATAACATATTAACCCTCTTTGAAATTTTTATTGTGAGAGTTTTTTTAATCTTTCTAAATGGGAAACTAAAGACTTTTGATTTTGCGATTCTGGCTTTAATAATTGTAGCTCTTGTCCTCTCTGTGAACTTGAACTGCTGCTCTCGCATGTTATTTATTTATACTGTATTTTGCCTCTCTGCTGCTTTCATTCATGTATTCAGACTATTTGGAAAGCATTCTCTGCATCTTTTCTTAATAATAATATAACAAGTGTTCGAGGATACTATCTTCTTCCGCTGATATGGTCTTTTATTCCTATTTTCTCGCCTCATTCACAGGAGACATCTGGAGATTATCTTCTTTCTCTGTATGTCTGTGTGGCTTTTTCTTCTAGATTTTTGTTTCTTTTTCCTTTCTTTCAAATTATTTCTCTCTCCTTGTGTCGACATGCTGCTCAGGAGTATATCCGTAGACAGCTGGAAGAGGAACAGAGGCAGTTAGAGATCCTTCAGCAGCAGCTACTGCAGGAACAGGCGTTATTACTGGTAACCATAGCCCTCCCATGTGCTATCACCGCTCCCCATCTGTGCTGTGTGGTCCCTATCCCCAGTGCATGTGCCCAAGGGACAGTTAAACAGAGGAACTGACTGTGACGCAATTTGCTGTCTGAGCCCTTCAATGTGTTAGCTGCAGATTTGAGGAATTTATTTAGCTCACTGATTGCATGTATCGTTTTATTAAGTTGGCTGGATCTCAAAGGATTCCTCAAAGGGTGCTAAACTACTGTTCTAGCCCACACAAAGAGAATAGGAGATGATCTTCTTCAACAGCGTTTGTCTCAGTGCCTCAGTCTTGTCCAGAGCAAAACTTGTGCTCTGTAAGTGCTTGATATACAGTACGTCAAGTATGTCTAGCTGGGTCTTTTCTCATCCAGTTAAAGACAGATAGAAGTTATAGGTATGGAGAGAGTGTAAAGGAACCGTTTGAGATCCAGTCAATGCAAAGTCTACAGACTAAAGCAATGACCCCATGCACCAAATCCTTTTGTTGTGGCCACTTTTCCCTTTTCTGCCATTCTCTCCAATGCCAACCTTCTTGTTTCATGAATGATACTGCGCACCCAAGCCTCACACTAAGACTGTTGAAACAGGATCCAATTTTTTAATTTCATTTATCAGTGTGCTTCTGTGATGCATGACGACATACACCAACAACAGTTCTGGGCTGCACATCCAGTTTTTTCAAAGCAGGATTTCCTGAACTATTCAAGTTCCTGACTTAGACATTTTAATTAATGTGACACCAAGGAGTATTTTAATCTTAAAATATTAGTTTAAACTTAATTTGAAGTGATAATTGAGTCTGCTGTGTTTAGTAATAAGTCAGATTTGTTCCAGGTGAGAGTTGGACTCTGCCAGGGCTGTGCTTTATCGCCAGTTCTGTTCATAACTATTATGGACAGAGTTTCTAGGCACAGCCAAAGGGTGAATGGAGTACAGTTTGGTGATGTCCTGGTTTTATCTCTCCTTTTTGTTGATGATATTATCCTGTTGGCATCATAGAGTGAGGCTCCTAAGCTCTCACAGGAGCGGTTTCCATCCAGATGGGAAGTGGTGGGAAGCAGAATAAGCCCCTCCAAATCTGAGACCATTGTTCTCAGTCAGAAAAAGGTAGACTGTCCTCTCCGGGCTGGGAGTGATGTACTGCCTTCGTGCAAAAGACAAGAGCCTCTGTTTACTTGCAAATCTTTAATTCTACCCTTACGCAAGTTCACTAGTTGTGGGTAGTGACAAAAGAATATAACTGCAAATACAAGCTTCTGAAATGACTTTCCTGCATAGAGATCGGGTGAGACGATCTGCCATTAAAACGGGACTCGTGGTCTGCGCATCATCCACAATGTAGGAACCTTTTGAGCTGGTTTCAACACCTGGTTAGAATGCCATCTTTACGCCTCCCTAGGCAGGTGTTTTCAGCATGTCCAACCAGGAGAAGGCTTTTAGGCAGACCGAGGATGCGTTGGAGAGATTATATCACTTAGCTGGCCTGTAAATGCCTAGATGTCCTCCCTGGAGGAGGCAGCTGAGGAAAGGGAGGTCTGCTGATCAACAATGATGCACATTGCAAACAGTGGCTAAGAAACTAGCTCACAGCGCTACAATGGACATCGTGGCAGAGGTGACTGAGAAACTCAAGAAACAAATGGAATTTGTCATCATCCCCTTCAGAAAATCTTTGTCAATCTCTTTAAACTTTGAGTGCCATTGAGACATAAGATCCTGAATTTAATATCACCGGTAGTACTCATTATAAAAATTACATCCGTGTATCGTCCTAATAGTCACCCCTGGAAAAAGAAGCATTGCTACATTTTCTTTCAGTTTGTTTATTTTGCCACACTCACGTTTCATATCTCTACGTCTTTCCATCTGCCTGGTACCTTTCTCTTTCCAGGAGTACAAGCGTAAGCAGATTGAAGAACAACGGCAGGCAGAGCGCCTACAGAGGCAGCTCCAACAGGAGAGAGCCTACCTGGTGTCCCTACAACAGCAGCAACAGGAGGGAAGGCAAGCAGAGAAGAAACAGCTCTACCACTACAAAGATGCTGTAAATCCTAATGACAAGCCTGCCTGGGCTAAAGAGGTAAATCCCAGCATGCATGACTATATGTCTGAAGACATGCATGCTCAATTGTTTATCAATGAGTTATTAGTTGTCAACATGGTCAGCCAACATGTATAAGTCCAGAAATGTTTTAAAAACTGTCCAAAGGCTGTCATCTGTTGTAAATAACTGTGGATTATTCAGCAGGTCCCAATAGATGCACCTGTCTTATGCACTGCAAATGGAGAGAAAACTTAAAGACAATTTTTACTTTGATAACCAGTGTGTTTGCTGTACTGCTTACCCTCCTCTGACTCTGACTCCTAGGTCCAGAAGCAGCAGCGTGTTCATGGTAACCTACCTTCCTCCCAACTTCGACTTCACCAGTCATTCAGCCAGCCAACTTCAACATCCAACGCTCCCGGCCAACCCAGACTTCATACCCCCAAGAGAACCCTATCACATCCTGCTCAAGTCATCCCCCATAATATTCCCGAAATACGTATTTCATTAGAACCTGGGGAACACCTGGATCTGAGGCTGAAGCAAGAGATAAGCCAGCAGGTCAAAGAGTTCAGGAAGCAAAACCAGAGGGAACATAGCCCAGGGCCTGGCCACAGGGCTATTCAGGGTGCTCAGAAGAACCAAAAAGAAGGTTCTCGTCAAGGGCCAGTCAGCAAGTCAAAGGCAGTTCTTAAGCCTTATCCACCAGGGCCAAGTAATCAAAAGGAGACACCCAGAGTCCTATCAGCACCCAGTCAGACATCAATGCAGGGCCAACTGTCTCCAGACTCACAGCTTAGGCCTCTTCAACCTCATCCCCACGCTTCAGGACAGATCCAGATTCCCCAGTCTGGATTAGTCCCCATTTCCAAACTGGTTAGTGCCTGTTATCGCAGCAGGTCACACTCACCACGCCTTAGAGTAGATGTAGATATTGAACCTCAATATCAGAGTGGGTGGCACAAGTTAAGGCCTTCTGTCAGCCATGAGGTCTTGAGTGTGCCTTCAGGCCAGGAGGGATTTAACCAAATTGACCCCCTCTCCCAATCCTTCCCAGGAAATATTAAATTGTCAGACCAACCCAGGCAAAGGAACTCCTACTCACCATTGTCAGCCAGTGCCAATCTTCTAGATGTTCCTGATAATGGAGGACATTTATATTTCCTTCCTTCTGACATGAAAATGAGAGATGAGAGAGACATGCAAAATGCAGTAAGAGGTAGTGCCTCTTTCTGTGATCTCAGAGAGTCCGCCCCTGCAGAGTTACTTAGGCAAGAGTTTACTAACATGAAGCAAATTAATAGTCACTCTGCTGAGAATTTGAATTTCAGCCATTCAAATCATCAAAATTCTGGGCTGGGCTCAACTTGTCGCACCCCCATCTCTCCAGGGTCACAGTGGAGCAATGACTCATCCCCATTATTCTCTCCTGACTACTTGTGGCCCAACAAAGCAGGCAGACGTTCTTCATCTCTCACCCCCTCACCCCCCTTATTCTCTCCTCACAACTTATGGCCCAAGAAAGCAGACAGACTTTCTCGGTCTCTCACCCCCTCACCCCCCTTATTCTCTCCTGACAACTTATGGCCCAACAAAGCAGGCAGACTTTCTCCATCTCTTACCCCCTCACCCCCCTTATTCTCTCCTGACAACTTATGGCCCAACAAAGCAGGCAGACTTTCTCCATCTCTTACCCCCTCACCCCCCCTTATTCTCTCCTGACAACTTATGGCCCAACAAAGCAGGCAGACTTTCTCCATCTCTTACCCCCTCACCCCCCTTATTCTCTCCTGACAACTTATGGCCCAACAAAGCAGGCAGACTTTCTCCATCTCTTACCCCCTCACCCCCCTTATTCTCTCCTGACGACGTATGGCCCAACAAAGCAGGCAAACTTTCTCCATCTCTCAGTCCTCAGCTCCAGTTCTCACCTTTCGCCACACCTCAGTGCTCTCCATGCTCCTCTCCCTTTGGATCCCAGAGTCAGATTGCTGTCTGATCTGTAGGGGCAGAGTGTTAAGCCCTCCTTCAAAGCATGTTTCTACACCGATCAAGCATAACATTATGAGCACCGACTGGTGATGTGATGTTGAATTTAGAAAGTACACCCACCAACTTCTAGGAAGTTTTTAAAGAACACAGTAAAGCATCTGAGATGTCAATGTGTTCATCAAACCTCTCATATAACAACTGTATTGAACCTGAAGGATAACTCCTGTAGGACGTTATCCCAACCCACAGAGCCCAAAGGATCGACTGCTAACATTGCAATACAAAGACACCATCAAATGTTCTTGGTCTAGATCCTGACCAGACAAAGCTTTTTTGGGAGCACAAGGAGGACTTTGTCAGTATCAAGCAGGTGGTCATAATGTTATGCTTTATTGGTGTATTTAAACACATACTTGTACTTTGCTACTGTAAATATGCATTTGCTGAGCTTATCTGTTTACTACTAGTTTATATTACATGGATGGCTCAGCACTCAAACTTAATTCAATCAACACGCAGCACAGTCACAAACAGATTCCAAATGTAGATGCTGCTCACATAGACGTACACTGTGTGGCCAAAAATAAAAAAGGAGAAAAAGTCGTACCCAGATTTTTATTTTGTTCAGAGTCCATTCACAGTTGCATTGACCGCTGCGTCAAAGTCTTTGTTGGGGTTTAATGAAGAATCACAAAGTTTCTCCATGGGGTTAAGGCCTCCATTCTGTGAACCAATCTTACAGTTTCTGAGCTTTATGAACCCTGGTATACTCATCTTGATGTATAACTCTGTCCTGTGGGAAGAAAAAAGTTAATTCCATTCCAACATATTCCAATTATATTCCAATTCTAATCCATAATCATAAAATCATAATCTACTATAATCCAAATAAGTCTAAATGACTGTTGGCTGAAGGCTCTGTGTCCCACTCTACGTTTGAAATCTTTTGGGGTCCTTCAGTTAGGATTCATCAAACGCTAAAATGATGACTATTATGATCCGTCTATCCAATAGCTATGACCGCGTCTTCCTGGTGAAGCTGACTGGGTCCAGTCATGATCGTCCAGAGTTTTTTTCCAACCCGATTTCGTCTTAGAAGAGATGGTTCACTAATAATCTCTTAGGCTCCAATAATGGGTTTGACTTTTAAACATAATTTTAGTACTTTAGTGACAATCTTTTGTTTTGTTTGATTGATGCAAAGGAATATTTGATTCTCTGAAGCAGATTGCTTTCTTTTCAACGACTAGTTGATGTGTCCTGTGACATGGATCAAGGCAATCCTCACTACATCAATTAAGGTTGAATAGCTTGTTGCCAGTTTTTTTTGTTTTGTTTTTTTGGCCAAGCAGTGTATATTTACACATATAAAAGCTGTATATATCTTATATTAAGTATTGTTATTTTTTATACACAATATTTTATCAACTGGGATTGAGCAAAGCGGAGGAAACAGTTTTAAGAGGTAGTCATACATCACCCTGATCAGTAAGAATCTTAGTTAACTATAAGGCCGACAGCAGTTTCCCATCCTGCCCACCCCGATGACCCTAAATCACTCCAGTCCCCCTCCCCAGTGCAGTGCTGCGAGCCCTCTCTCATTCGTATTGGGCACAAGGCATTCAAGGGATCCCACTCAATCCAGACCTCCCTTAGGTTAGTCAAGCTCTAAAACTAATTCCATCCTGGTGATGGGTGCTGGCCAGGCGGTGGTGGGTTCTTTCTTTGACACAGAATCCTCAGGAGATACCTTTTGGCATCCCTCTGTTCCTCCTCTTCATCACTTTTATTTAATATGTTTTTCTTTCTGTAGATGCAGCATTGTCCATGATTAACTTCTCTGAATAATATGCTTTCTTTTCACAGCAGAAAAAGTTTTTGGGTGGTAAAGTAGAACCCTGGACGACCCAAAAGGTTTTTCTTCTGCAAGCGGGTCTACTAACAGTTATCTCTGTTTCTTGTAGGACAGTCAGACTTTATCCTAACGCCGAATGCATGCTGCAGTCGTAGATCTATCGCGGTTCTGATTGTAGCAGTAGTTTTTCTAAACCGCCAAATTATTCTTTTTCATTAGTTCTTTGTACTCTGTGTTAACAGTAGTTTCAGTTCATTTGAAGAATTAGCCAAAGAAATTCCACTTATGTTGGTGTCAAAGTGAATTTATAGTCTTCTTCCCAGCAGGCTCCTAACACTGATTTGAGGAATGACACAGTATTGCATAGTTCTTTTGTCCCAGGTCATAATCTTGAATAGTCCTGCTCGACTATAAGCGCATGTGGAATTAGAGACGGCGTCCACATGGGATGAATCTTGCAGTAACATGCATGTTTACCTGGGAGCTATCGAAACTGCCATGCCATGGTATTTTACAACCTTCACTCTCCTGCGAGTTGATTGCGTAGATGGTTAGTGTGATGTTGGCAGCAGGAAGCATTCCTCAGACCTTTACATTTACACACATGACGCTCCTACAGTTCAGTGGAGATGACACGGCAGCTCATGTGTCTTCAGCCGATGAAAAGTGGCGTGCCTTTCATAAACTCTGATTCATTATTCCAGTTTAGACGTTATACCTTGTGAAGGAAATCATAGGTCATTCTTGAGCTTTACCCACAGCCATGAGACAATTTTTCTCCTCAGCTGCATGTGACACATCAAGACAGACAACCACAAAAAAAGCAGTGTTTGCAAAACAGGTGCAACGGATAACTGTCTACATATTAGGTATGTTTTGACCAGCACTTCTGCAGAAGTCTGGATGAAGACCAAAAGGAATGTTATGACAACTTGTAATAAAAAAAACAAAACACTTCCAAGAAATCCATTAGAGCAATGTTGTTGTGACTCATACTGTTATATAATTGACGCTGCAATTAAATACAGGAGAAATCTGAGCTATGATGTGGAAGCTGTTATTGTTTTTCACAATAGTCCTAAGAGAACTAAAGATTGTCTTGTGGCTTGGAGAGGTGCATGGTAAGGGGTGGTTAGCACTGGGTGAAGTGTGGTGACTGGCCGTGGTGTGTGCTGTGCTGTGACGGTGGTATGTGACCTGTCTCAGGTGGAGGAGCGATCCAAGCTGAACAGGCAGAGCTCCCCAGCGCTCCAGCACAAAGTGTCGAACCGCATCTCCGACCCCTCCCTCCCTCCCCGCTCCGAGTCCTTCAGCAGCGGAGGCATGCAGCCTGCTCGCACCCCACCCATCCACCGCCCCATCGAACCTCAGGTGTGTCTGAGTGATGCGTGCGTGTGGGTAAACAGAGTGTTTACCTCTAGACCTGTCTTTCAAGACAGATTAAAGACCTAACTTTAATCCGTGGCTGCTCATCTTCTGTTTGTCTCACAGAATTCCATCACCTTTGTTTAATTTATTTCCTCTATTCTGTTGTTTACACCAGTCCGATTCTCTTCCTGATTTTCTTCTCCTCTTCTTCCCCTACCTTCTCCCACTGACAGATGGCTCACCTGATTCCCGTGAAGACCCACTCCGGCTCCATGTCCGGCTCTCAGTCTCTGCAGGACCAGACGGGCTCAACTTTGAGTGAGGGCACCAGTGGAGCCTCACCAAGGCCCGAGATGCCCCGTCAGAATTCAGACCCCACCTCTGACACTCCGGGACCCCCACAGCGCATCACCGGCAGGGAGGAAAGGGATCGGGACAGGGACAAGGATCGGGACAGAACCGCTTGGCTGAGGGAAGAGGACATGCCACCCAAGGTTCAATAGTGTTTACTTTTTTTATTTTTCATTCGTTTCACTTAAAGCCCCCCCCCCCCAATAAAAATTAAGTTTTTAATCCTCTTAAAATCTTTTGCCTAAAATCTGTTTTCTGGCAAAAGTTATGAATGTTTGCATAATGTTGTAAAGCCTCTGTAGTTACACCTACATTCTCCAGAGTATACTTATTTTATTTGTAAACGGCTTTCCTTTTGTAAGGTAAAGGATTATCTAATTGTAAATAAAGGACAGATGAGTTTCACAACGTTAAGCAGAGAAACTGGAACCAAGTGCCGATTTTGTTTCGGCTTGCCGACTAGTGGTGGACGGTTTGTGTTGCGGTCGGCGTTCCACTCACCGGTTCAGCTTCACATCTGAGTCACTCACTGGCTTACCGTTCCCAGGATTTTTAGCGTGGCGTATGTCAGCCGAGTGAAAATGCCACACTGGGGACACTTTTGCATTCACTGTTTAGGGCTCAAAGTCTGAAAGACATGATAGCGCCATCTGTTGGTGCCAGATCAGTAAATTCAAGGGTCCTTGTCTGCTGAATGAGGAAAACTGTTCACTGTCAGAATCACGCCAAAGCTCCATGACAAGCTGTTTTTATGGCAAGGCTTGTAAAGAAAGGACCATTCTGAGATAATAGTTGTAAAGAAGTTGTACTCTTTGTCTGTGTGTGCTTCCAGGTTCCCCAGAGGACCACTTCCATCTCTCCAGCTCTGGTCAGGAAGAACTCCCCTAATGGTGGTGTAGGTCCGGGCCCTCGCACCGGTTCTCAGCTCATACGGGCCAGGTAAACGCCAAAGTGGAGCAGACTTAGTTGACTGAAATGTCACTATGCTGTCCTGACTTCATCATTTAACCATGTTTCCTCTGATGATGTAACACATACAGTGAAGCGAGTGAAAAAGTTTCAATCGCGTGTTTCAGTAACCCGGACCTGCGGCGCACTGAGCTCTCTCTGGACGCCATGCTGCAGAGAACCTCCTCCAACTCGTCATCCTCCTCGTCCCCGTCATCTCAGGGAGGCTCAGCTGAGAGGAGAGGTAAAAAAAAAAAAAGACTCAGTAATCCTCAAGCACACAACCATAACAGATACCCACTGAAACTGACAAAGCACATTAGCCCGAATTTAAACCTTTAAAAACGGGTGCTTAAACCGATAATTATGAGCAAATGTAGAAATGTAGAAGAGCCTATAGAACATCTACTTACACTCACTTGGCTTCAGAGGCTTTCAGCCAGACATTGGCAGTTGCCATTCTGCTCTGATCAACCTGTCTGGTGCGCCCTGTTGCTCTGAGCCTCCGGAGAGATAAAAGAGAGGAAATGAGAGGGAGAGATAGAGGGATGTGTCAAACAAGAGTCCAGAGGGACGTCTAAGATGCACATGATAGTCTCTCTGAGATGCACAGGCCATGGAGAGATGCTGAAGTTTGTTGCAATCGTTTTAAATTCAGATAATGACATTTTATGACCGTATGAAAGATCTGATCGCCTTTAAAAGTGACATCGGATTTCCTTCAGGCCAAAGCAAGCAGGAAGGATCTCCTCCAGGAGCCAATCAGGAGGCTAAGCCCAAACAGGATGAGGGTCGTGAATCTGCCAGACCCAGCAGACCTGCAGTGAGTCCTTCAGCGCGCGCACACACACACACACACACACACACACACACACACACACACACACACACACACACACACACAGATCCGCTTTCTATTACAGCGACCGCCTCTCTGGGAATCTTTTACAGGCCTCCTCCTCTTTTATTTCTACTTTTCACCTGCTCTTTCTTTATTTCTTTCTCTTCCTCTATTTCATTTATTCTTCAGAGCTATAAGAAAGCCATAGATGAGGTCAGTGACAATTAAGTCTCCCTTTGTCCATCCCGGTTTTCCTTTGCCTCAATCTTCAGAGCCCCTTTTCTTCTCCCGGCATGGTGGAGTTAGTTGGTTTAAAAAAGTTTTGTTTTTTTTTTTCTTTAAATCTGAAACATCCGAGTGTAATGGCAGTGAAACTGCATGTGTGCTTCGACACACATACCTGAGAGCGTATGTGGGCGCGTGCTTGAGCAGGTTCGGGTGTGTCCGTGCATGTCGGGCGTGCGTCCAGAAAATGTCAGTAAGCTGAACTGTCAGGCACCTGGACGGTCTCTGAATCTCTTCTCCTGTTTCTTTGTTGTCATGGTTACTGTTCAGGAAGAACTGGTAAGCCCACCGTGTGTGACGGTTCTCCCCCCACCCCTCCGTTTGCATGATTTGGTCTGATGTCCATCGGCTGGGGTGCTGAGGAGTGACGGGAGGGGGGTGGAGGAACTGTGGGCCAGTTCGCATGTGGATAATGGTGTGGGACAGGGAACTGAAACCTTTCAGCAGCAGCGCATCGGCCTTGAATATCTGTCTATCGTGTGTTCCAAATCTTTGCTTGTGAGCGAATAAAAGTGCTGATTCTCATCCCTCATTAGGTTGAAATCAGTTCAATCCTCTTAAATGTTTAAAGATAAACGGTCTCAAATCAGCACTCTTGTTCTGTGACACTTATGTTTACAGGCCCAGATGTCTGCGCGGTAGTTGTCTTCTTGTCATGCTGCTGATGGTTTGTCCTACTCTTTGATCCCTTCCCTCTGTTTGTGCTGCTGCCTGTCTCTCATCAGGATCCTAAAGTAATGATATCAAGGTCTTGAACTAAAAGTTTGTTTCTCCTTTTGTTTGCCCTTTGTTGTAGGACTTAAGTGCACTGGCTAAGGAGCTGAGAGAACTGAGGGTAGAGGAAGGAAGCAGACCTCCAGTCAAGGTACAGTGGAATCTGTTATAAAGATCACGGATTTTCTGTTTTTGTCACTTTTCTGTCTTGTTTTTTTTGTGCTTTTTTTGCTTTCTCGCTAAACCGTATTTGACAAGGGACAGGCCTAAATCTTATTGACGTTCATAGAACTCAAAGCTGGTCCATAAGGTTGCAAACAACAGATGGGCTTCTGTAAATCATCACCAAAGAGGTGCACAATCAGAGGCGGGAAGCAGTGCTCATCCTGGTCTGTTTGTTAGAGCGAGGCTCGAGTGCAGCAATTACAAGGCAGTTATCTGTACCAACCGTGGAGGGAAACTGTTCGGTATTCCGACGGGATCACAGCACGTTGCCAAGAGCCAGGGTTGCACAAAGCTGGCAACTTTACATGAACTCGAGCACAAGGGAATTAAGAGGATTAAACTGGAATATTTGCAAAATCAACGGTCAGGTTATAACAGGAAATTTAAAAAAAAAATTTACAGTTGCAGTTACAGTCACCCTATTTTGATGCTTTGAGAAGACTGAAAAATGCCATTCCACCTAAGCGATAGTGTGGATAGGGTGCCTTGAGGGAGACTGAGGTCATTTTAAAATCCCATATCCGGATTTTCCTGACTTTGACTTAAACTGTAATATAATAATTTTCATGATTGATTAAGCAGTAGTTTGTTTTAAAAGACCAGGCATACGAAAAACTACTGTCTCTTTGTGTACGCATAAATCTGCAGATTAAATGGGAATCAGCTTATTTTTGTTATCATAAATACAGTAAACAGCTATTACACCTTGTCAGGAAATTTGTGTTGCAAGATAACTCTCTTAACACATCAGTAAAAATCAAAAAGAAATAACAAATGTGGTGGGCCTGGGCGTGGAGGACCCAGGTTCAAGCCCAGGGCTGGCCGCAATGGTAAATCACCTGAGCAAGGCGCTGATGCTGGCAGCCCACTGCTGACTAGTGAAACTAGCTGATGGGTTAAAAGCAGAGGTCCAATTTCGGTGTGCATCGTACATACATCGTGTGCATGATGTACATACTGACAAGAGTGGTAATGAAGAAAAAAAAAAAAAGTAAAAAAAAAAAAAACAGACATAAGAATAAGTATAAAAAAATGAAGCTTCTTATAACGTGTTTTGTGTAATTGTGAGACTTGTCATGTCATGACAGTCGGGAACCACCCCGAGATGTGATTCTGTTTAAAAACAAACATACTGCGGTTGTCTCCGTCGCCATGGCAGATGAAAGGCAGAAACATGTCTTATTGCTTTAAAAGTAACCGGTAACGCCACAGAAGGGAGAGGGGAGGGAGGGGAAGGAGGGGATGGAGGGGATGGAGGGGATGGAGGGGACGCAGGGGAAGAAGGGGATGGAGGGGAAGGAGGGGATGGAGGGGATGGAGGGGATGGAGGGGAAGGAGGGGAAGGAGGGGAAGGAGGGGACGGGGACTGCGTGCTCCCTGCAGTACACAGCGAAAAAGGGTCAAAAAATCTGAAATTTATTATGCTCGTTCAGGGCTTAAGTTGCAGGCATCACCCAAAGTGGCAGCTGGCTTTATTTAATAGCTGTTAACAGCCAATCAAATAATTGCAAATGTTAAGACCAATGTTCATCAAACTTTACAGGCTCTTTCATAATCGTCTTCTGCCCTTGCCAGCAAGATTCAGTCAGCAAGTGTCTCAGTTATGTGTATTGTGAGTTTTGGGGATCATTTCAATTTAACTCATGTAATTGCAAAACTGTAATATTCTTAGAAGATCTCTTTTTCAAAATGGATTTCCGCTATTTTGATGAAGGTTACCGATTACTCATCCTCCAGTGAAGATTCAGAGAGCAGTGATGAGGACGGGGAGACGGTGGGGCATGATGGGACGGTTGCTGTTAGCGACATCCCCCGCATCATGTAAGCTGTCTTTTCTGTTTATATTTTACCCATCTCTTTGTTTACATGCAACCTGCCACTGTTGATTTAATTTAAGATGTGCACATGTTTGGAATATGCACCGTGCCAAAAACTTGTCAGTACAGTTTTAGCAGAATATTTAGCAGAGTGCGTGTGCGTGTCGCAGGCCATCGGTGCAGAGCAGTGTTGAGTCATACGGAGGACTGTCAGAGGACGCTCTGGGGGATGCCTATAATAGCTCCAAGGACAGCACTCTGGTGATGAGAGAGGTGAGGAGTTTAAAGATGTGTGCACACTCACGTTCATGCTTTCACATCAGCACGGCCCACATGAATTTAGACAAGAGTGGAGGGAGAGAGGGGGGATTTTCTATATTTCCTGGTGTCAAACCAGACTCTAATCATTTAAGTTTATCTTAACTGAGTCTGAGTCACTCCCTTTTTTCAGGCAGAAGAGAGGAGGAGAGGTGGCCACACTGAAAGTAATGGGTTTGGGAATCACAGTAACCACGGTAACCTCCCTGACCTGGTGCAGCAGAGCAACTCTCCCTCGGCCACACCCACCTCTGCCCTGCAGGAGCTGAGCGATATGGCTGAGGTCAGACACTGACACATCACAAACCAATGCCTTTGCACATTCACCCCTTAAAATAATGTGTTAGTGCAGCTATGCATGTCAGCTACAGCTGAGCAGTCTGTTTTTGTGTTTCCTAGTTCGGTATGGGTGGGTCCAAAGCGTCGTTTACCCCATTTGTTGATCCACGGGTTTATCAAACCTCTCCGAGTGAAAACGACAATGAGAACTCTGCAGCAGGTAAAAGCAAAGCTTTTGAAAGCCTCTTTTCTTTACTCACTTACAAGTTTCACTTCTTATTCTAAAAGCAAAACGTTCATGTTTTAGCCATGTTTGCCAATGAACTGCTGAGGCAGGAGCAGGCCCGACTTAACGAAGCCAGAAAGATCTCAGTGGTGAACGTCAACCCTACCAACATCAGGCCCCACAGTGACACCCCTGAGATCCGCAAATACAAGAAGCGCTTCAACTCTGAGATCCTGTGTGCTGCGCTCTGGGGTACCAACATTGTTCATCCTCTACACTACACAAGAAGAGCCTCAGCTTTTGTTTTGTCTTTCTGAGTATATGTCTTTATGTGTTTAGGTGTGAATCTGCTGGTGGGGACAGAAAATGGTTTAATGCTGCTTGATCGAAGTGGGCAGGGGAAAGTTTATAACCTGATTACCAGACGACGCTTCCTGCAGATGGATGTGCTGGAAGGCCTTAATGTGCTAGTCACCATATCTGGTAGGTCTTATGCACATACCTGGTCATGATTCATTCTCATTTCAGTGAAAATGAAAAAGAATGCATTTTATTTTGATGAATTGATGTCATAAATCTATCAAAATCACTATTTATAATATATTTTAAAGACACTCTATGTAGCAATATCACTTCTGACCACATGGGGGCAACATATTGCATAAAAGTTCAGGGTCATATTTATAAAACGTGTACTAGTACTGCAATGTAGTTTACAGTCTGTATTGGTTGCTGGTCTGCTGGTTGTTGTTCGCATCTAATATGCCACCGTAAAAGAACATATGCTACAGCACAAATTAAAGCCAGTCACATGACTGCTTCAACTGGCTTCCACTGCAGAAGTGGGACATGACATGTGAGAAGGACTGGTCAGTTGCACGCTTGAAATTTTCCTAGAAGTATCAACCCACATCTCAGTTCTTTTTGCATTACGCTCTATGCTGGGTTTTGACATTGTGGGTAGAATTGGCTGCTGGAATGTCACCAAATCAATCCCCAACTCCCTCACATGCCAAAGCGTCCTCGGATAGGACAATTAAAAACTTAGTCACATTATCCTAGCCGATTCCAAGTGCAGATAGATGGGAAGTGTTTTGTCAGCAAGAGCATTACACCAAATAAATGTGCAGGACACGATGTCCTGCTGTGGTTACCCATACAGAGGGAGACGTTTTTTTGCTGTTTTAAAAACAGTCCATGTGTCACCCTGAGGCAAACTAGAGCTGTGGTTCCCAAAACACTGCAGTTCTAGTGGGACTAAGTGGTGTTTTTTTTTAATCCTACTATGATGGCTCTACTTGTCATATAGAGCCATATAGCCCCATCTGGTCAAAAGTGGTATTGCTACAAAGAGTGCCTTTAGACTGTCATTGATCACTCGATTTTGGTGTTTTCAATATCTGTGCTTTCTCCTCTTTCAGGGAAAAAAAATAAGTTGCGTGTCTACTATCTGTCATGGCTAAGGAACAGAATATTACACAATGACCCAGAGGTTGAGAAAAAGCAGGGTTGGATTACTGTTGGAGATCTAGAGGGCTGTGTGCATTATAAAGTTGGTAAGGCACTTTCAGTTTGTTTTTTGTTTTTTTTTTTGTTTTTTTTGTCTTAAGAAATGTAGAAAGGTCTGTAGTCAAACAAAAATCATTAAAGTGCCACAAAAAGCCTTCTGTCAAGGTAAAATATTAGTTTCAGTTCCATTTGAAGAAACATTTGCTTACTGTCAGGAAGTGTCGTCTATCTCTTGCCAATATGATTGGCTGATGATGGTAAACATCACCAGTTACAGCTGACATCATGGCTGAGGTGACTAACAGACTTGAGAAAGTAAAGATGCGAGACATATAGGGTGAGGAAAGCTGCATCCCAAACCAATATAAAGCAAACATTGCTGCAGCCAATCAGCAACCGGGGGAGGGTTTGGGCTTGTGTACATAAAGTGAGTGGGAGCAGGGGTTTGGAGAATTCATGAATGGGAGGTGTTTTGGGTGAGAGCTGGAGGGAGGGGGAGAGAGTAACAAACTGTGCTTTGTTTCCAGAAATCTCTTTACCCTACCTTTAATTTGTTGTCTTTGTCATGCTTCCAGTCAAATATGAGAGGATTAAGTTCCTGGTGATTGCACTTAAGAACTCTGTGGAAATCTACGCGTGGGCGCCCAAACCTTACCATAAGTTCATGGCCTTTAAGGTACAGAAGTATAAACACACACATGTATGCACCTTAAATGTGTATCAAATTAACCTTATCCTGTTGGACTGTCAGTCATTCACAGACTTGCAGCACCGCCCCCAGCTGGTTGACCTGACGGTGGAAGAAGGTCAGAGGTTAAAAGTCATCTACGGCTCCAGTGTGGGCTTCCACGTCATCGATGTGGACTCAGGCAATCCTTACGACATTTATATCCCCTCACATGTAAGTCTTTGTGTTATTCTATCTTTAATAGGCATGTTCTCTGTTCCCAGGAATTTAGATCCAAGCCTGCTCCTGATAATGAAAGCTTACCATTTATTTTTCACTCAGCTGAGTTGTACTATACCTGCTGCTCTCCTCTCTTATCGAGTTCACCAGTAATTTGTCTTTTTTGACTGATTTGTTGTCGTGCAATTGAAGGATTGATGTCAGCTTTATTTTTAGTCTGCTAAATATGGTGCTTTGGGTTCTGACCACCTATAATGAAGTTATCATATTACGGAGCTTAAGGAAGGAGCAACCACTTCCAGTTTATTCGTGGCAGCACAGGTTAACCAAGGTGCATTATAGTTAAGAAGCCCTTGGATTGTTTTTGCATTATACAGATTGATGAAAAGACAGTAACTGTGGTCACAAATCCCTTTTTTTATCAGTCTCGAAAGTTGCGTAACGAGTCACTGTTGCATTTGTTCTGTAGCAGTCATGCTCTTCAGACATAAATTTCAAATGCAGTTCTGTGCCAGTATTTCACAAAAGTTTGAGCTTTTTGTCCAAACGTTCAACTTTGCAATGTGTTTGAGTGAATTTCATTTTTCATCCAAGCTTCTGTTCTCTCTCCTTCTCTGCCACCTTCTCCTCCAGTGTGCCAGTCAGATGAAGGTGACACGTTGCCATCCACCCTGTAGATTAGATCAATAGATCCCGAGTAGAACCCAGCATTACATGTGTTCAGTGCAGTTCACTAGTGTAGATATTAACACATGATTTGACCACATATTTGAGTATGCTTTTGAATAAAATCGTCTTACCCGAAGCAGACGTCACAAGGCTCGCAAATAATGAATTTACTGCAACCCAAAACAAGTAAGGGATTACATGTCAATACATATTGTTCTCAGATTGAAATCAGTTCCCTTGGATAAAGCCTGGTGTTCTCCAACCCGTGAAATAATCCAAAGCATGCACTCACTTTTCAGCAGTCCTCGTCGCCACAGTTGTTAATGTGTTGACGCATTTACTTGATTTACTTGCCTGATCTTGGCAGAGTAACCTGACGTTTGGAAACAAGTGCATGCAATTTTGCGGTACGAGCTCTTGTGTGTTTCTCATGGGATAAGATGAGTTTTTTCACTTCTTGTTGCACCAATGATTTTTATATATATATATAAATTGACACAATATCCTGAGGCGTATTTAAATGTCTGTCACATGGTCTTATAAAAATACCAGAGGAACCAGCCCATGCACTCCCTTTTACCCATGAATTATCCACTCTGAATGCCACAAGTCATATCATGGGATTATGTAAGCTGCCTGGCTCCAATCCAGCTTTCCTTTCTAACCGCTGGGCCTTACTTTGAATCTACTGTAAAAAACGCTACCAAGGAAAAGTGAATGCTTAGATACACATTATCCGTGATATTAACCCCTGACACATGCAAGAGAGAACACAGTTTGGTCTGAACTATTAGGATGGTACTGGGATCACGCTGCCTCACACCAGACAGACAGAATCAGGTCCAGAAGTATAAAGATAATACAAGATGTAAACTTGTATGGGCAAGAGAAAAAGCCTAATCATGTTTCAAAGAATACCACATCATGTGTCAAACATGGTGGAGGCAGTGGCATGGTTTGGGACTCCATGGCAATTTTTTTTTTTTTGTGATAATGTGACTGCTGGCAGAAGTAGCAATATGCATTCTGAGGATATGTATCCCTCAGTGGCCAAGTTACGCATCAACAAAGCAGCTTTTCAGTCATGGAAGGCAGAAAGGCCCACAAACTAGCAGCAGGAGCTGCACATGCATTACATACATTTCCTTCAGCTGCAGCTCAGTTACAGAAAATTCATCCAAATCAAATATGTGCTTGAAATATTTCTGACCACATGTGGTCACAGCAGTGCTGTTGCTACTCAGAGTGCCTTTAAAAGTGGTCCAGGTTGCACCAAAAGACAGAAATGCTGAAATAACAGCAACCTGGTGCCAGATAATGCACCAATCATAAATCACATTAGAGGCACAGAAATAAAAACAAACGAAAAACATCTTGAATGTGTCAAAAGGACGATATGTGCCTGTGGCACATCGAAGGGTTTAGGTGCTGGGCCACAATCTGGTGAAATTGTACCAATTCAAACCATGTTTCCACCTCTTCTGCTGTTATTGACGTTGATGATTTCAGGCCTGAGAAAAGAGCTGTTAAAAGCTTCTCAAGAAACAAACCCAGGTTTTCCTTTCATGCACTGATGACTCTGGTATGTGGCAGCAGATTATACTGCAGATGAGCTGGTCCCAAAAATGAAAAATAAGCAAATGAACCCAAAGACCTGAATCGATCTCAGCTGCATTACATTTCGATGATATACTCATCTAAAGTAGATTATGCTTACATTTGACATTTAATTTAAGCATCTGAAATGCTTGCGTGTGTGCATTTATACTAGATCCAGAGCCAGGTTACGCCTCACGCTATCGTGGTGCTGCCTAAGACTGACGGGATGGAGATGCTGCTGTGTTATGAGGATGAGGGCGTCTACGTCAACACGTACGGTCGAATCACCAAGGACGTGGTGCTGCAGTGGGGAGAGATGCCTACCTCTGTTGGTATGTGTCACACTAGCGTGGAAGTGTAAATAGATCCTATCAACATCAAAATCATCCATCATCTCTGACAACGGTATATACACTTCATCTTGCAGTTGGTCCTGTTCTGAGTCATTGAAAAGGTCAGGTTTTACAGCTTAATTGAACAGTTCGAGTCCCGGTACAGTTGTAAGCTAAAAGAAGTGCATGCAGTCAGCTTTAGTACAGACATTTGGACCTCCAGAATGATGTCTGCGGGTATCTGATCTGTAGTCTGTATCCATCAATGCTCAATGCCCAGGTAACGGTATCAGAAAGGAAAAAATGATGTTAGAACACGTTCACAGTTAACACACCATCCATAACTTTGGCTTGTGGAAGGAAGCCAAAAAGTAAGATAATAATTATGATGATGATAAATTGTCAAGCTTGAAATTAGGAGGTTTAAGCAACAGCAGCATTGTATGTTAATATCAACTGCCCCTTGAGGTTTTCTAGTCTTGTAGATCAAAAGCATAGTTTGGACTCTCAAAGCTGTGTTAATGGGGGTTCATTTAAAGTTTAATGACATTCAAAATTGATTTATGTAATGCCAGTCTTCAAAGGAAGGCCTTAGACACACAAAACGCGACCGCATTGTCCATGTGGGGCCCATCTGGATTAAAAATTGGACAACTTGGGACAAGAGTGGGCAAATGGCATAGGTCCCGTATGGTTTCAGTATTATGGGCTTCAAATGAGAGACCTGTGTGGAACTATAATATCAGGTCTGTGAGGAATACAGGTGTACTACATGGGCAGGTGTTGCACAAGAGCCAGTTGGGACCCATCTAAGATCCAGGTGAATCAGACTGAGTCCACATGGGGCAACACAGGAAGGGTCACCATGAAACCTGCAGACAGACCCACAAAGGAACTGTTTTGCACCCCAGTTTTAGCTCCTACTGGGTCCACATATCAATGCTGGCTTTGCAGCAAGACCAAGAAAAAGGATGCAAGAAGAAGGAATCTAGCATTCAAAGAAAAGTTGAAATGTATAGTCTATGAATCATTGATAGTAAATGTGACAGGAAACATGAAGAGGGAAAGTAAAACAAGATAAAGAGGGAGCAAATAAAGCGACCTGCTACTGCAGCTTGAACCGCTTCAATAGAAAGTCCTGCGAATTCCTTTTGTTATACTGCCATCGTGTGGCCAGCAGAGGTATCACGCCCGTGTGTCTGAAATCCTCGGTTGCACACTGAATCCTCTGGATTATTAAATCAATATTCGTGTGTTTGGTTAGCTGTGTTGCCAGGCTTCCCTGTGTACTTTTAAAGCTTTGTTTTTAAGGAATTAATCATTGACCTGGGAAAGCAACTTTAATTTCCCATTTAAAAAGTCCAGCATGGAATCATGGCATGGCATGATAAATGATAAGTATACATAATTATATCTCTTTAAATCTCGTTTTATCTCCCAAAATAAAAAAAAAAAATTCTACCTTCTTTATTTTCCCAGCCTATATCCATTCTAATCAGATTATGGGTTGGGGTGAGAAAGCCATAGAGATTCGTTCTGTGGAGACGGGTCATCTGGATGGAGTCTTCATGCACAAGAGAGCCCAGAGGCTCAAATTCCTCTGTGAGCGGAACGACAAGGTAAAAAACACTGTTTCACTCATTCCTATTTAATTACACAGTAACGATAGTGATTTAAAAAAAATCTTATTTAGAAAATGATTTATTGAATTACTGCTTTTATTTTGTGGAACATTGAATCTCTGCAAGAAACTTTCATCTATTATTCAAACATCTTTTTGAAGATGAGAGAAATAAACAGCGGCAGACAAATTGAAGTGAAATAGCAAAAGAGAAAAAAAAAAAAAGCCCATAAAGTACATCTGGAAACTTTTTTATTTTCTCCTTTCAGGTGTTCTTTGCATCGGTGCGTTCGGGAGGAAGCAGCCAAGTTTTCTTCATGACACTCAACAGAAACTCTATGATGAACTGGTGATGTGTCCACTTGTCCACTCTGCCTCATCTTCCCAACTGGCCAGCCAGAAATCCCACCATCGGATCGCTGCACATCTCACAAAGGAACCTGTTTGACCGACAGGCCACAAGTGAACTCTTAACACTGGAGAGACTAATACAAAGTAGAAAAAAAAAGTCTTGAAGCAACAAGTTGTCCTTGATGAAGTGGGGTCACACAGAAGCCATTGTTACTCTACTGACTGGCAAACTGGTGCCACTGACTTTCCAAATGTTCATCTCATCTTCTATAACATCCTTCTTTGGTTGTTTGTTTCATCCAAGTTTCCAACTGTAGAATTAGTTCACACCTGCTACATCTACTTCTTCCTATTGGATGTGTTCATCATTTTTCCCTCGGTTCCCATCCTCCACGTGTGAGCTCATTCCCTGTGAGCTGCACCTCAGAGGGTGGAGGAGCAATGTAAGAATACAGCTTCATCTAAATTTAAATTCTGAGTGTGACAGCGCTGGGAGATGACAAATCTAGTCTGAACGTGGACGGTGAAAGCGGACGGCCTGATTGATTTTCGTTCTGTCACATCCCTCCACCTCCACGTCCTCAATCTTTTTGTGCTCCGACTAAACTTAATAGTGAGAGACGCTCCCTGCTGTCAAGTTGTAACAATATGCAAGTATGACGTCTTTGTCCCTTTAAATGAAATCACTGGTCCTCCTCTTCTTTTCCTCCTCCTGAGCACCCCTCCCTCGACCAGCATCAACTCCCTTTCGCTCTTCTTTCAACTCTGACGGTGCTGCATCAGTTTTACTGTAATATCAAATGAACAATAAGAGCGTCATACTCTTCATTGTGTTCATTTCTGTTCTTTTTTTTTTTCTGTGGAGCAGTTTGGAGTCAGTCAGTCTTTTACGTTTGATAAACTGTACTGCACATCTGTCTCTGAAATCAGGAGTGCACATACGTTGTGTGTGTGTGTGTGTGTGTGTGTGTGTGTGTGTGTGAGTGAGTGAATGTGTGCCTACTTTTGTGTATGGGTGTGTATGCTTCACTTCACATTGAAATGAATCCCATTTGAAACAAGTCTGAATCAAAGCAGGACGTCCGAATCAAAGTCCTGTAGATTAACTCATTATTTGTGCGTGATTTTTTTTACCTGAGGCGATCAAAGCAACATGGAGTTTGTTTACATGCAGAGTTATTATAATGTTTTCATAGTATGAAATCTGTAAGTTGGTGCATCTAAATACCATGCATTTAAAACAAGGCATTTTTAAAGCCACTCTATGTAACAACACCACTTCTGATCACACTACTGTATACAGAGCTTCTGTGTTGACACTGACAATGCTGTGCTAATGAATGGGGACGGTCCGGCACTTCTTGTGATACTGCTTCGCTACACTAGAGAAGTACTGGCGCCGGGAGCTGAACGTAGACTGTGTGAAAAGAACTGGAAAAACCCTCTGTGATGTCACTCACAGGGGTTCTGAAAAGGTGATTTGAAGCCATTTTTGGGACAGCTGGGTAGTGCCATATTTTGTAGGAGCTGACTCCACCCAACCCCAGTTAATCCAAAAATGAGCAAATGGGTGGAATGAGCAAGTCTGGAGGCCTCCTGAAACGTGCCAGCCATAGCCCAGCCATCAGAAGAACCTTACCTTAATGCATTCTGATTGAAACGGTCCATCCCTCCCTACATCTGATGTCACGACTGAAATGACAGCTGAAACGAGGACTGGCAGAGCTAGAGACTGTCAAATAGCCAACACTGACTGAGGCCTTGTGGTCTTAAAGGCTTTGCCACCGCTGGGTCCCAGCGAAATGAATAATTCAGAGAAGGTAATCAATCTTGAGGGTGGTTCGGCTGCAGGAGCCAGAACCCAGCTGTGATCAGTCCCCCAGATTCATTCTCCCTCACAATGTTAAGGTCGATTAGCCGAGACTTCCTCCTGTTTAGCCAGACGTCCTGTACTGGGTCAGACCAGCAAGCGGGATGTTGCCCCAAGGTGGGGATGGTTGATCACATCTTGTAACAGCAGTTAGTCCCACTTCAGTGTTTCTTGGGATTGGCGGTGACTCCTTAATATTTTTTTTGTAAGATGCCGAACCAGTGTGATTAAACGTGGCGTTGCTTCATAGATGGGCTTAAATGATTCAGTTTCTCTTACGTGAACGCAACAATGTTTTTGCTGTTCACGGCTGCAGCCAACACAGTGCTGTCGGAGATATGAAGACGCGTATGAACAGCTTACCCTGAACAAGACCTCAGCGGGGGTCCGAGCTCTTATCCTAAACATGTGGACGCGCTCATCGTTAAACTGGGGCGTCTTTCTGAATCATGTTTCACTCTGGTTGGCGTTTCTGGTTTTGGCTCCTAACTGTACAGTGCCTAGCATGATGTAAGAAAAACGTAAACGGAGGCCAAAACGTCCTGGTTCACATTATAAGAAAAGTTGTTTTTTTTTTTTTTATACTACTATGGTTTCTTCACTGTGTTTTCTAGGGTTTGTGTCTTATAATCTAACTTACACATTGACGATGTTAATATGTAATTTCCCTGCTCTAACAGAGATGCGCATTAACAAATTTAAAACGTAATCTGTTCTTTGAAAGGAGCAACTGGATTTGGCGTGATAGATCATTGCCATTTTACTTCCAAATACATCATACAGATCATCAGTATATGTATGATTTACTTTTTCTTTTGAATGAAGACTGAGTAAATACTGACTTGCGGGTTTGTGTCCTCATTCCACTGAAGCTATAAAGTTACTCCAAAAGAGGGTCAGTTGCAAAGTTTCAAGCCTTTGGATTTAGTTCATCTTAGAGGAAACGTGTGTGGAACATAATATATGAAACATATCCAGTCAGAGTAAACATGGTTATCTTAGAGCCTTGGACCTGTGAGATAATGTTGATTGATTGTTTTTCTCACTGGTGATAAGCTGCACGACCATACAACACATGTTCATGAGGACATTTTGGGGTTTTTTTTTTTTTCCGACACCTCTGTCAACAGGTTCAAAAACAGAAACAAGCTTGAAGCTTGAAAAACTTCCTCTGTTCTTAGTGTAACTTTACTCCAACACATCACTATGTGGGCCTATCTGTTCAAGTGTAAAGTGATCATATAATATATTGATTGAAAAATCTTTTTGTCCAGTTACTTTCAGATCTTTTTTTTTTTTTAATCATTAAATGTTTTCTGTTGTATTTTTCAAGAACTCCTTACACATCCATGCAGTAGCTCTTCCCGTGCAGCCGTAGGTTTGTTACACTGATCTGAACAGATTAGCCTTTTAGCAATAAAAAGCTGAAACCGCTGTCTTCCCTGGGTGTTCACGTGTGTCTGAGTGTTTGTTTGTTTTCTCTGAATGGGGCATTATTAATTTTTCTCCATCTCGGAACTCACCCTAGTGAGAAAATACTGTTGTCATACACTGAGGTTTCTCCTTTCAAAGATGAAACCACTGTCTCCTTTATTCTATTTAATTAGTGTTTTCTTTATTTTGAAAGATCATTACTAATGTCCTGTTTTGGGATTTTATTGTTTTGTAAAAGAGATGCTGTAAAAGAGAAATAAATTAAACTAGCATTAAAGGAGTCTGTGTAGGAGTGTTGTTTTTTTGCAAGTGTGCACATCGCATCGGCTTTGACCCTGAGACTTTGTACACCCCTGAAGTGTATTGGTATATTATTAACAGCGGGTATGTCCACGTGTGTGTGTACGCGTGTGCTCGTCAATGAGAGAGTGGACAGAACGTGATCAGACATCCAGATTTCACCATCGTTCCCAACCTTCTGCCTGATGCGCCACATCTATCATGGAGCCGGGAAATGTAAGGATTCATCAGAAAAATACCTTTTTTTTTATGTGTATTTCATAATTCCTTTTCAAATACTGAGATAATACCATGCATGCAGGCAATATTTCATTATAGATAGACACTAATGTGCCTGCTGGTGTGTTTGCACATGTTAAGGTGTGCGTGATATGAAGGTGCTTTCTTCTCACTCCTGCAGCAGCTAACAGGTACGCTGGCCATAGCTGTGTTCACAGCAGCACTGGGATCCCTGCAGTTTGGATACAGTCTTGGAGTCATCAATGCACCACAGGAGGTTATGTATGCTCTTCTATAACACTGGATTTCCACTTTCCCTGTTGTGAAACAACAACAGGTGTTGTTTCACCTGAAAGTCAGACAGCACTCCTTCAACACACATCTAACTTTGCTGCAGCACCATTTCAACTTGACACTTCTTTTATATAACTGCATTTTTTTTCTTTTTTGGCTGCATATTTGGCTGATGCATTGAGAATTTGTTATTTTTTTTCGCTGCTGGCACGGATTCTGAAGAACACTGCTGCACTGTAATTATTGTATGTTACAGGACAAAGACTCTTTGATGATGTTAATGAACAACAGTGTCAGAGAGCAAAGTTGCATGTTCACATACCTGCTTATTTATTAGGTACACTGCTAATACAGGATTGGTTGACCTTTTGCCTTTAGAGCTGCAGCATATCTTTGTGGCACAGATTTAAGGCGTTGAAAACATTTCTCAGAGATCTTGATCCACGCTGACATGACTGCATCACACAGATGCTGTGGCCTTACGTCCTACAGATGCCCTCCTGGAATGATACCTGGTACATGTGGAGTCAATCTGATTAGCCACGTTGTTATGTTTAGGAAACAATTTTGGGGTGATTTGGACTCTGTGACATGGTCCTGCAGGAAGTAGGCACCAGAAGATTGGTACACTGTAGTCATAAAGGAACGGATGTGGTCGGTAACAGTTTTTGTGGAGCCTGTGGTGTTTAAACAGTGCTCAGTTGGTACCGAGGTGTCTAAAGTGTGCTAAGAATCTATCTTTCACACCAACACAACGCTGCCAGCCTGAACTGTTGATACAAGGCTTTCATGATGTCGCCTCAGTTTCCTGTTCTTAGCAGGGGTGGCTGCATTCATGGTCTTCTGCTGCCGTAGGCCATCTGCTCTGCATTCATAGATGGTCTTTTACATTCCTCACTTGTAATGATTGGTTATTCAACTTGCTTCTTGTTTTTCTGCCAGATTTCAATTATCCTCTGACCTCCGGCATCAACGAGACATATTCAGTCAGAGAAGTACCATTTATTAAACGATCAGCATCAAGTCTCTGATATCTGATCACCGGGTTGAATAAATGCAAAAAAAACAAAAATCTACCTGGTTGTTTCTGTGAGATGAACAGCAGTGTTGCCTGGGTTTCACAACCACTGCTGGTGTTTGCTGTGTTTCTACTTCTGCAGGAGGGAAACGCTGGCTGGAGTGATGGAGAAAGTGATGAAGACACTTTCAGGTTGCTAAGTGTTGTGAGAGTGGGCTTAAATAGCAGTCAAACAGACACCCTCGTGTCCCTGGTTTGCATTTCCACAAATCACACGGAGCTCACTCATTTCAGGCCCATTAAGCCCCTGTTAGCACCTCCCAATTTGGAAAAGCGATGGAAAAAAACAACAGCAGCAAAATGTTCTGCTGTTCCACCTTTGTGAGCTTTTGCCATAGAATGATAGATGAACTTCATTAATCCTAGATTGGCAAATCTAATTGCTACACCAACAAAAATACAACAAAATACCATAAGAAAGATATAATAGAAACATCTGTATGTTTTTTTTTTTTGTTTTTTTTTTCCCTTTCTTGTCAGTGTGGACATCGTGCACACGCTGTATGTACGATGCACACCGAAATTAGTCTCTGCTTTTAACCCATCAACTAGTTTCACTAGTGAGCAGTGGGGCTGCTAGCAGGGCAGCGCCCCGGGGAGCAATTGGGAGTTAAGGGCCTTGCTCAGGGGCCCCCAGTGATTTACCATTGTGGGCAGCCCTGGGCTTGAACCTGGGTCCTCCACGCCCAGGCCCACTACTGTAACCACTAGGACACCACTCCACTATGTGTTATATAACATGTAATAAACTAGTACGACATGTAGTGAGAGTGAACATACTGACAATGAAATATAAAGAATTCTTATAACAGCTCCTAAGATCAGGGAGAAGGAGCATCGTTTTCCATCCGTAGCATCAACAACAATATGAGCAGGTGTACGTCATAATGTAGCTGATAAGAAAATTGAAATTGCATTTTTTTAATTGCATTTGCAAGTTATTTGCGATTGTAGCCTTGTATCTCTTGACGATATGTTTGTGTACGTCTTAGATCATTGAAAAGCACTATGCCAAGTCCTTGGGTGTGTGGTCGGAGAGGTCCGCCCTGTTAGACAACAGCACGATGGAAATGGACTTCTTAGAGGAGAGAAAAGACTCCTCTGTGGTCATGTACTGGTCATTATCAGTCGCAATCTTCTCCATTGGTGGGATGGTATCCTCCTTCTTCGCAGGATTTGTTGGAGACCTGAGAGGAAGGTGAGAGTGAGAGAGAGGAAGAGAGAGATAAAAAAGGATAAACGTTTTGAAATATTGTCATGGTGTACATGCTGATGCCAATTATCCATCTTCCTGTTTTGCAGGGTCAAGGGCATGTTAATGATCAATGTTCTGGCTATAGCAGCTGGACTGTTGATGGGTCTTTGCAAGATATGGAAGCCTCACATCATGGTTATAATGGGTCGCGCCGTTATGGGCTTCTATTGTGGTAAATTCAAGCACTTAATGTCCTTTTGATATATTAAACTGTAATTGGGAAGATGAAAGAAATGATAGCTTCGTCATCTTGGCATATTTCATCAATATTTGCTTTAGTTTGTTGGCTCATGGTGTATGTTTCAGGGTTGTCATCTGGATTAGTGCCTATGTACATTGGAGAAATAGCTCCCAAAGCGTACAGAGGGGCTATGGGAGCCTTACATCAGTTGGCTGTTGTCATTGGTATTCTAATCAGCCAGGTGACTTACAAACACAAAAGCATGCATAGCATCCCTTTTTCCTAGAAATACACTGAGCTTGTTACCTAAATTGTACGTGTCTGTCTGCAGGTACTCGGCTTGGACTTTGTGCTCGGTAATGATGAAATGTGGCCCTTGCTGCTTGGTCTGTCTGGAGCGCCTGCAATTTTACAGTCCTTTCTGCTGCCTCTATGCCCCGAGAGCCCACGATATCTCTACATCCTGCACGGCAAGGAGCAAGAGGCTCAAAAAAGTACGAATTGTACAAATTTATGCACCAAAAAAAAAAAAAAAGCCTTTTTCTTTTTGTCCCTAATAGTCTCTTAATCCAAAACCCCAACTTTCATTCAGTGTTGTAGGAACGTCACTGCCCATGCCCATCCATCCACCCATTAACCTCTGCTTAGTCAAGAAGTTTAAAAAAAGAAAAGAAAATCATCTTCACCTCAGGGTCAACAGCACCCCATCCTTAGTATACACAATATTGCTGAAGCTTGATAGTTTGCTAGAATCTCTTAAGAGCCATAAGAAAGCCCTTTTTTTTTGACTCCACCAACTTTCCCACATCCCACTTCCAGGGTACCACAAGCCAACCAACTTAGTAGGATTTCTTCAGCTTGGAAAATATTTCACCCCCTTCTATCTCACCTCTAAACATAATTCTGCTCAGATTCAGATCAGAGCCTTGTCCTCGCAAACATGTCCCTCAGACCTCAGGCATCTCTGCTCGCCACAGGACTGTTGAAGTCCCCTTGAGGACTCTCAGAGGGCTGGTTACTCTGGATTCCTGTTTAGTCCCTGAGCACAGATGACAGTCAAAGCCTGCTCGCTGACCTGAAGGCATAATGAAACAACACTCATCGATCAGCGAAAGCTTCAGTGTGCAGACTGCCCCGATGGACAAACAAGAAATCTGATCTAAGTTCACAAAGTTTTACTGCATCAAGACTAAAGTATACAAAAAAATCAAAAACGTGATTTCTGGTAACTTATGACTTACCCATTGTACGTTTCGTTGCAGGTCTGCTTCGTCTGAAGGGAGCATATGACCCAACTCCTGATCTGGAAGAGATGAAGAGGGAGAAAGAGGAGGCCGACAAGGAGCCCAGTGTCTCTATCCGTTCATTGGTGGGTCTCTATAAGGGAGATGTCAGTGCACACACGAATACATTTGTTGGCACTCGCCTATTAAAGAAAGGAAACCCAACAACACTCAATGAAATAACTTGAAACTTAAAAACACAATAATAACTCCAACCCCTATTCCAAAATAGTCCGAATGCCATGTAAAATGTAAATAAAAACAGAATTCAATTATTTTTAAAATCTCATAAACCCATATTTGATCCCCAATAGGACATAATCAACATATCAGATGTTGAAACTGAAGACATTTTCGCATTTTATGGAAAATATTAGTTCATTTTGATGGCAGTTTAATGGCACCAATACATCTCAAAAAGTTTCAAACAGGGGCTGGAAACAAAAGGCTGGAAAGGTAATTGGCACGAATCAAAAACAACCAAAGGAGCTTTGGCAGCTAATTAGGTTAAATGCCAACAGGTCGGTGACGTGGCTGGGTATAAAAGGAGCACTTCAGAATGGCAGAGCCTCCCAGGTGTAAAGATGAGCAAAGGTTAATCAATCTTCAACACACCACATCAAAAAAAAGTGGAACAATTTAGTTGGGGATGTAATAATATACTGACACTGACTAAAGATTAAAGAAAATCAGACATTGCTTTTAAATTGTGTTTTAGCAGAATAATTTCAATAAACTATTGAAGCAGGGCTGGACAGATAATCTGATGCAGGAACCCGCGTAAAAGCTCTTTGGTTGCAGGGGGGAGACAAAATAACCTGTATGTATTCAAGATTATCAAATTTATGAAAAGGAAAAAATAAAAAGAAGGAAAAAAGGATTTATGACGCAAATCTCAATGCAAACAGATAAACTTCCACATAAAAGACATCAGCAATAAAAATTATTCATTCATAGTTTATACTGCACCTGCATGCAGGAACTGCTTCATCTGGTTCAAGGTTGCACACAGACCAGATCCTTTCTCAGCTCTCATAAGCTGAAATTCACACACCTGGAAGAGAATCCTGATCCTGCCTTTATCCTTTACCTTGAATCTGGAACCGAGATGCTGCATTGGTTCAATAATTAAACCAGGAGTGTTTTTACTGTAATGCACCAGTTCTACCCACCTCAGTGGTTAACTGTCATTATATACTACATAATATAATGCAGTAAGGAAATAGCCATAATATATACTAATAATTTGATGTCTTTTTTAAAATTCTCTATATATTACTATATTCTCTTACTTTTGTCCTCTTTTCGTCCTTAATCTCTTTGCTTCATCTCTTATTTATACATAAACGTTGTGTTTTTGCATTTCTTGTAGTGAATCAACTGTTTTTGTTTGTTACACATGCTTATTTCTTCAGCGTTGACACTCTTATCTGGACTTTTGGACTGGTATTTCCCCGTGGTTTTCCATTTTGCTGATAGTGTCCACTCCAAATTAAACTTTAGTCTGAACTTTCACCAGTCTCCATGTCCTTTTTCTGCCTAAATTATCACAATAGATTAAAAAACATGCCTGGGCACTACATTTTAGGCATGTTCTTTAGAAATAATTTGACAACGTTTAATTGTCATGTGCTCTCTTCAAGGTCTGCTCCTCAGTGTACCGACAGCAGCTGTTTGTTGCCCTCATGATGCATCTCTCCCAGCAGCTGTCTGGTATTAATGCGGTGAGTGCCAACATCTATTTTTGACTTGGTCTTTATTGATCTCAAAATGGTGTTATGTGATTTCATGAAAACTGAAAAGTCATGTATACATTCTCACAGCATAGTCTGGAATTAAATAATAGAACAAAATACACAATACCACCTCAGATCAGCCAAAATCAAACAAACAAAACACTTATTTTCACTATCACATTACTTAATAAAAATGTAACCCAAAATAAATACATGCAGGTTATATGAGGCTATCAATGCCTCACCTTGTTGTGGGGGGACTTCGCCTCATTCTTTTTTACAACATTGCTTTAGTTCATTGAGTTTGTTTGTGTAAAGCTCTTCTAAGCTTCCAGCACAGCATTTCCGTCAGGTTGAGGTCTGGACTATGACTAGGCCATTCCAAAACCTTGATTATGTTTATGTTTATCAGTCATTGTGAAGAGGACTTGCGGGTGTGCTTCAGATTATTGTCTTACTGTATAACTTTAGATTCCGCTATTAAACAAATGGCATCAGATTAGTCTTTTATTAAATTCCCTGGTATGTAAACAAGTTTGTAGTCAACTCAGTGACTGGCCAGGTCTTGTGGGTGTGAAACAAGCCCATATCATGGAGCCTCCACCACCATGCTTAACAGTGGGTACGAGGTGTTTCTGCTGATATAGGCGACTGTCTTTAGTTGCCAACATGGTGCTGGGCGTGAAAGCCAAATGACCTTCCATCGGACGTTTCTTCAGAGGTCTTGTGCTTTGGTCAGAGGTACTTCAGGGCTTTCAAGTTGCACACGTGCATTTCTTTTCTTGGTCTTGATTTTTAGTAAATAATTGGCACAATGAAAAAATGTATGTGGTTGTTTGATTGAGGTTGTATTCATCTAAAATCAAAACATCCTACAATCAGATAATTTATTATGTTTAAAAAGATCATCTAAACTTTGCCTTTGTTTTTTTTCCCCCAAGATTTTTTATTACTCCACAGCTATCTTCTCACAAGCTGGTGTCAGTCAACCAGTCTACGCCACTATAGGAGTCGGGGCCATAAACACTGTTTTCACTCTGGTGTCTGTAAGTATCGACTCAACACATATACGCAAACACATGGACGTTAAACCAGGAACATGCTCTGGTGCTGTTTTGTTCTACCTACACAAACACACTTACATCGAGAGGAATAATGCACTGTGTGTTGTAGGTTGCGCTGGTAGACAAGGCTGGGAGACGCACTCTGACTCTGGTTGGCCTGGGAGGGATGTGCTGCTGTGCTGTTGCCATGACAGTTGGCCTGAAATTCCAGGTTTGTTCAATCAAATATTTGAGTTTCTTTAATGATTTCTGGAGTTAGTGATTTGTGCTCAGTTTCAAATATGGGCAAAATAATTTCAACTGTCGGGATTGAACTACTAGAAGCTATTCAGAACAAGATTCACCAGACAAATGGCAACTATGAGCATGCTGGAAGTAGTTTGGCCACAGCCAAGTATCTGAAAACAGTAAGGCCTGAAGAGGCAGCTGAATGGGAAGAACAAAGTCCAGGCCATCAGTTGCTGGTATAGTAGCCCAGCCGCCAGAAGAGATGCAACCTACTGATGTCAAGACCAGGAAACGTCCTATAATGCATGGAGGATTTCATCCCAAGACCTGCACCATGAGACTCCGCATGAAGTGGTAGGAAGTAGGCCGGGAATGAATGAGTGCTGAAACCATCATCCAGGATGCAACAACAAAGATCCAGAAAACGGCCTGCCATGATGAACTGCTAAATGCATGTTTCAATCAGAAGAAATTAAAGGAGGAGGAAAAAGCGATGGAGGAGAAACCATCATGGAAAGAAAAGCCCATGAACAGCATGTATTATCGTAGGTTGAGGGAGTGGCTGACACCGAGAAGTCCTACTAGTAGCTGGAAAAAGCTAGTCTGGAGGACATCACTGCAGAATTAATTATAGTGGCACAAGACCAGGCTTTGAGCACTGATGCAATAGAGGCTGGGGTCTCCCAGACAAGACAAATGTACCCCAGAGACAACCCAGAACATAAAAGGAGGAAGTAAAATCCAGGCAAGTAAAGCATACATGGAACACCACAACCAAGGAGTGTATAGAGCATATGTACAGGGAATGGGTTGGAATTCCCAAAGTAAAGGTGAGAGGTACCTCCAGGTGGGGTGGCAAACACTTCCAAATCCAGAAAATTAAACTAGTGATGGCTAACCAACTGGACACTGTGGTGGTCAGCAGACTCCAGTGAACTATAACAGCAACATCAAGAAGAAACATGAGAAGCTGGAAAAATACCAGGGGTTGAAGAAAGGAAAAAGAAAAGATGATGAATGGTACCAGAGGTAACTGGAGCGCACCCATAATCAAGGAGCACCAAGCAAGAGTTTATGTTACATAACATGCAGCTTGGAATACAATCTTTTCTTTTCTTTTCTTTTCTTTTCTTTTCTTTTCTTTTCTTTTCTTTTCTTTTCTTTTCTTTTCTTTTCTTTTCTTTTCTTTTCTTTTCTTTTCTCTCTTTCTCTCTAGAACGACTTCTGGTGGATGAGTTACGTCACCATGTCTGCCATCTTCCTATTTGTGAGCTTCTTTGAGATCGGTCCTGGTCCAATTCCCTGGTTCATAGTAGCTGAACTGTTCAGTCAGGGACCTCGACCTGCAGCCATCGCTGTCGCAGGCTGCTGCAACTGGACTAGTAACTTCCTCATTGGCATGACCTTCCCATACATAGAGGTAACGGACGACACCAACCACATATACTGTAAACGTCTGCAGTGCATGTTCTCATGTGAGCTGACGTGTCATCTTTTCAGAGCCAAACACGTAATCTCTCCTGACTTGACTTTTGATTTCATTTTTCTCATCAGACTTGGTTAGGTTCTTACGTGTTCATCCTGTTTGCCCTGTTGCTTCTTGGCTTCACGGTGTTTATTTATCTTCGAGTGCCTGAGACCAAGGGCAAAACGTTTGAGGAGATCGCCGTTGTCTTTCACAAAGGACGACAGGTCCCCAAGGACAATAATGAACTGCAACGGCTCAAAACATCCTCAGATGCTTGACAGGGAAATGTTGCTTGTTATACTCATTAATTGCAATGCTTGCCTTTTTGAATACGTAAACTCATTTGACTGGCCCTAACAGTTATATGTGGAGGAATATTTACATGACATGAACTTGTATTACAGTATTATGACTTGACCGTTAAAGTGGCTTTGAATAAAATTGTACAAAACAACATGCATTATAGAGGTTATATGCAATGTTGCCCCTTAAAGAACTTTTGACCAATCTCTGCAGCTCACCTCCACTTTACTGATCTTTGTAGAGTCTTTTATTGTTGCGATCCGGATGCTTTAGTGTCCTGGATGAGCTCCACCACTCCCTTAGAGTGGGAATAGGAAAACTGAATACCTGACTTAAGTGTCTTCCCATCTTTATTTCCAGCAACTTCACATCATGCTGCTTTTGATGTAGCACAAAGCTTTAACCCCAAATAAAAAAAAAAATATATATATATTGTAGAAGAAGAGGGTGGAATGGTGGTGAGAGGCTGACTCCAGCCCCTTAAACCGCCTGTTATAAACACCTGGTGCAGTAAAAACATGTAGGAAAAAGACGCATTCCTAAAGCAACTTATACACATTCATGAATATCTCGGAAAATTGTGGCAACATCTTAAGAAATAAGACCTCTCCTTTAAATCCACCATCTGGACTGATAATGGCATTTTTAAAAGCATTGAAATCATGCTCATTAAAAAAAAAGTTACTTTGTGATGCTTTCACTTTTACTGTGCAGAATGATGTACAAATGTGTTTAGTGTATGTGTCCTGTCTTCAAATTTATAAGTAAAACTGGAAAGTTTCATGAAACCTGTAGTTACTGATTTTGACATGTGACTTGACAAGCACTACAGAGCTCCAGGACTGTAGACAAATAGGTAACATATGGAGGCGTTTTAAAAAAATAATTGGTTTAATTTTAATATTTTGAGCTGTTGTGCTCCATGTTATGTGACATTTTATTTCCATTACTAGATAGAATATCAGATGTAAATATGTCCGTTGTGTGTTCCAAATATGGAACTTTGTGGATGTAAAAATATACCCCTTTTTTGCATTTTCTTTCAGCATATTTTCTTTTATCAGGGTAAAAGTTTACTATAGAATAAAACCATATGTAAACCCAATGCTGTTGTCTTATTGAATATAAAAATAATATAATTATATATATCTGTGTGTATGTGTGTGAGAGAGAGGAGACTTCCAGGGTATCTGAAGATGTGTAAAGGCCAGCTTAAGGCGTGCGTCGTCAGAGGCGCGTTCTCGCAGCAGAGCGCGCTATTTGCGGCACAGCACCATTTCCCGCTGCTGCCGCGTCTCCGTTTCTCTGCCTCTTGTAGCGCCGCAGCTCCACGCATGCGAAGTAGTTCCCCTTTAGCGTAGGCGACACAGAAGGTAAGTAACCGCACAAACTAAAACTTACATGTTTGACAACGTTTGCCTTAGTTGACCTACCAGTTTTGGGGAGCAGTAACGCCTTAACTAGGGTGTAAAATTGGCAGCGGTTCACCTTACTGCTCGTTACTCAGGAGCTCGGCAGTGAGCGATGATGAGACTTTTTGTTGGGCTAATATAAGCTGCCGGTGTCCGTGGATGGGCGACGTGTTCGCGATTTACCACGTTTATTGTGGCAGAAGTCGCACGAGGTGCGGGCTCGACGCCTGATGTGTGCGTTAAAAAGGTCGTGTGAGATGCTGCTGGGACTCAAGTGCCACGTAATCCTGGTAGTTAATGGGTTTCTTAGCCCTCTAGCTTAGGCTGCCTAGCCAGCGAAACGCTAACTCCAGTCGTTGTTTGAAATACTTCGATACGCTGTGAAACGTAGGTGGGAAACGCGGTACGGGCGTTTGGTGCCGTCGTCGTTTGGTAATTATTCAAATGAAAACGAAGACGCAAAAGCGTGTTTGTTTGTCCAAAAGATGTTAATGTCGCTGTCGGGCGAGTGTAGCTGTTAGCTCCAACGGCTGCACCACCCGAAGCCGCTGATGCGCACATTTGGACAACTACAGTTAAAGGCTGGTCGTAAGCTCATTTTACTACCACCTCTGGGTGATAGTAAAACAGCAAGTACGGTGGAAACCAGCTTTCCAAGAAAAAGTTTCTTCCCTAATATAGGATACCAATTTGTAGGCATTTATAGACGTAACTGCGATTGCATCTGACTGCGGTGATGTCACACAGTCTCCGTAAAGATGTACAGTAGTTTTTATTTCAGAAAAATACTTTTTCTTTTTTTTAATAAATCTCCATTTTTCTCTCTTGCCTGAAAGCCACATCAGAAACCAAAGGCAAGACAATATTCTTCATGAAAGCTTTAAAAACTAATTCATCACAAAATAAATAAGAGGCCTTTGTAAAATGTTAGTAGTTTTAATCTCACTAGTATGAAGTGGACTTTGTTTTATCCCTGAAATACTTGCACTGTGTGGTGGTGGAGATGGACTATCTTGGGTAGAAAACCTGCCTTTCACTCTGTATTTGTCAGCTTCATATAAATGATACATTTAGGTGAAGCTGTGGCTCTGAAATAAATCCCATATTGCTGCAACTAAAATGGCATTTTATTGCGATATTGGTTCTTAAAGCCACTCTATGTGGCAATATAACTTCTCACCACACGAAGACGGCATATTACACAAAAAATGTTTGCCCCTGGCGTAAGACACAATGAACTGCACCTCTAGTAGGAGAACGTGGTATTACAAGGCAGTCCAGCCCCGTCTGCACTCCTAATCCTGGAATTGTCAGTGGTCCTTTTGTCAACATGGCAGATCTGTAGACCCTCATAGGGGTCAGATGTGGGATTTCTACATAGTGACTTTAAACTTGTTTTAGCCTCAAGTAGCACTTTATATAATGCTTTCTTCAGGTAGCATTGATAGACTGCTTACTCAACACAGTAGATCAATATGCTTCCATGCAGTCAGACGTGACATTGCATAGTAACTTTAATAGCATATATATGGTAATAATAATGTCATTTTTACATCACATTTTTTATTTTTGTGTCCTTTTTACTCGTCTGGTTGATATGGAGCAGCCCGTGACCCATTATGGCAGATGATGACTTCTCCACTGCAGATGCTGGAGCCTCTGCAACATACCCGATGCAGTGCTCCGCACTGAGGAAGAATGGCTTTGTCATGCTGAAAGGACGCCCCTGTAAGATAGTTGAAATGTCTACCTCCAAGACTGGCAAACATGGACATGCAAAGGTAAAAATAACTTAGCATCTTTGGGAGTTTGCAGTTGAAGGCACTTTTGTAATTAAACTTGATATTTCCTGGTCTTTTTAAAGAAGCCTCCAAAGACACAAAGGCTTGATCCAAGCATTTAAACTATATTCTCAGGTGCACCTTACTGGACTTGACATCTTTACTCAGAAGAAGTATGAAGATATCTGCCCATCTACCCATAACATGGATGTTCCAAATGTGACAAGGAAAGACTATCAGGTGAGATACCCGTGTTGAACAGTCTTGTAATATAGGACCAGTAAATACTTCATATTGTGTCTGTTCAATCCATCCGTCTGTGAGAGCTAGTGACTTATTCCCTGGTCAGTAGTGTGTGTTTGGAAAATTATTTACATTAATGCCAACTTTCTTATAATGCATTAGATTTTGGGTAATATACTTAAATGAAAATGTATGCAAAACAAAGGCTTTCTTCCCTTAGAGGTGTGTTTCACCTGTGTTATAAGTAAGCTGTCCACATTGGTGTCGGAGAACGTACCAATTTTAAACTGGTCCAGTGGGTTTTGTTCTCATGTTCTCTTTATTAGAGACAATCAAAAGCTTTTGGGAAAGAAATTCTCTAAAAATGCAAGGAAAGTTATCTTTATATGCTGAACTGTTGTATTTACAACACCCACCATTTTTATGATGCGCACTAACTTTTAAGAAGACTTTTATCTTTGTTGGGCACTTTTTTATGTACTTGTATAAGTAAACATACTCATCCCATTTAAAAAAAAAAAAAAAAAAAAAGCCCTTGTCGGTTTGAAGTCATTCCATCTGGCAATACATGGAGTATTTGTTTCCCATTGGGGATTAATAAAGTACACAGGGGCAGTATATCATGTAGTTCCCGTTCATGTGTCAGCCCCTCCTTACAGACACAACGAAGTGCAGCTCTAGCTGGACAACAACGTACTACTAGATGCCTTTGCCCATCCTTTCTCTTTCACACAGTGTTGTCAGTGGGCCTTTCGCCAACATTACAGAGCTGTTTGCCTCCATGTGGTCATAGTGATTTAGCTACATTACTGCAGCTTCAGTTGGCAAAGGCGTAATGATTGTGTGTGTGTATATATGTATTAAAAAGGTTAACTGCAATGCAAAAACTCTTGGGTAAATAAAACTGGCAGGTTTTGGATATCTCAACTGTTGAAATAAAATTTTTAAAATGAAAAACAAAAAGAAACAGTAAATTAAATGACTGTTACATTTCCATGAGTTCTACCACACTATTCCTTCTACTAAAAAACAAGGTGGCACTCATCATTATTTACTAAGGTGATCTCCCATCTCAGGCTGTAAGTCTGCACCATTTACACTCAAGGGATGTTTGCTAGAACTGCAGTAGTTGGTTCTTCCTTTTGGCTTCTGTGCCTTTGAACATGCCACAAAGAACTCTCTTAAGGAGGTGTCCGGAGTGCATCCTAACCAGATGCCCTAAACCACCTCCACTGGCTCCTCAGTGTGGAGCCAGTGGAGGTGGAAGAATTCTGGAATTGCGTAGCTTCTCATCACTATCCCTAATGTAGGAGCCCTGCAATCCTTCACAAGAAACCAGTTTCAACCACGTGAATGTCTCCTCATCACAACAGGCCAGTAAACATCTGTGTTACTGCAGATGCTGTGTGGATCCCCCTGTCTTGCTATATTCTTCCTTGACCTATGAGCAACACCCTGAGATATTTAAACTTCCACACTTAAGGAAACAAACCAGAGGAATGGGGAAAAAGTATTACTACCATCAAGTTTTCATTTTCAGCATTTGATTTGGTCTACCTGATTCGTCTGACTCAGTGTGTATTGTAAATGCATATAGTGTATTATTAAAAATATTGTGTTTTGTTTGTCTGGTGGAAAATGCAGATAATTGATGTCTCAGATGGTTTCTTGGCCTTGATGGATGACAATGGAGAAACCAGAGAGGATCTGAAAGTGCCAGATGGCGACTTGGGCAAAGAAATTGAGAGGAAGTTCGGTGGTGGAGAACAGTTTATGGTATGTTTCTGTGTTCGTTGGATTGGGAGGATGGTAGAAATTTTAACTGAAATGTCTATTGAACTACCTATCCTAAAATTAATCAAATCATTTTGTCCTGATTTATCAGTTTTTTTTTTTTTATTTATTTAAAACAAGTGTGTGTCTTCAAATGTTTTCACTTTTCTCCTTTCAGGTGTCAGTGCTAAAAGCTGTAGATGAAGAGCATGTAGTTGGCACCAAGAACATGACCTCTTAATTAGCCCAGGACCATGCTGGAGACCTCAACCTCCTGGTCTCCTCTGTGGTTTTGAAGCCTCACCAAAGCTACTGTCCCCCACCCCTCCCCCATCTACACGAGTGTCCATGCAGTCTGCTGAAATCTGGACACTGGACTTGGTCGGCTTCAACTTTACCTCAGGCCAGAATGGTATTCCCCTCAGTTACTTAAGTTGTCCTCACATAGCCATCACAGCATCATTTTGCACTCTTGCACTGGTATTATTCCAGGAATTCATAACATTCCTACTGCAGTGTAAAGATACACTTTTTCTGGATGCATTTCTTTCAAAATATTCCTTTGGGATGGAACGTGGAGTTTTCACGGTCCACGCAGTTTAGAAGGTGTAGCTGAATCACATGCTCCTTAAAACTCTCTTAAATTGATTTTTATCTCTATAGTATTCCTCTTCACCTCAAGCATGTAACTACTTCACTGAAAACTTAGCTCAGAGAACCCATAAACATCACTTCATTAGCAGCCAGATTACGTCTCATGACATCCATATGCACAGATGTGTTGCATAGACATGCCTTAGCAACTATGTATTTATGTAGACAGTCCATTTTTATTTACTCTGCACTTCAGAACGCAGATGCGCTAGGCAGGGTTTCTCCTGCATGTGTCCAGGGCTCAAGGTGGGCCTTTTCAGCGGACGACTGCTGTCTCAGCAGTCGAGCAGGCTGGGACAGAGGTGGCTGGGTGGGGCCGTTTTCTCCTATGCTATTAAAGCTTTCTTTTCACTTGAGGCCTTTTATGAGCTGACAAATGTATAGACAGTTATTTTGAAAGAACAAAACCTTCACATTACTGGCTTGAACCTTTTTTTTTTTTTTTTTCTTTTAAATAAAAAAAATTGGCATCAGAGTTCTCCAGGTATTGGTTTATTTTAACAAATTGTATAACAAACAAACCACTTTGATATTTGTTTGAAGTATCCAGTATTAAGGATACTTACTGGGAGAGTAGATATGCGTTTTTGTTTTTTTTGTTTTTTTTCTGTGCTTTGCAGTAGACTTGAATTCACATGCACTGCATTCATGTGGTTGCATGTTTCAACAAGAACTTTCTTAAAGTTAAAGAAGAATAAGGATCCTCATTATTGTTTTACCAATATATTTCAAATGTTGCAGTCAAAACTTTTTTTTCTTTTTTTTTTTTTCCTGTGCTCTGATTTGGATATAGTAAAGAAGCCAGTTATTTTGAGAATGAACAGCTGCTTTTTTTTAGTAGTGGAAGTTACACACTTAGACTCATGGGAAATGTATCGTCTGACTTCTGGATATCAGTTTAAAGTTTGCACGAGAATGAATAAAAGCAATACATAACATGTTTAAAGTTTTTGGAAATGACCCTGTTTTCCTGCAAAAAAAGAAAACCCTGTTAGAAGCTGAAATAAGCTTATAAATTAAGAATACAGGTTTCTGTAGCAGAAACCTCCTAATCCCTTACAACCGGTAAGGAAAATGTTTACATGGTGTTTATGACATCAGGTCTATATATATATATATATATATATATATATATATATATATATATATATATATATATATATATATATATATATATATATATATATATATATATATATATATATATATAATTAGTTTCTAAAAGGAAGTATCAGAAGTTAAAACAACCCATGGTCTATTAATAGATAATAAGGAGTGTAAACTTTTGTTGAGCGGCAAAATAACATGATTTGAAGCAGTTTTAATTGAGAATGGGGTTTGTGCAGCAAAATGGCAATCAATGTCAACACAACAACATACATCAAAATAAACTGCTGTTTGTAGCCTCTGATGGAACTCGAATGTCATTCCGCTTTTGTGGTAGTTTATACGGGAAACTGCAGACAAACCAAAGTAAATTTTAACTGTAAATATGCAGAAGGTGTAATGACAAAGTGTGGGAAACAGACATCCTTCCACCACTTCTGCTTCGCTGACTTAAATATGGATTACAAACTTCCCGGACGTTAGAAACGGAGGCTGTGAACGCTCCTCCTTTTGTGTGTGTAGTTTGCTCGACATTTGGAAGTGGACTTGTAACAAGGGGGTGGTGACTGGAAGGATGTTCCCGTACAAACAGTCCTTCTTCTCCACTTGCTGTACACTTGGGGGTAAAAAGAGCTCGGTTTGTCCCTAGAGACCATATCCACACTGTAACTGAGGAGGAATGACGTTTCTGATTACTGACAAAGGCAAAAAGTAACTTTTTTTTTTTTTTTAATGTAGGTTGATTGCCCCAAGTGTTAACATTAATTGGCATTTTGTTTTAAACACGTAATCCATTTTAATTCAAAACGGTGTCACTTTACACATCATTTCAGTCCCAAATGAAAGTTTACACAGCTTACTGTCTGACGATAGATCTAATCTGTTCTAACTCTGGAATGTTACTTTACGTGTTTGTCACACAATGATTGTAATATTTACATTTGAAGGTATTGTGTTCAGCTTTCAAGTTGTTAAAACAACAGCCGGTCTGTATTTTTTTAAATTTTTCTTTTCTTTCTTTTTTTAATTTTTTTTTTTTTTTTTTTTTTCACGCGATCAATATACCCAGGTAGTCTGATGTTGCGTCTTGAAATGTGTTTGTCATCATTCCGGTCCTGTTCAGTGGGGTGTTTTTCCCAGACTGATTTTCAGCTTTTTACGCATGTAGAAACAAACTTTACAGCGACAGTATTCTGGATGATCAGAGGTGGAAGACACACACGAGACAACTTAAAGCCTTAGTTTAATTTCATAAGCACATCAATCCTCACAGTGCACACGTTAGTCCTGTGAAGAGCAGAGTTATTCTGCAACATTCTGCCTCATAAAACACAATTAACTGTGGATTATGGAATCCTGATATTAGTAATGCGGGGTTAAAATAATTAGGTTTCTCTGTTCAACTTCTCCTGGTTTCTCCATCATCCTAGCAGACAAGTGGGGTCTTCCTTCAGCCACATTTGGGTTCAGTTACATGTGGACACATGCTGACACGGGTAACGGCAGTTTTCTGATTCTCATTAAGGAAATATTCACCCTAAGGAAACTGCCCTGTGTTTTTCTTTTAAGTGCTGACCTAGGATCAGAATCTTCTAAGATGATGTAAAGGTGGCAGATTTTCATCAGGGCTCTAATTTGAGTGTTAGGAAGTAATTTACTCTGAACGGTGACATCAGTAAGGATAATGAGTATTTTCACAGTTTTTGTTGGGAATCATCTGAATCATCCTCTTAGTCAGCGTATGTAGCAGAACCATGTCTGACCAGACGGGGGCGCAAAGCTCTGCTGTTTGGGATGGTGCCGCAGTGTTCCAACTCTATCCCGTTAGAGACACTTTGTTTCTTATGCCAGGAGCTGACACATGAACTTGGTGTGACACGCTGCCTTCATGTGTACAGAAGTGGTATTACCACTTAAAGACTGCTTTACAAGTTCTTTCACTTCTAATTGGGTTTACTTTTTTTTCTTAAATGTTTAAAACACCAATATATGGTGTGAGAAATGAACTACATGCTATACTATGTTCTTGTTTACAGTGTACTGGAGGAAGTGGTTTTAGGGCATTTTCTATGCTTCGCACAGGTCTCTTTCTCCATTTGTTGTTTCCAGGGAAATGTCACCTTTAGCCTCTTTTTCTGTAATGTAAGAATATATGGACACCTCTTTCCTCTGTTCTTTCTAATGTATGGCTACCGTCTTAAAAATAACAAGTCTTTTTGTTTTGTGTTTTGCAAAATAAAGTTCATTCATATGCAGTCACCTACAAGAAGTACAACAGTGTTTTTTTTTTTTTTTTTTAAATGTTAAATTTCCAGACGACACACAACCATTTTGTGTGTGTAAAAGCTGGATTTGCATCTACAGTATTTTAAACGATACGTGTTGACGTGCAGCACGGTGGCTTAGTGATTAGTACCGTTGCCTCACAGCAAGAAGGTTCCTGGTCCGGTTTTCTTTCCGTGGACTTTGTATGTATTCTCACCGTGCTTGTGTGGCTTCTTCCCACAGTCCAAAAACATGCATACGAAGTGGTTTGATTATTCCAAATTTCCCGTAGGTGTGAGTGTGAGCGTGCATGGTTGTTTGTCTCTGTATGAGTATGCCTGTGATAGACTGGCAACCTGTCCGATGTGGACCCATGCCTATCTGACTCTGGCTCTGGCAGACCCCTATGACCCTGCAAAGGATTAAAAATGGGAACAGGAAATGGAAGGATGCATTGTTGAATTTCCCTGAAGTGCAATTCAGCACACAACGTTTTGCTGCATTTCCTCAACTGCTCACTAGGTGGCAGTAGGACACTTGAAATCATGAGCTGTCTGTTAATCCTCTTCAATTAGTTTCATTGTGAAATAGGAAAAAGTTGGATTATTTTTACACTTGCAAAATAAAGTGTGGACACATGCTGACATGGGTAACAGCATATGTTACATGGTGCAATCACATTTTTAAAAAGCTATGTACACTTTATCACATTAACAAAAGTGATACTCTTATTTCCTTGATCCAAGTGCAGAAGCTGCATGGTAGCACTCACTCATGGCAACAAAACAGCCTTTTCATCTTGACACCGTATGATTATGCCAACTCTTCACATGATGCTCTCACTTGATTTACTTGATGATGTTCACTCTGGCACAGATTACACACTCCTCAAAGAAAATAAAAATGCACGTGCAGTGCAGGAAGACTCTCTAAGACTGGCTTTAGAGCCATTACAGTAAGACCTCCTCTAGGAATGCAGAGTGCTTTCAGTGCTCATGCGGAAGGTGAAGCTGGGATTGTGGAGAGGATTGGCTTTGGTTTTACGGCCCATTCCACAGCACTTCAAACCTGTTTATCCAGGCGGCCAGGCAGTGAAGCTGCTGGATTCCTGGCTCACTTGTGGGGGAGGTTAAATGGTTTAAAATGGTTCAACATTTGATAGAGGTTTGGGGAAGAGGGCTTGAGTTGTAAGTCGGGGGGGCAACGTGGCCAAGAATACCAATCTAGGCTGCATATATGAACAACAAGGCAGGGTCAGGCATAAAAAAGACCTTTACATAACCGCAGGACCTAATTTGTTGAAACACAAGAATGTGGGAAAAAAATGGTGTGAACCCTAGTGTTTTATTCAGACTCCACATGTGTGTTTATGAATGGTGTGAAACGTCTTAAAACTAAATATATGTGGACTTTCTTTAGATTTCACACAAAAAGACAAGAACTATTCACTTCTCACTTGCAAAAAATAACGTTTCAAGAAGACCTATTCTGCCCTTTTTATTGTGTTTTTTTATGTTGTTTATTGTGGCTGGTTTTAGTGGGCGGAGTCAGAACGTATCCATGAAACCAGATCAGTAAAATAGGTGGATTGCAAACATGTCTTAACAACGTAAATACTCGGATGAGTTCTGATTTTCTGCCACTTAAAGTGTGACGTTTGTTTACTTTAGACCTGAGCACTTCCTAAAGTCAGAGAGTCATTTTATAACTCTCGATGTGACCCGGTAACGGATTAAGCGGGTATAGATAATGGATGGATGAATGCCTTTCTTTAACGTTCATGGTGCTACTGTGAGGAATTTGTGCTTTAAATCACTCATCAAACAAGTTTCTGTAACTGCCTTCCTCCAGATTTAGTGATGCAGAAAAACTTTTAATTTAAGATCTGACAACGCAGTTCGTTATTAACAGTATGTCCTAAAATTACACCGAATAGACTTAATCTGATCCAAAAAACTCTTTATTTCTGAGGTTCTTCCCTTGCGGAGCACGCTCCCTGCCTTTAGGAATAGGCTTAAAACGTTCCTTTTTTTAATGCTGCTATAGGTCTTATTTGCCGGAGGACTTCCCATGATTCACTGGGCTTTTTCCTGACTGTTTACTCTACGTTTATGCATGTATATGTCATTAAGATTGCGTTTAACGCAGACATCCTTGGACTAATCTCAGTGTTTGTTCTCATCGCAGACCCCCATCTGGTTCATTTTCTTTCTGTTTTTAAACCCTGTTAACGAGGTTTCTTGTCTGCTCAGTCGCCTCATGCTTGCTCAGGATGTGTGATTTCACCATGTTTTTCTTTTTATTTTGACCCGACTTTTATTATAAATTGGTGCTGTACGAGTCGAACTGATTTGAAACTGACTAGTCTCCCCCTCCTCTGTCCAGTTAAATTTAAAAGCGCTATTTTACTTCTGTGGTCCAGCAGAATAAGTACAAGACAGGCTGGATAACTGATCAGGTTGTGTGACGTCACAGTTCCCTACAAATCTGAATGACCTTCTTTTACAGACTCAGAATGACCTTCAGCTAAGTAGCAGCGTTTTGGTGAAAACACTGAAATAAATGCTCTGAAGCACCAGAAATACACTTTTTTTTATAAGAAACCCCCTTTAATTTGAAACCATATTGATGTTTAGAAGTTAAACAAGTCCAGAGACATTGTGTCATCCTTTAAAAAAAAAAAAAAAAAAAAGTTTTTTTCATTTTGTGACTAAAGCATCTGCTAAAATCAAACACTTGTGTGCGAACGTGTGTTAATGTTTCCTTCATGCTCAGGCAGCTGTTACGATATTAAAGTTGGGAGTCAGTTTTATACGCAGCCTTCATGTGAATCTTTTTTTTATTTTTTTTTTTTATTCTATGGCGGTGGGGGGCTGCGGTGCTTTTGAAGATAATGGAAGTCCATAGAATCCAGATTTTCAGATAAAAAAAGGATAAAGGGAAGGAGCACACTTCAGTCTCTGACAGGATTTGGGGGATTGATGGAGCACAGAAGGAGGTGTTCTGTCTTCCTTTCATCTGCTCGGTCCCACTGAGAGACGAGCAGCTGGGAAACGTCTCTGTCCACATTTGTGTGATGGGAGAGAATAGAAGGTTGACCATTGGACGCAACCACTGGGTCTACTGTGATGTTCAGACGTAAGTGGCCCATTATCTCCCTCTTTATAGATTTTACCTTGTTTTTTTTTCTTTTGGTGCCATTGATGTGACTCTGGGGACTATGCAGCATCTCCCTTTTGGTCAGAGCAAGTTTTCGTTTGAAGCGGGCATTTCTCAGAAGTTTTTCGGAGGCTGTGCCATGCATCCTATTTACGTCGGTAGTTTCCTGAGTTTTATTCTATTGCCATGGTGAGAATAGCTTCAGTACTTTGCAAAAGAATTGATTTTCTTTCACAACCCCAAATCAGAAAAAAGTTAACTTTTACGCTTACTTTCACATTTAATTCTGTGCAGACCAAAGAACGCTGCATCACAAATGTTGCATTTCAGACCTGTAGCACAGTTAAAATAAAAAGTAAAAAACTAAAGGTGTGTTGCAGCCAAGTGCCGACCATCTCACTTCCACACTGATGCTCATGCAGACGTACGTTTCGTTGCAGTTCCTCGACAGTCCGATAGAGGCCGGCTGCAACAGCGGGTCCATCTCCACTGACTCCCATGTTAAAACTTTAGAGCAGAAATAAACATATTTACAGCCTGTTCAAAAATAATATTTTGGTCTCAATTGAATGATTGACAACTTTGAGGGGGTGGATTTTGTTTGTACCATGCCAGGAGAAATTATATCAAGCACTAAATTTATTTGTAATATGATTGATTGGCAGTCAGCTCAGCCAATCGCTGGTCGTTATCACTTCTTTATTTGTAATCGTCATGCTACAGACCTTTACGAAGCTACCGCCCTTCACGAAGCTACCGCCCTTCACGAAGCTACCGCCCATCACGAAGCTACCGCCCTTCACGAAGCTACCGCCCATCACGAAGCTACCGCCCATCACGAAGCTACCGCCCTTCACGAAGCTACCGCCCATCACGAAGCTACCGCCCTTCACGAAGCTACCGCCCTTCACGAAGCTACCGCCCTTCACGAAGCTACCGCCCATCACGAAGCTACCGCCCTTCACGAAGCTACCGCCCTTCACGAAGCTACCGCCCATCACGAAGCTACCGCCCATCACGAAGCTACCGCCCTTCACGAAGCTACCGCCCATCACGAAGCTACCGCCCTTCAGGAAGCTACCGCCCTTCAGGAAGCTACCGCCCATCACGAAGCTACCGCCCTTCACGAAGCTACCGCCCTTCACGAAGCTACCGCCCATCACGAAGCTACCGCCCTTCAGGAAGCTACCGCCCTTCACGAAGCTACCGCCCTTCAGGAAGCTACCGCCCTTCACGATGCTACCGCCCTTCAGGAAGCTACCGCCCTTCACGAAGCTACCGCCCTTCACGAAGCTACCGCCCATCACGAAGCTACCGCCCATCACGAAGCTACCACCCATTTGTATTAACCCAGCTTCGGCTAAACACGGTTATTTTTGATATCACCATCAAGTCGACATGTTAAATGGTACATCCCGATGGAAACATCTCACGGCACCTCTGCAGATATTTCAGCGGGGTTCGGCTGAAGGAGATGGGAGCAAAGCTAACTTTGATTGACATGCAGCGGGCGTGTTCCTGGTGCTTGCTGGACAACATGGTTATACCCATGTATGAAGGAAAACGGGCTTCCAAACCGGTCTTGATAAACCAACAGTTACATGACCACATGCTCCGTCCATTGTTATATAGAGTCTGTGGTTGAAAACATCGCTGTGCTGCAGATTCTGCATGGTCCTGTTTGTCTTTGTTTTGGAGCACAATATGCACATTTCTTTCAAAATAGATTAAAAAAAACAGTTTCGTGTGACCATGGTAAATCCCTCCACTGTGGGATGGTCCGCCCCAGATGCCTCTGAGCCCAGAGATGTGAACAGTAATTCATTCATGTCATTCATTGTAGATGGTAAAATGTGCAAATCCCTAACAATATTTTGTCATTTTTAAACATCAAAATGATTCGTGTTACAGTTTGGTTGTGAAAAAAATCCTGAAATATCTCTCAACTTCCTTCACTCCAGCCATCTCGTCTGGTTCTTTAGAAAGTCCTGGGTTTGTCCCATAGCCTCGTCATCACTAAATCACTTGAGCTTAATTTTCTTTGTGATGCTTCATCTCATATCAGCAGATCAAGATCTATTCAGCGTGGAAATGTATAGGAAACGTGGGAGACTGCGCTTTGCTGTCTCTGTGTGAGTTTGTAAGTGGCTGTGATTAAAACCAGACGGGAGTGGGAGTGTTTCTTATTCTGAAATAGTTATGATAACAGATGTGTCCTTTTGAGAAGGAGGTTCACAGCATGCACTTTCTATTTTAGCAGCTCAGACTGCAGGGAAGTCTGCAGAAGAATCAATCAATGTCTACATGGACAAAAATATGTATGGAATAACATTGTGGCTTTTTTTTTTAAATTTTAGGCAGCAATTTTAATAGTTGGACATGAAGAATGAGGCCTTGAAGGCCAATGTTAAGTGCAACATCAGTGTTAATTTGTCTGGCAAAATGCGATAAATCCTAATACACAAGAACTAAAACAAATCATCAGAAAGCACACACGCAGAGCTTTGCATTCATCCTGATTAACCGCAGAGATTCTGTTTTTTTTGTCCTGTGTTTGTAGATGAACTGAGCTCGAACGGGACTGCAGCTTCCTGCTGCTGCGTGTTGTTTCTGGCCACCTGCTCCCCTCTGGCACAGCTTTGAACTTCCCCGTGTGTGTGTGTGTGTATGCGTGTGTGTGTGTGGAAACGTATGGGTGTATATTTGTCAGGGCAGTTAGTGGAGTAGTAGTAGGAATGTTAAAAGGTTGAGTCCAGCATCTGGAGGATCATAAAGAGGAGCTGGTGGGCTCGTTATTCGAACCAGATGAGGACACCTGATCAAATCCCAGGAATAAAAGAACATTTGTTCATTTTGCACTTATTTTACATCATTTCTTATCAGTTTTCACATGCTTATGTCTTATCTTATTACCGGACACGCATTTCTTAATCATGTCAGATAGCTCTGACTGTACTGCAGCTCAGGTGGTGCAGTGAGCATTTTGCTCATGTAGTAGTCTTTTTCCTGAACAACGTGCGTTTGGAGTGTGTATGTACCCAAGCAGAAGGAAATGTGAAACAAAGGCTGAAGTCGGCTTCACTCGCTGGACTGAAACACACAGGTACATACAGACTCAAACCTCCCTTCTGCTTGCTTCTGTGCACTCGTGATCAGCTAATCGGTTCATTCCTATGGACACATCCTATTTATAAAATTGGTCATTATATGTGCAATAATCTGTCAACCACTGTGCAATAACTGAATTTAAACTTACAAAATAACTCGGTCAATTATTTATTTATTTATTTTTTTAACCCTCTGTGTACTGACTGGAGACTGGAGACTGAATTTCCCAGAGGGAATCATCCCAAAGGGATGTTGAGTCAAATGTCTGTCTAAGGAGCTGTACTTTCTTGAACTGAACACCAGGGGGCGACATCTGTTTTTCATACAGAGTACGTGGAAACGAAGTCTCAGAATGTGAAGATGGGAGGAGCTAATTAACTATGGCATCATTATAGGTCTCCTATCATAAAGTCAACAGCGTTTCTGTTTGCAGCTCACAATTGTAGAAGACTGTGAGTACACCACTACGCGGTAAACGTACCGCCATCCTCTGCCTGCTTGCACTCTGCAGTCTGTGAGACTACAAAACGTTTTCTTTTAGTAGCCTCTTATGTCGACAAACTTACACAAACTGTTAGTGATGGGCCCTCATAAACAAGTTGATATTACATGATTCAGTGACTTATAAGTGAGGAACCTGTTTGTGGGCAGTGCAGAGTTCTACAAATGCAAGAGATTGCTACTAATTGTGGTCCAAAAAATATATATATTTTAATTAGTGTTTTTCTGTAATGATGTCAAAATAATTCTCCTTCTGATGATAAATATTTTCCCTTCATCATCAGCTGATTATATAAAAAAAAAGCTTTGCACAACATGAGTCATTGAAAAGAATGTGGACGATCAGCAACTATTACCTGCAAGTTTTCTGTATTTGTGTTAATATTCATGCTGATGTACCACAGCAGATGACATCTTCTGAGGCTGCGCTATCGTACAGATAGACAGGTGTCTGTCCGCTCTCCACCTACTCCTCATCCATTTCCAGGACATAACTGGACCACAACACAGCTGCTGTTGGAACATGTTACATAAGAAGAAGATCACACTCCTGTGTGTGTTTCCAGAGGAGCTGGTGGAGTTTTGGGATGTCGAGTGGTTTCAGTTAATGTCATGTGACCTGTGAGGCAGGTTTGGTATTAAAAGAAAATGTGCACATGGAGGATTGGACCCAGACAAAAGACATTTTTGTAGAGGAAAAACAATGAATACTTAAACTATTTTGGTATCTGTGTGACGCCAAGAAGCTCCTCGACTCCACCACTCTTATGAGAAATGAGAGTGAGGTTTGTTTTTGAAGAAATAACATGAAATGTGGGATCTGAAATGACTCATGTTAAGCTTTTGTGTCAATATGTGTACATGAGCAGTTCACAGGGCCCTGAAATTTCTGGGCCATCCGGCGAGAGTGGCGTCCCCGGTTTCCACAGGTTGTTTGGGAAACACAGCTCATGTTTTGTCCTACGAAGAAGAATGCCGTGAGAAAACTGGCATGTTGCTCGCACAGAGGTCTTACGGTATCTTATCTTCTAGGAAGTGACTGTAACAGTGACAAACACTTTGTAGTCACCAATGTCTCCGCTACTGTTTAACATAGACACACATAGTGGTTTATTATGGATCTTTGTGTGTTAAATGCTTAAACCAGCCGAGACAGCTGCGTACCTACAAAAATACAAGAAACAGCCGGCTTTCAGTTCTAAGTTCCCCTTACATGCACGACTGCGTGAACGCGTGTGTAATGTGGTACATATGTTCTGTGGTTGTGCATGTTTGTGGACCGAGGACTGGGTGCGGTTATGAAAACAGTGTTGTCCAGAGTACAGTTCCCTTGGATCACAGGTTACAGCCCCAGGGGGTTGTGGGAGAGGCCGGGACACTGTAGGGAGCGGATGAACCTTTTTTTTTTTTTTTTTTTTCTTTTTTTTTTTTTTTTTTTTTTTTTTTTTTTCCCCTTGTTTGCATATATATTTATGGTTGATACCATGTTGGTATAACCGGAGTTGTATATATGCATTTTAATCTGGTAACCAAGGGTGTTTTGTGTGTGTGGGTGAGTGTGTGCAAGTGTGCTACCTTCACCAGCCCTCATAACAGTCAAACTTATATTTTTATTGATCCCTGGAGAAATCAAACAAGATAAAAGTAAAGGGAGAGTCGGAGAGAGGGGTGTAAATGTTCTGCAGAGGAGGGCTATAGTCACCGGGTGTGGAAAGTGGAGAGAGAGAGAGCAGAAGAAAGAGACAAGACAGTGGTGGTGCAGTTTGGTGTCTATGTTGTAATATTTGTCAAGAAGTGAGCGGATGAACCTAACGGTGACTCGCAAAGACTCATCGTTTGTGCATGTGTGGGTGAGCGTGTTTCAGTGACCTGTCAAAGAGGGAACAAGAGGGAAGTCACGGTAAAGTGGAACACTTGTTTTTTAGTGATTCATCTTTGCAAGTGTGTCCACAACCGAGACAAATAACTCAGCCATCCCTTAATTCGCTATATTCACCTAATCCTTTAGTGGGCTACTGATGATTTGAGTGGGCTTCCTGCAGAGGTCGTCAGTCCATCACAGTCCATCACAGGAGGTTTTTAGATACTCAGAAATATTAGAAATATTAGACATTCCCATCAAAGTGGTTCCAGTCAAGGATGCTGGAAGTTAGTCAGAATTAGGATGATGGAAAGAGAAACTTCAATAATGATGCCATATTAACTTGTAAAATGAATTCATGAATTTTATTTGAATTCAGGTAGAAAAACAAAACGTTCACAGCTACATGTCCAGGGTGTAACCCTTCCCCTAACCTGAAGAGAGACGGGATAAGCTCCAGCAGATTCCCGTGACCCTGCATTGGATTAAGACGTATATATAATGGATGCATGGGTGGATGGATGAGTATAGATGATGGATGATTTATTTTTTAATTATTTTAACAGTTTGCCCTATTTCCCCTTTCAGCCAGTAGGAGGTGCTGCCACCTCTCAGAAGCCCAACTTCCAGCATTTGTGGTTTAGGGCTGTAAGTTGGCTTCTGAGAGGAGGCCAAAGGTTATCATGATCAAGTAAAACATGATGATCACCATTGTTGAGTCACATCTATGAAGAGCTTGTAAAGAAGGAACTAATGAAGTGAGTTAAAGAACGAAGCAGCTGTGGTCCGCGGAGGAGACCAGTGGCTTCCGTGCAGTGTTTTTAATGTGACCGTGGTCAATTGTGCTGCATGAATCAACGTCAGATTTAAACTGATTTGTGTGACAGTATCACCCTGTGGCATTTTCAGATCCCACTCCAGACTGTAGAGACATAACCTGTTTGTAGCAGCTTCCATAAATGTCAGTCAGCATCTGGAAACTCATAACCAAGAACTCCTTGTTGCAATATCAAAACTTCGGCTTTTAGGAAAATCTCTGGGATCTCTGTCCCTTGTGCATTGTGGAAAGAAGGTTCAAAGGACCGTTGGGGAGATGTAGTGGTGTATTGACGCAGCTCCGTGATGTAATGATGGAGCTCCGTGGTGGTTCTGTGGAAAATCAAACCAGATCTTGAATCTTTCCAAAGTTTAAACCAACTCCTGGTTCAAGTAGATTGAAAATGGGTAAAAAGAAATACAGATATTCTGTTCAAATGTACACCTATAGTTAATTTAGGATCCTGAGGAAACTAACCACGCCTATGTTTGACCCATCAGTGGGTTAAAACCCAAAACTGGCCTTCTGTTAGGCACCAGTGCTGACTTTACTCCAAGCTGTGAAACAAAATCTTTACATTTTCACCTGGAAGCTGAAATTCTAACACGTTACTCCCGGCAGAGTTGTGAGAACAACAAAATGAACTCGTCTACTTTTAAATGGCAGACATGCAGTTCCGCTTTCCAACACCAGGCGGTGCCACGTCTCTGTGATGTGGACGGCTCACACCCACAAACACAGCGGTTCAGTTTCATAGTAAAGAAAGGTAAAGTTGTATTTGCAGAAACATCTCCAGGACTATGACAAAAAGAATAATTTTGCTGATAAATCTGTGTCCTGATTGTTGAGATGAACTCTTTATAGAATAAGCATCATTTTCCTGTAACTCTTCTCTGTCCCTAATCACTTTTAATTAATCACTGAGCTGAGTTTAAATTCTTCCTTTTGTTAACTCGTGTTGGCTAAGCCTTTCTCTGTTTTTGTTGTTATCCTGATGAATTCCCTCAGCTTTTCTTCTCGAACTGTCTTGAAACAATATGCCTCTCCACATCTGGGATGCACCTGTCACGGTGGTGAGTCTAATTTTCCCACGAGACTACATGAAGCTGAAAGCCCTTTTACCCATTTTCAGAAATACTTATCTGCGTGAGTTGTAATGTTGTGAAGCTGTGAGACATGGTTTCAAATCACTGTCCCCAAATGTAAAATACGTAAAATATCTTGCAAAAAAATAAAGTTAGAACCCAAATGTATCACCAAAGAATGAAAAGTTGTTTGTTAAATCAGAACCTTGAGGAAGTTTGTTTGGTGTCAGTATTCAAACAATGACCAGGAAGTATTTGATGGGGAATCATGTCGGCTTTGGCTCGACATCAGAAGCCCCCAAAAAAGACATGGCAGTAGAAACGTAGATGGGCTTCCAGATGGCATCGTCCACACCCAGTACAGGTCCATCCATCGTCCTGTGAGAGACTACAAGAGCTAGATGACAGAACTTAAAAGTAATAAAATAGTTCTTCACATAAAATTGAAACTGATATTTGATATAGATTTATGAAGATTTAATGAGTGAGGAAATAATGAAGGAACATCCCACACCTGTACATCAGACAACCTCTGAGGAATTTATTCAATCATTTTTAAGTTTTTGAAAAAGTGGGTTTTACATATCAAAGAGATTTAATTGCTTAACTCTTTTTTTCAGGTTGATATAAAGCCAATGTTTGCGCTTTAAAATCATATTTACAACAAAACTATAGCTTGTTAAACAGCTGAAATAATACATGACACAAACTTTGAGTAAAACCTTTAATTCAATTGCTGGGAAGCCAGAAGAGGCGTAAGCAGCTGGTTTGGACTTAAATGACTCCTGCTGGTGCCCTGAAGGATGGAAGTGGGAGGAATTGTTGCACCACGTGGGAACCGAGTCACAGTAGAGAAGCACTAACAGCAACAAAATGCAAAAATTATTAATATAGTTCTGTTAGTAAAGCTTTATTTAATGAATCTTTGGTGGTCTAAGCATGTGACCTTAGTCTTTTACTAAAACAAAATTCTCATTTCTCCCTGTGTAAAGGTCACCGTAGTCAAATGCTTTACAGTTCCTAGTAGGTGTTGCACGTTTACAACAATCCAATGCCATTCCTGCAAAAAGTTTTCCTGCAAAAACAGGGATGAAAAACAATGATAAATGTTGGCGCATGTGTGTGGGACTCTTGGCTGCTGCCTGTGCGATGGGCTGGTTCGTCTTTGGGGCCTGTCTGAATCACTGTTTCCAAAGCCGGTTGCCGTGGCAGCGAGAGGGCTCAGGGATCTGGCACGAAACAACCACATAAATCTACACTTAAAAGGGAACTGGCTCCTGCCTCGCCCCTGTGTGTTCAGAAACTACCTTTGATACGATGTCCGTGCTTTCTGACTCAATTTCACTGGCAGGGAATTAAAGCAACAAAAAAAAAAGAAGAAGCATGTATTTTAGCTGTTGCTCCAGGACTACATTATATAATGTAGCAGCAGGTTGTGATACGGAGGTGTTTCTTGGTAACTTCTGAAGATGAATGCCAACAGGATGGTTGATCTCTTCTCCCTTCTCTGAATTAGATTCTTGATTTTTATCTTAAAGAATATAAATAAATGTCCATTTAAACATAACAAGGGCAATTAAAGAGAATTTTGGGGGCAGTCTGCTAATAATTTGTTTTCATATAGAGCAGCCAAAGAATGGGAAAGGCAACGAAGCACGTGCATGACGTCTAATGACCGCGAGCTGCTGCTCATTTGTTTCCACGTCCACGTGCTGGAACATCAGCGTTCTACATGGTTCTGCTGGGAGCTTCCCTCTGATCGGAAACCTGCGCTCTGTCCTTCGTTGTTAAGCTGCCAATCTGTCTGCATCCAATAATAAACATCATTTATAGATGTGTGAACCGAAGGTCACTGAGCAGCCTCTCCTTCACCGTGTTGAATAATAAACATTAAGGAGCTGGTTGAAACAATGCAAAACAGCATGCGCACATCAGCGTTCTGATGAAGTTTACACAGCTTTGTCTTTTTCCCACACTGATGGAAAAATTCCACATGTGGGAGCAGGACTGCAGTCGCTGATAAAATGGGATAAAATGAGATGCCCAAATGTTCACACAGGAACACTCGTACCCTGGTAACGGTTGTGTTTACAGCGCATCATTTTCACACCAGAAGGGCATTTGCTGCTATTTGTCTGAACAAAGTGGTTCTTGTCTCGTCACACAAAGCGACTCGCGGTGGTTTCCTGCCCACAGTCAGTCCATCACCTGGGCACCTTTCTTTCTAAATCAGATACATATTTAAAGATGGTGAAAAGTACATTGTCGTGACTCGTGTCGTAGTTGCTGTTGTGCATTTAACTTTTTTGCTGCTTTCAAATTTAACTCTTTTTAGTTTGTACAGCATTTCACAGTTACCCACAGAGGACTGATGCTTCGTTTCCACTTGTGCTCTTGTGAGTTTGTGTGAACGGAGGAACATGCCCCCTGGTGTTCAATACAAGAAGGTGCAGTTCATTACAGATGGGTTGGCTGGACGCTAACGATGCTTAAGGCCAACTCACTGGCATTTCCACGGAGGGAAATCTTATCCAACAACAGCCCACACTTTGTGCTTATACAATTTCTCTACCTGGACATCAACTGAAAGAAGCTTGTTTTTCATAATCCAGCTCGTTGCTTGTGGAAATGAAGCGGTTTTGCTTAGGAAGGTTCTTAACTGAATAAAAGGTTGCAGAAGTATCCTACGCTCCATTTTCATAGGATTAGCTTTCATTGAGGAGGTGAAGTATTTTTTTTAACCACAGAATGTCATCAATGTTAATAGCACTTGATCAAATCTATTGTTTTTGGAAAAATGTGACTGCTAAGTCTGTATGGGTAGGTGTATTTCACAGAATCAAGAAAAAAAATTGATATTTGTTAACTTCTACCAGCAGGAATTATCTTCGTTTTTATTATAAATAAACGAGAGTTTGATAGGATGCTTTTAAAATGGAATAGATGAGCACCACGGTGAAAAAGGACAAGATACCAAATGAGAAATAATCATTCTTTTGTCACATCGATTCTCTTACAGCTGCAGTTAATTTTGTTATCCTCCGCTGCGACAGTTTTCGGGCGAACAAATTACGCTCCGAGCATTGCAGAGCGACTAGACGTGAGAAAAGTCTGTGTCACAGACAATGTAAGGGATTTAGTAGGTCCGATATACACTGAATGTGAGGATGAAAGAGGCTGGGGATGAGAGTGTGGGCCTGTGAAAGAAGGGAAAATGTCAAGAGGTGCTTGACTTCTTGTGTGAGAGACCTAATTGAATTATTAGATGTCAGACGTGTCAAAACTGGAAAATGTAAGTGACATCAGACCGTCGCTTCTCCAGCAGAAAAGGATCATTCTCTGACACAGACATGCTATTAACCCCCCCCCTCCGACTACAGTGGTCCCCTAGCCGGGCCATTCTTTCCCATTCACTTCGCAAAATTCTCTCACATGAAATGGGTCTGTTGCTACAAAGTGCATTAAGCATTTCCATTTCAACTGGTAACAAGTTTCCACTGCAAAACCAACAAAAGCCATTTACCCACGTCCCTGCATGTCATTTTGGATGTCCTTCGTTGATTCTTGTTTTATTGTCAGTCTGCCTGTGGCACACGATTTGCTCTTCTGATTGGTTGTGCAAGTACCGATGGTGTCTAGAGTCGGTTTCTTCTGCATCTATTGGTGCTGAGCCCTGAAATGAAAGTTGAATTTGCTGAAGGTAGACTTATTCCTTTTACTGAGGATTTCCAACCTGGGGTCCACAATCACAGGGGATACACGAGGTTCACATTGTAAAAATGATCTCTCGGATAGATTTGGTCATTATACAACATCAGAGCATGTTTCTGTTTCAGGATGAAGGGCATCAAACACTGCTGCTATGCACAGATGTGCACTAGATGTTTAGAAAGAGCAGACCGACAACCCTGTACAACGCCCTGTCTGATCTATTTTTGATTGAAACAGCATAAATCTGGTGCACACTCACTCCCTAAGACCATCAAGTAGAGGCAGAATCAGACATTGTTCAATGGAGATGTTTTTTTTTTTATGTGCAAACTTAGATACTGAGCTGGAAGAGTTGCCTAGATAAACACTCAGGTGCCATCACAGTGTTCACACTACCAGCTCAAATGGGATTTTTAGTCCATCTGTTCAGAATCTGATACGTCTGACTGAGTGGTCACTTTATATATTGTAAGTGATAAAATCCAATACGTGTGTCATTGTTATTGTTCACTAATCCTCATGGCTACTGTTGTAACCTACACGTATGCAACAAATGCAAACTGAGCGAAATGTAGAGACTTGAACTGGATTCGCTACAGTCATAAATGGATATGAAGAGCTGCTGCAAATGTTCTACAAGTTAAAAGCGAGACCAAAGACGCTTCAGTGTACAAGCGTCTTTCAGGCAGCTGGTATGTCAGTACAGTGGTCCAGGCAGGATCTAGTGGCTGGTAAATACAATGGGCGAAGCACCAGTCACGTGACCCACAGGTTTCTGTGTCATACTGCACCTCTTCATACTGATCCCCACCAAAATATCTGCAGAGCTGCCGCAGACATTTACAGACATTTACAGACATTTCAGAAGTTGTTTTTGTGGCGAAACCTAAAATGACCTCTGCATTAAGCCAAAGCGAGATTAGAAACATTATATTAGAATTAAAGTAAATTAAAAATGCATTTGATGCTTTATACATGTTCCCTAGATGTGGTACAAAAACATTCACCCCCCCACAGAGTTGTCATGAGTGTTATTTTATTAAGTTTAAGTTTTTACTTGTGCTCTGAATTTGGACATAACCTTGGAGTCAATGGTGATTGACTTGCTTTTGCAGCCAGCCTCGAGCTGATGAACCTCTTTTGTGAGGACGGTTTTCATTTTACTGATGTTGAAACATGTTTGTCACAGGACTCATGAGTGTTGAACCGCTTCATTTCCAGCTTTCAAGACCTCAGTTGTACTCAACTGTTTCTGGAGAATATTACAAATGTTGTCAAAGAGCACGGTTGCATCCCACACTAGTGAAACATGCAGCTGCATGTTATTTTCCCCATTCAGCCTTCATAGCCGTCAGAGATGAAAAATACAGAATAAAAATAAAAACAGCCCATAGCCGCATGTCAAGCACATCCCACCTGACACTTCATCCTGGGGCAGAACAATGTAAGCTCACGGTGGCTGTTATTTTTTTATGGAAGGAATAATACAACTGACTTTTCAGAAACACGTGCCAATTACAGTTTGTAGATACAAGCACTGGAGTTTTTAGAAAGAAAATAAAGTAAAGCCGTTGATCTTAAAAGGGCCTTTTGTTTGTAACATGTCCTTTTCACCTTGAAAGCATGTCAACATGGTCAGGCAGTAGCTTTTCTAGCAGCTGGACACAAAGCTGCAGCGTTGCAGCGGTGAAGTGAACAACAGACCGGCTTGGAAAAGAAAAAAAAAATAAATGAAATTTAGCGGGAAGCGGAGCAGCTCGGTGGTGGACGCCAGTAAAATGAAAAACAGCGACGCGTTGGAGCCGAGAGGTAATTCAACGCACAGCGTCCGTTTTAGGGGTGTTATTTGTGGAGCGGGGCTCTGTGCACGTGTGTTTGCAGGACCACGTGTACATGTGTGCATACACGTGCATGTGTGTGCACGCGCATCACCACATGCTCACTGTGAACACAGCACTCAAATCCAAAACATGTTTTTCACTACCGTGTGCCGGTTACACATGAGTGAAAGTATTTGACGGTCAGCTCAGCACACGTGCACACACTCACACACTGCCGTTGCCGGCGGGATCATACAGTCCACTGGTGGTCCTGTTTACTTTAGGCCCTGGGGCTTTTTCTTTGTTATCCCTCCCTGCATCCCTTTACTCGGTTCATCTTCTGTCCGTACCCCGTGTCTGGCTGTCTTTCATACGCGATCAAAGACTGGCCCCTCCCTGTGAACACCCATTTTCATCACAACATACAACAACAGAAGCATGCGGAGCCCTTCGCCCGGACCCTGTCTGCCATATGCACACATCCACACCAGTTTACGCACCAAATCTTTCATGGAAATGTTGTTCAGACTCATTTTTCATTGCACTTACTCATACGGATTTCATACATTTGCCATCAGCAGACACGAGCATATTACACTACAACCTGGAGTATGATCTGAGCTGTGAGGGAGGGCTCTGGTCCAGATTCATGTCTGGCTTTTAATAAGCAGACAGAGTGATGAGTCCCCAGAGAGCGGGAGAGAAGAAAAGTCTGTTTACCATCATTCCCTTCAAATCCCCTCTGGCTTTATTTCCTTTTTACTTCGTCACTTTCTTCTCTCAGCAGCTAGTCTGAGCTCAAATCAGTTTCTGGCTCATTTTATAAACACAAAACCTTTTGGTCGCTAAAATCCCCACCATATGTTCTGCAATCCCTTCAGGTTTTCCAAACTTGCCATACCCGGCTATCCCTTCTGCTCTCACTCAGTCACAGCTTTGGATATCTGAAGACTGCAGCGGTTATGAAGCATGCTGTTATAATAGCTGATGATTATGATACGAGGAAGAAGTTGGAGAATCTGTTTTTTGTGCTAATTGCATAAGAATATTTCACATAGGTGGCCCCTTCTCATGAATATTTGTGTTCATGGCTAAAGACCACTGAAAAGCATCATTTGCCAATGATGGACAGAACTAAAGGTGGGACTTATGACCGAACCATCTCTGTGGGTATGCAGTTCCTCTCTACTAGCCAGTGTGTGAGATTTTGGGGGGTCTGCGGGATTGTATTTTAGTCTGCGGAGTTGAATGCTGCACTTCCCTTCCCAGTTTAAATAAACGCACCGCTTTCTAATCAGACAAATCACACTGTGCACGCTCACCGCTGAGCCACAGGAGAATTACATTTTACGCATGTTCTCACATATCTTACTGCAGAAACACAAATATAAAAAAAACCCAAAACAAAACAAAAAAAAAAAAAAACCGCCATCCATCATCTTTCGAACCACTTCCTCCAGCTCCTCCGGGAGGACTCCAAGGCGTTCCCAGATCAATCAGGAGATAAAATCTCTCCAGGTGGCTTCCTACCCAGACGCCTGAACCATCTTGGTTGGTTCCTCTCACAGTGGAGGCGTGGTGGCTCTACTCTGAGCCCCTCCTGGAGGACTGAACTTCTCACCCGGTCAGCAAACCTGCAGAGGAAACTCATTTTAGCTGCTTGTATTCACAGATCTTGTCTTTTGGTTACTACCCACAGTTTTTAAGTTTTTTTTTTAAGGTAGGAGCATGGATACACACTTAAAGTAGAGGTTCTCACATGTTTAACTCAGTTCAGAAGAGTCTGGACTACTGAAAACGCCAAGCAGAGGTTATTATCTTGGAACAAATAGAGAATAGGTTTGAGCTCAACCTTTAATGTATTATTCCTGTAATTCTAACCTCAATCTTGGACTCAAATGACAACACTAAAAGCAAGTGATTAAGATTGGGCAAACCCGTTTTCTGTTTTTTCACGTTCAGACTTTGTAACCTCACAAGCCAAATTCATCAGCCAAGACAAACAACATTTAAGTTCATGCCGTCCTCTATCATGATCTCATTTGTGTATTTTTGTAATAAAATTCTTTCTTTGATGAACCCTTCTGAGAGTAGAGAGAGAAATAGGCTTGATTTCCTCATGAGGTCATTCAACAGAAAGACTAATTGGACTAATAATTTTAGCATAATACTGAAAATTATACTGTGATCCTGATAAGCAAATGTGAGGCCTGTGGTGCATGTGGTGTGTGTGTGTGTGTGTGTGTGCGTGTGTGTGTGCGTGTGTGTGTGTGTGTGCGTGTGTGTGTGTGAGGAATCTGACACTCAGCACCGGTGATAACATCAGGACTTGGCAGACCTTATCACATGCTTGTCCACTGTGTCTGACATTGCCATACGAGTGTTTTTTAATGATTTTGTTTCTTTTCATATGTTGGTCCATGTGTATATTTCGGTTTAAGTGAGAGAGCGCATGTAAATAAATCATCTGCGGTCCTTCATGTGTTTGCTCTTTTGTTGTTTGTGTGTGCATGTGTGTGCATGTGTGTGGTTGTGTTGGCAGAGTGTTTGCTCTGCTGGTCTGGCCTCGGTGGCTTTTGATGCATATCAGGCAGCTGTTTGGCCCAGCAGCCGAGAGATCAGAATTAGAAATGTTATTCCAGCAAAACAGTGACTGTGAGGTGCCGTTTCGCAAAGCTACAGCCACACATGAATGTGCTGCGTGCAAGTGCTCTTGCACAAAAGTGCACAAAGCACCAACTGCTTCTGTTTTTAGCTCTTCCCCCGTCTCCTGATGCATTCCTTTGTCTGCATTTACCTTTCAGCCCAGAGGTCAAATATCACCTCAGGGATGCACTCTACCGGTTGAATTTTGCTTGAATTGTTGACTTAGAAACGATAATTGGTTTGAACTGAACTTCACGCAGAGATATTGGCCACAAATATTTTCATCTTGGAGTCTTGGGGACATTTCGCCTCCCAATGTGTTGGTTTTATTCCCTGCCTCAAGCTTTTAAAAGGAAACACGAACATGCGTACAGTACATGAGAAGTTCCCAAAAGTTCCCAAAAACCAAGTACATATCGAGTGTCCTCTAAGTGTTACAACCTAAAACCTGTTGTTTTTCTTTTAAGGCTAAATGCTAATCATAAGACAACTATTCTTTCTCTTAGTTTTGCAGGAAAAATCAATAGAAAATGCACTTTTTTATCCAAAAACAGCAGGAATTGTGGACGCAAGGCAGACAGTCACACACACACACACACACACACACACATGTGGACACAAACACACCGAGCTGTAAGTCGTGTCGTAGTCGGTGTAAGCGGATTCCTGTCATCTGGTTTTGGTTTAGATGGACCTCGTTTTAAGGCTGATTTGATCAAAGTTCACCCCGGACTGTGACTCAGTCTCTGCTTTTCTAGCTGTGCAACCACACTCACTCCAGATTCTTGCACCAGTATTGAGACAAAAAAGAGACATTTCCTGCGCACTCTTCTCACTTGACCTTGTGTTCGAACATGTTAATAATTTCCTGCTTTTTAATCCAATGAAACAGTTGAATCCACTGGTTTATTAGATTAGCCAGAATGGTGCCCATGTTCGGGAAGCAAAAGCAGAACAGCATCAAGACTCAGCTGGACTGAAAGGGAAGACGGATTTCATTACAACGGCCTTCTTCTTTTTATTGGACATTTGTGCATTCTTCACCAGTGAATGTACTGTTCTTAAAAATACCATTATGACATATTCAGCAGTGGAAGACTTTAGAAATTACGGCAGGAGTCTACTATAAACATTGAGATCTTCACATCCATGTCTAGTTTCTTCATATTTAACCCTTGACCCCGAGAGTGCATCTGCCCCTGATTCTTCCCATCTGCTGGTTTGGACCGAACAGTGGAGCCTTCTGTTCTGCTGACCCCTCAGGCGACTGAAGACCAACTTGACATGTGCTCAACAGTCAGTATGTTTTTATGATGTTTCAAAAAAGTGAGTTATTGCATTAGTCCGACTGAAACTTTAGTTTAGCCTGTAAACATCTTAACCTCGGGTCCCACTGGCTGCAGAAGAGCTGCAAAACGGCTGGACCGTACCAGCTGCCATCGTGTCCACCATAAGCACCATGGTGTGGTCAGAAATGTCTCAGAAGCATTTCTGCTCTGTTTCATTAAAGATGCATGTGGAGTCTGTTCTGGTGCTCGACTATGTCGGTTTGCACATGGCAGGTGAAACTGACAGGACGTCAAACACGAGAATGAGATGAAACATCGGGTCCAACCAGCACATGAACAGTATGTTATTTTACTACTCAACTTTAGCTGTCCATCAAACCAGGGGAAACCAACCTGCTGGTTAGACTACAAGACCTGGAGGAGTCTAAACCTTCTCCAGATAAATTCAGATCAAACCGAAGTTGTTGTATTTGGACCTGAGTGCTTCACGGACATATTGTCTAGCTATGTAGTTGCTCTAACTGCCTAATGTTTATTGTTATTTTATTGACTTTGCATTAATTTGACTACTTTGGAATGAGTTGAAGTGCCTTGAGATGACATTTGTTATTATTTGAGCCAATATAACTAAATTGCATTAAATTGAACTTGTAGAGGCTGTGAAAATAAAAGGATTTTTACCGGACCTCGGTACTTACGGTACTTACTCGGTACTTATGCTCAGACTGCACATCACCATGGAGATGGACTGTGTGACTATGTCTGTGGTGATGCCAAGGCCGTAGTCTAAGACTAGACTGAACTTCTCATAGTCAACAATACAGGTACTATAGTTGAACTAATCCCACGTAAACCATCAGCTTTAGAACGTAAACCACGTAAACCCTCCAAAAGGACTGAACCTGGCCTAAACCCTCTGCAAATGCTCCAGTTTCCTCCCTGGGCTTGAACCGAGAAATACTGGTAGAAGCTTTTGGCAGTTGTGGTTCAGTCCAGCACTGGTAAGTAATAAAGTTGTCCCACAGTTTGTGGATTGAGGCAAATTCGGCCTTTGCAATGAATGGCATTCCCCAAATGTGAGCCAGGTTTGGCCCAAAACGCTCAAAGAAAAAGAAAGAATTAGTCCATGTTGGTCGATATATGGCTGCGTTTAGGCAGCCACACTTACCTCGAGTTAATGCTGTCAGTCAAAGCCAAAAGTGGGCCAAAGAAAACTGAAGATATGAGCCAGTTTTAGACCAAACATTCTTTTCCATCTGGGATCTGTGTTTTTGCGGTTCGGCAACCAGGAAAACCCAACTTTAATGAGCTGAAAAGGGCACTATGACCACCTATCATGCTGGGGTTTAAGCGATGTTTGGTAAAGATATTTCTAGAAGAAAAAGAATTTCTGTCACATGCAGGAATACTGGAACGTAGAAAGGCGTCAAATTAAAAACCCTATTCAAGCTCCAACCGTAACCTGACACAGCTGTGCATTTAGATTGACACGCTGCAGAGTTTATTTATTTTAGTTTCTCCTTAACAGTAAAACAGGGAACAAATATTGAGTGAACTGGATCAGTTAATGAATGTTTCTCCTTTGACTCATTTCTAGCTACAAATAAACTGCTCCATCCCATCACTTTTTCATTTCCTGCTTTTACCAGCGCAGGTTATTGGTCTTTTTGGGGCTTGTCTTCAGGGTCTCAGAGTGTGTTTATTGTCTAGCTTTGCTGTGTTGGTGGGGAAGTGAACGAGTGGAAACAAGCGAATCTAAACATTGATCACGGGTTGATGTGCGACCAAAGGAGGAACAGAAAGAAAATGAAACCAGGTGCAGCAGAAGAGCAGGTGAAACAGAAATAGAAAAAGTGGCCGTCTGAGTTCAGTCCTTGCAATTAGATCCTCATGGTTCTGTTTATTAGTCTGCACCTGCTCGGGAGCTTTTATGTACGCCCGAGAGGCAGATGTTGAACGACTCCTTCTCTTTGTCTCATGGTGGAAAAGAAATCCCGCTCTGTAATGTTATAGCGATGTGATGTTTGTGTCTTTTTGTTCAGACATGGAAACCTATTTGATTTGTCTATTTACTCAAGTCTCAGATCTTTGTTTAGCACTGCGCAGTGTGTTTGAAGAACTGAACAGATGCAGAAGTATCGAGGGTTAAACCTGTTAGCTGGAGTCGAACATACAGACGATTATTTTTAAAATCACTCATCTTGAAATGAAAGGTTTAATTTAATTTAATCTTTAATTAAGTACTTACACAATTCATTTTACTTTACGTGTCCCTCCAATTCACAACAGTCATCTCGAGGAACTCTTCACAGGAGGCATTCGAAGTTAAATCTAACTAATTTAAGTCAAAACTGTGTTCACGCTTAACCAAATTCACAATCCTATAAGGTATACTATTCATTCCAACTGAGTCCAACATTTAAATAGAAAAAAATGCCAATTCATTAATTCAATTCCGTTCGGAGCAATCCTCCATCCTGCGTAAGCATGAGGTGAGAAGAAAAAGAACCTAGTTAACAAAATATAATATATATATGATATAAATATAAAAACATCTCATCCGAATCAGGCTCTGGGAGGCCAGACATCTCCTCTTAGATGGTGTGACATATGTCATATGGACACAGAGTATGGCCCTGCCATAAATGGAGGTATCCTTGACTATAAGCTTCATCAAAAACAAAACCTATAACCTCAAAGGTCTGTGTCCAGAAGAGAGGAGATGGATTAGTGGAAAAAACTGGACTTGTTTGTTACCTGGAAGCTTGTTCATGGCTGTTTCTTGCACAGTAGGAGTCAGCAAAGTTACAATGAAAAGAAAAAAAAACCCTAGAAAAAATACACTAGCAGACAAAAAGAGAGAGAAAGAAGAAAAAAGAAAAATGAACTTGGATTTGATTTTTCTTAATAACTGAGCTGCTCCTGTTTGTTGAGATGAAAAGGCAAATAAAGTAAAATGAATCTCTTTTAGAATTACAAACATTGGCACAGAGACATAAAAATAAAATGAGGAAAACAGGCAAGAGCGAAGAAAAGAAGAAGACAAGAGGAGAAACTCTCCAAGGTAAGGCTTTGAAACAAGAGGAAGTCCCATGTTTTTAATTAGGCTGCATTTCTAAATTTGATTTTCATTTCCTTTGTTGATGAGCTGCAACACTGAAACCAAAAAAACAGCTCGAAACCATAAAGACGTAGACTCTTCACCTGCAACACACTTGCTGTCCACGTGGCATCTAGTGTGCATGTTAGTGGTATGACTTTGATCAATTAAACCCAGCAAGCTCCAGCCTGTGCTTATGTTTGAGGTTGAGTGAAACCACTGTAAAATGAAAATAAAAGGGAGATATATTACGTAATGTTGGTTATCTGGGATTAAAAAAACAAAACAAAGCTGATTTAAAGAAAGGTGTATTCTGTTTTCCAGATGGCTGTGTGTGTAAGGACGTATAAAGAAGTGTCCACAAACTGCAGCACTGATCCACACAGGATATGAAACGACAAACAGATAAGGTGCTACTGCCCCACTTGCTGAGGAAGATGAGACACGGAGAATTGATATAATATTATAGATGTAATGCGCTCTTTATTTTCAACTTAGAGGTTGTCCTTTATTCAGCTGTTATTTGCCTGTTTCTTCTTTGTTTTCTTAAACTGCATTGTGCACGTCCTGCTGCTGCAAACAGGATAAAATGAAGCCAAAACTGTAAATATTATTAGCAAAAGTAAAAGTAATGAACATTTGCATAAAAACTCTTTCAGGGGCATTGACAAGTAATACTTGTGTGCAAATGCAGCCAAATTTCACCACAAATAAAATAAAAGCCTTTTTACATCTTCCTATGATCAGTTCCTACAGAAAGAAAAATGTACGCGGCATCATCTTTGTGCGCCTAAGGTCATGATAAAGGTTGAAGATGTGGGCTATTGATGGATGCATCTGTAGAAATCCGTTGAGTTTTAGATATGAAAGATCCCGGTAACGACAGGAAGCATATTTCATCAAAAGCTGTTAAGGTTTACAAATGTATGGAAACATTTGATTGTGCAAAGTTTGTACACCTTTAATCACAATAAACTGGAAAGTCAGTGTGCGTGTGCCCGGATGAAGGAGACGCTGTGTCATCACCCAGAGTAAACACACTGTGAGCCGCGTTGGCCTTGGGTGAATTTCATTAACGAGCAAACAGCATCTATCTTTATCTCCACAATCTGAAAACAACATAAAGAGACAGATGAGGAGGTTGAGTGGAAGGAGGCTGAACGATGACGCCTGATATGACAACGTGGCCAGTGAAAAAGTACAATGGCAGTGAAACACTGGAGACAAAACAAAAAGAACAGAGAGACTGAGGGAGGGTAACAAGAGATAATGAAACCGGACGATGGAAAGGCATCAGACCTGTTTCACCCGTAGAAGCCCCCTCCCCGCCTCACATCATCCATCTCCATGGTGATGCACAGTCTGAGATGGGGCAGAGGTTCAGAAAAAAGAACAAAACAAGGAACATTGATGAAAAGAATAAATGGAAAGATGCAGGGAAGCAGAGTGGCTGATTTCACCAACATGGAGGTGTTAATTACTGGTTTTTATATCTGAAAGGACTCTGCACACTGTTACATCCCATGTACACGAGACCAGGAGTGCACTGCTAAAACATCCCCTCTAGAAATAAGCCAAATATTCCTAACTCTAGTCAAAAGTGTCTTATTTTAAGCAAAACAGCTTCTGCCAATGGGGTAAGAAACATTTTCTCGACAAGAAGGAAGAAGAAAACTAGCAAACTAATCAAGAAAAGTCTTCAGATTTTCTTGAATTAAGGCTTTTTTACTTTGTTAGAAACTAGAACTTCCAGTGAAGTGTTCATGTCAACGTTTTATACCCGGTAAATACTGCATGCTTTTGGAAAACGATTACAATCAATTCCCGTCTTGACAGAAACGTGGGGACATCTACTGATGGCTGCGAAGTGCAGCTCCTCTTCTTGTTTTGATTATTGTTAACCGTGTATTTCTATCAATACCTTTCTTGACATTGCACCCAAGATTAAGCCGAGCAGGTGGCACCGTGTTGGATGTAATGATCCGAAACCCCGTGGTGTGTGGGAGCCGGAGGACTTCACCCCTGGAAAGGATGAAGAGCAGTTTTCAAGTAAGATGTTTATTCTTGGCCTCCATAGTTCAAATGTCAGTGTCCTTGGGTGAGTCACTGACCCCCACACTGCCGCCCACACTTTCATTTCAGTGTGAAAAAGAATAACCCACAGAATGAAAAAGTAAAATCTGTTTGAACTAAGAAATGCTGTGAGGTCAACAACGACAATGTGTGTGGAGTAGATTCACCATGTGCAGTAATTATTCTTGTAATTACTGTTAAATACAGTTTAATGATGTTGAGACTTGATGTTTTGTCTTTTACAGATGTTGAGAAGATAAAAATCAGAGGACAAACTTTATTACCGTTTAACACTGATCGTAACATGTTTACGATTACAATTTTTTTGGGCCAAATTTGATAAAAGTATAGTTTACAAATAAGTGTTTTAAAACCAGACACCCGTGGATGCACTCTTTTTTTAACTCACATGCAAATGCACTATATACGCGGTTGCCATGGCTACCCACTCAGTGTCCTCTCCACATGTCATGATATCACTGATCATCTGCGTCTCAGGATGTTAACGGAGATAAAAATGAGTCTGACCACTGATGCACCTCTCTCTCTCTCTCTCTCTCTCTCTCTCTCTCTCTCTCTCAGACACACACACACACACACACACATACACACACACACACACACACACACACACACACACACACACACACACACACACACACACACACACGGCTGGTGAATGGCTCTCCTGCCCTGTAAAACCCAGCCCAGTCTTAAATGTCAAGAACTCATCAACATGAACTAGTGAGGTTATGGCCTTCATGGAGATAAATGTGCTCCTGTGTATCGTTTAACTGGTCTGGGTCCAGTCACGCAGCGTCCACATGTTTGTGCGGCTCCCTTGAAGCTGTTTATTTGGTCTAATGTGTCCGTGTGTGTGTGTGTGTGTGTGACAGATTACCTAGCTTCTGCTCTGCAGCACCGGCGCAGGTCATCGTTAATAACCTCCACGTATGGGGCGAACCTGTGGAGATGGACAACCTCAAAGGAGCTGCAAAGGATCATGGGACTGGAGCTGCAGTGCCTCAAAGAGACTGCAGAAAACATGACATTCACAGCGCTGCCAATTAGCAGCAGAGTAAACGCCGCTGGGTTTTTCCTTCTGCTAACCAAAACCCAGCAAAATTGAATTTTCAGCCGCTTAACGAAGTTTACTTTGGCTTGTTTATTTGTCATTCCAGATGAGCTAGCCAGATAATACACCACAGTGTGCATCGCTTTCTTTTTTCTCTTTGTAAAACCACAGAGAAGATATTTGAAGACATTTGTCGTAGACTTATGTTAACGCATTTTGTGGATGACGAGATGAAAGCTGCTTGTTAAAAGCTTTTTAATACAGAAACTATTTTATCGTAGAATTCAGCAAGTGTGTTTGCATACTTACAGACGTGCACCTACAGCGGTATTGCTGTATATGGAAGTACATTTCTTTCAAACCCTTCATGGAATTAAAAACCCGCTGCACGCTGGCTTGGTGGTTGGCACTCCAACCCCGAAGTTGGGATTTTGCGGTTGGAAGTTTCACCTGGAACTCCGGCTCTCTGAGTTGCTCCCCGTTTACATGCCGGCTTTCCCGGCCTCTGCATTGTTGAATCTTTGGTTTGGTATCCTGCCACAGTCAGACTTATGTTAGATACAGTAACTATCATTCTTGCCTCGTTCTCTCCTGCATTCAGAGTCCAGCGTTTGCTGAAACCCTGACACCAGATGCCTTCCAGGGGTGACGGACGGATGGAAAGCGACGGCGTCTCTCCAGCATAGAGTCAGCCTTCTGCAGCAACTGGGAAAGTGCTTGACATTATGGAAATGATGGCCTGAAAAATACATGTTTTAGGTGACATTTTGCCTCATTTCCTCTCAGTTGTGTCAGACTTTTAAGTGCTTGTGTTATTGGCTCAGAGGGACATTTTATGTGACTTTTCCCAAAACAGAAGTCATGTTGATTTTAATCAGACCTGAACATTTGAGTGGGTGATTGCAGCATGAGGCACAGAGGAGCGACTAGAATGATGTATTTTTCTCTGCCAGGGCTCAAAGCCATATTACATTAATCCATTATTTGGCTCAGGCATGTGAATTTGATGGTCATCCCTGTTTATTTGGGCCACAGTGTCCAGCACAGAGGAACTCAAAAAGGGAGAGAGGAGGGTGGACTATATTATCCTTTTAAAAAAAAAAAGAAATTAAAAAATAAGATGATGGTGTAGGATTTCTTCTTCAGTACGAGTGGTCATTGTTGTCAAAGTTTTTATGACAATGGTGTTGAAAACGTAGCACTCTGGATGAGTGTTTTCCAACTTAACTCAGTTCTCCACGATAAATATTGGAACGTTGTCTGAACAGTTTGTTCTGACAGGTTGGAGAAGCACAACCAGAGGCTATTGTTTGTTTTAAAAGGCTTTGAACTCCAACTGTAAGATCTATGCTGTTCTGACGGCAGCTGCCAAGATTCAAGGAACATTCCAGAGCTAAAACAACTCGAGCTGTATTATTAGATAGCAAAGAGTGTGAGCTTTCACGAGTGACCAAAACAATGTGAATCAAAACAGATTCCATTCAGAACGGAACATGAGTTTGGAGCAAAATAGCAAATAAAGCTCCCCTATTTTGCCGTTGTAGAGCCGTTTTAATTTGATGGTGACTCAGAAACTTCGTGTCTGTTCGATCATGCAGTCTAATTCCTGTGAACATCCTGTGTGGCGTCCGCTTCCCCCTGCTCCCCGCTCACTTCCCTTGTAGAGACGCTGCTGCCAGGCATGTGCCATGGCAACCGAGACAATGAATTAAACCGAATCCAGGTAAACCGAATGGAAGGATGCTCTGGGTTGCTCCGCACTTGCCGTTTAGTGGACCATCTGCGGATGCAGGTCATGCTTGTGTGTGCAGAAAGTTGTTTTGGAAGAATAATCTCGTTAAAAAGTTTTGTTTATTTCTTATTCAATCATGCACCACTTCATATCATTTTGATCCCTAATAAATGTTAGCATTCAATACTATGTAATAATAGAGTTTTTTTAACACTGAATCTTCCTTTAAGAGGGAGAGTTTTTTTGCAGTGAGACTTCAGATATTAATGTTGGCAGATTCAATAACAAATTAAAACTTCAAGCTGCAAAGCCCTTTACCTATATTATGTTTAGTGATATGCTGCCGATCAAAGCTCTGTAGTTTGTGGAGGTTTGTGCCTATCGATACCCCATCACCGCAGCAGAAACGGCCCAGGTTGAAATTTACTTTGACACTCTCTGAGACTGTCAATGCAGCTCATCCGCAGCTTGAGCCTTGATTGAATTAATGGTTTCTTTTATTGACTTTCTTTAATTGGACGCGGAGCTGACAAGGCCTAATCTTTTAAGCTGTGTCCATGTTGGATGAAAGATTAAATGCAACTTTGGATATAATTCTGCAACTCTGCTCCTGCATGCTGAACAGGAGCTCTAAGAAAGACAAGACTGCTGCGTCCTTGAGGATCATCAAAACCAAGCTGAAGCAGCCCAGGCATCACTCACTGAGGTTTATTGTCTTCTCTGTAGCCCTTTAAATCCCCCTCTATTGCTTATTTTCTGTCTTATTATTCTCTTAAGTCATCAACATCCCATTTCTCTCACTTTCACTTTTCATTCGGTGTCTACACTCTTATCTTTCCTTTTTTATTTCTTCTTCTTTCTCAGAAGCCTCTTTTCTTAGCTCCACTAAGAGGACAACTGCTTCCAGAGAGTGTGCTGAATAAAACATGTCTGTTAGAGCAGAGTCGGAGCGGCTGACATGGATGGAGGAGAGACTACTGAGCTAGTTATAGAGTTTTTATAGCATGTGAATGTGGGGAATTTACTACGATGAAATATGAGCAGCCTAGTTAGTTGCAGGTTGGAAATATGAGACTCTATAAATCTGTGAAATTGCAAAAGCAAAAACTGTAACAGCACATATTTATTTCTGGATCACTGTGCACATTTCTGGCGGAAATTTACGACTGCTTTAAGTCCTTGCATGGATGGCTAAAAGTCAACTCTGCATGTGCGATAACGGTATTTACGTGGCTCTAATCTGGTAGGAGGCAGCAGGACACGTGGACGTTTGTGTCTGCATCACTGCAGGTTTAGATCTGACAGACATAAGGGGTCACTCCTGCCCTGTAGACCAGCGACCTCATCGCACAGTGTTGAATTATGGGCAGCGCTACTTAGATCTCACAGCTGTCTCACTGCTTAGGGCGCAGTGATAGTGACTCATCTCTCCTTTACACTTGCAGAGACTCCCACGCTCACAAAGCAGCTGGACTGCAGGGTAGGTGACATTTAACAGTGGAGGGAGAAGCAGAACGAATGGCGAAACAGGCTGCAACCATGATGGTGTCGTGCACAGAGGAGTGGATGTACTTGACTGTAAGCCTGCTCACATGCCTTTTCTGTCGCCTCTCGCTCTTTCCTGCGTGTCCCCCCCCCCCCCCCCCCCCCCCATCTACACCCATTTCCTGTCCACCTAGTTTGAATAAAGGCCACTAGTGCCAAAAAATCTAATTAATAAATAAATAATTTGTGGTCGTTGACTCTTTGAAGCCAGGAGCCCATTTGCATCACACATTTCCTCCCCGGTGATGCTTTGCCAAACCTTCACAGCTGAAACCTTTAGTTTTTTTCTTGTTTTCTTGTTTACTCCTTAGAGATCCAGTCAAACAGCTGCTAAATGACAACTTTTATCTTTTTTTTTTTTTGTCTTGAAGTAACTAAAGAATTGACCACACCTAACCACTAAACTTCTCTTTTCAGCTTCTGAAAATGGATCTATTTTGCTTAATTTGGGGCAATTCCTTTTGGGTGGAATTATACATTTTTTTGAAGCCTCTTAAATTAAAGCTGAATGTCTGCACTTATAACAGCATATCCAGTTATAATGTAGTTGTCCTGGTTTATAGGCGCAGCGTGTCATATCGCTTAATGAAACACACACGGCAGAATTTTGTTTTTTAAGTAGTTTATTCCTCACAGCTTATTCAACACGCACAGATACACACAATGCAGCTGACATAAATAGGCTATCTATGACAAATAACGTAGCCATCTGGTAAATTTTTGATCAGAAACCAACACAGGATTAATAATTTAGCACCAGGCCTTTTCATGACTCTCGCTGCCCCTGCCTTCGGCTGTGGATGGCGGGTGCATTTTCCTTTAAAGTTGTTCTTCAATCTCACCACGTCTGTGAAAAATGACACGTGACTAGAAAATGTCCATTAAATGTCTAAATGTGACATCATTACAGTTGACAGACGAGCCGTTACTCACTTTAGCGCAAGGATTTATTGCCACATAGTTGTGCACCAGTCTGACAGCATTTTCTGTCTGTTTTATGAATGAGCAACAAACCAAATAACCAAATTACCGCACATGCTGAAGGGTGAATAAAACCACAGATGAGAAAGCAGAAAGTGTTGCTGCTTGAGCAGCTGATGCTGAAACTCTATTAAAGTCAGTAAAGAAATGTAAAAATACTCATTTCCAAGTTGAAAGTATTGTATTCAATGGAATATCATGAAAAAAAGAAGAAGCTCCAGATCAGAGAACAATCATGCAGGTTCCTCGTAAAAGATAATGCAGAGTTTAGGTGGTTAATGTTTTCAACTTCTAGCCCAGTTTTCACACAAAAGTAAATCAAAATAAAAAAAAAAAAGAAAACCAAATCGTTTGTATTTATGACATAAGTAGAGTTCACACAGTGCATGAATAAAATAAAAATTTATTTGGATCAAAAAGCAAAAAAAGAAATACTGACCTGCACTCGCTTCAAAATCCTTGATTCCATATGATCTTTTTTTTTTTTTTTGATGATGCATATTTTTATCCTTCATGTCTCCAGCCAAACTGTTGATTTTTATTTATGTGACTGAAGGTTGATGCGTGTTCCCACGTGTTTTATAAATCCAGTATGTTGAGGCAGATACACGGTCGGCCAGGTTTGTTTTTTAGTATGTGCATATTTATTTTTATCTTTCCTCTGTATGGCTTTTTGTTTTTAAGTATATGTACATCTATTTTTATGTCCTACAAAGTGGCGTTGCTATAATGAGATTAAAGATTCTGATTCTGTTGTAAAAAGATGTGAAACTGTAATAAAGAACAACAGCTTCCTGTATGGGCCCAACATGGCTGAGTAATAAACACTAACAGCACGAGGAGTTGAAGTATGCGTCACGCCGTCAGGACGCCGTTGTAATATTGCGATCTCTCTGCGAGTCAAAGTGGAGATTTTAAACAAGCAACAAACCTGCAGCTTTTATTTCTGAAAGTGTGGAAAGAGTTAAAGACACAGGCGATGCTTTCGTATAAAACATCAACTCTTCCCTCAACAATAACAGGGCAGAACTGCTACACGGTTTATTCTGTATTTTCTGTTTATCTTCTCTTTTATGACAGATGACACATAGAGCCTGTATTTTGTGCTTTTTAAAAAAAATAATATTTTGTAATAAAAAGACAGTACAAAAAAAGAGTACAATACTGTATTCTCATATTTTCACCAAAACATGTCACAGATATTTCAATAAAATCTCTGCAGATAATATCAGCTTTTTAACAGAGGGAGACAGGACAAACAGGTAAATTAGTATAGTATATTAGTAATTATTATCTGTTAGCAATAGAATAAAGAGTTTTATGTACATATACATAACTTATACATGCTTAGCTGGTGGTCTACAGAGACGACTATATAAACATTCATCATTACATTTTAAAAACACACTGTTAAAAAGTCTCCTCCCTGCAGACCTCTCTATTAAAACCACACCACCAAACCATACCAACGCCAGCCACAGCTCACTGACTTTGACAGTTATACCACCGGTCATATGATTGTGTGGCATTTTTACACACAGTTAGTGATTTTACGGCCCGGCAGCTTTTTGCAACTCATCAATAGTGTTTGACCTTGACAGGAAGCATGTAATTAATTGTTTGCTATTGGTGGTAAATGAGAATTACGCATATTATTGCAGGAAAAAGCACAGAAAAATATCAATCTAACCTTTAATGTCAACGTTAGATCGTGAAGTATGAGTCAGCATAACTTTAAACCTTTGACTTCTTTGTGAGACAATATCTATCTATCTATCTATCTATCTATCTATCTATCTATCTATCTATCTATCTATCTATCTATCTATCTATCTATCTATCTATCTATCTATCTATCTATCTATCTATCTATCTATCTATCTATCTATCTATCTATCTATCTATCTATCTATCTATCTATCTATCTATCTATCTATCTATCTATCTATCTATCTATCTATCTATCTATCTATCTATCTATCTATATGTGGGAAAATATGTTTACATTTTTTATATTTTTTTATGTTTACTGGTTAGTGTGGCTAAAGTGCCACGCCATATGTGGACTTAAAGGGATGCGGAGGGCGTGTTGTGGCGGTCACCCTCGTGTCATGGTCGGATCACAGTAAATCAGTGGGGGTGGGCCGTGTAGCGACGTCCCTACAGTTCTGTGTCCCGGCCGTCCAGGAAACAACCCGGATGAATAAAACACCGAGTGTGTCGATGGTCGCATGTCGTGCAGCGGGCTTCTGAATCATTTAAATCTTTTGACATCATCGGCCTCACCCTCCTCCCTCCCCTCCCCTCCCCTCCCCTCACTTCTCTCCTGCGCTCTCTCCCGCTGATGCACCGCGCAGCCCGGAGATGCTGCTGCTGATGTTGGCGACCGACTGCAGCATCCGACATGGGCATCCTCTAATCCAGCCGCGGCACAGTGAGTCCTTTCATTCCACTTTCGTCCCCGCATTACCCTGCCCTTATTACAAACTTGATATCTCCACTATCTATCCAGGTTTCATTTCCTTACCCCTCCCGCTGTACTGTTCTTCATTTGTTTTCTTCTTCCTTTGTGCAGTCCTCTTTTTTTGTGAACGATGGCGCACAACGCTGCAAATGCGTCCCCGTAAAGGGGACTTTTGGCCGAGTGGAGGGAGATGTCGCGCTTCCTGTGCATCTACCCCACCTCAGTGAGGTGTTTCTTTGATAAAGAGAGGGGATGACAGAGTTTAGGGCGGGTGTCGCTGCTCCCAAAGGACTAGAGCTGCAGCAGGCTTCCTATGGAGGGTTGAGAGGATGAGAGGAGGATGAGAGGAGTACAGGAAGAGGCAGGAGGGTGGCTGGGACGCAACTTGTGAGGGTGGGATATGTAATTAAATCTGGCCTATATATATATATATATATATATATATATATATATATATATATATATATATATATATATATATATATATATATATTTTACGTTTTAAGTGATAATATGCTAATGTCTGTGATGGCGCATAGGAGTGTCACAAAAGAGGAAAAAATAAAATGCTATATTCTCTTTATTCTCAGGGTGATTAAAGAAGGAAGGTTATCTATCTATCTATCTATCTATCTATCTATCTATCTATCTATCTATCTATCTATCTATCTATCTATCTATCTATCTATCTATCTATCTATCTATCTATCTATCTATCTATCTATCTATCTATCTATCTATCTATCTATCTATCTATCTATCTATCTATCTATCTATCTATCTATCTATCTATCTATCTATCTATCTATCTATCTATCTATCTATCTATCTATCTATCTATCTATCTATCTGTCTGTCTGTCTGTCTGTCTGTCTGTCTGTCTGTCTGTCTGTCTGTCTGTCTGTCTGTCTGTCTGTCTGTCTGTCTGTCTGTCTGTCTGTCTGTCACACACTGGGTGTGTGTTTTATGTTGGTGTTGGTGTGTGTGAGGACGAGCTCACTCAGACGCTGAAAGCCTCGAGCTGTAAATCTGGGCTAATCCCTAATGACATGGCCAGATCTCGCCCTCTTTCTCCGTCTCTCTTTTCATCTGCCATAAGGTCTTTTCTCTCTGTTTTTTGCCCTCATCTTCTTTTATTTTTAAATACTCAGTTCCGATGATGTCTGGAAACATGCGTCAGTAAATGGCTTGTCAACAGAAGCTCAGCGGGCCTGTCAATACTCAACAGGTGCCTGTTTGTTTTAACGAAAGACTGCTTTTTGGACATGAAGGTCGATTTTATGTTTACATACTGTTTTGTGTGCTTAATTGATGTTTTTGCCTGAACATGGAATATAAACAAGACCGATATTCCCTCTTTTTTTTAATTTGCAGATTAACAATGTTGAGAGAAAATTGAGAAACTGACAATGAAGAACTTTTAGGAACTTCATTTTTTAGAGCTTTAAAAAGCAAATCTATAAAGACTGGGAAGGTTATTCAAAGCTGAACATTGGTAGGTTCTCCCAAAGGCAGTGGACCCCAAGAAGGAAAAAGAGCGAAGACCATGATAAGGACGTTTTGTGATGGGGCTGGTGAAAACAACAGCACTGGAAGACAGAAACAGATAATTACATAACTGACAAATTTAGCAGCTTGTCTCTCTGCATATCCCTCAGACGTTCTCTCACACCACCCTAGAGACATGCGGCTCTCACATTAGAGGACAGGGTCACATGTTAGAAGATATAGGCAAAGAAGCTGGAGGTGCAGTCACTGCCTTCCTTCTGAGGAGCTCTTAAAGGAACATTCTGGAGTTAAAGCATCTCCATGGGTCTATCATTAGATGGTAAGGTGTGTAAACTTTCATTAGGAATCAAAATGACGCAGATAGAAGCATTTTTAAAAGAGAATGATTTATGTGTTTGCAGCAAAGTTAATGTTAGGACTTGTGGCGATAGAGCTGCGTCAAAATAGCTATTTTAAGCCTCTGGCAAGATTCAAAAATGTCATTCCACTCAACAGTGTGGAAAAGGTTCCTACAGACTAAATGAGGTAGATTTAACCTTTTATGTGTACAGAAAGTGTTTAAAACAAGGTTATACAAGAATCTTCTTCTGGTCACGAGCATCTTAAGGCAAGTCAAGGCAAGGCAAGTTTATTTATATAGCACAATTCCACAACAAGGTGATTCAAAGTGCTTTACAGAGACATTAAAAGATCACATAATGATTGAAAATGCAATAAAAAAAAAATAAAGATTAGCCCATATTAGGGCTGTTGAAGCTTCCTCAAGTGGAAAAGTTGAAGTATCTCCGGGTCTTATTCCTGAGTGAAGGGAGAATGCAGAGGGACATGACAGGCGGATTGGTGCAGCATCTGCGGTAATGTGGACTCCTCGCCGGGCAGACAGAGTTGAGCCAAGAGGCCAGCCTTTCCGTTGATGACAGCTGATGTGGTTTGGGCACCTGGTGATGAAGGTGTTTTGGGTGTGTCCAACTAGGAGGAGGCCCTGGGAAAAACCCAGGATATGCTGGAGAGATTATATCCCTAGGCGGGTCTGGGAATGCCTTGGCAAACCCCGCAGGAGCTAGTGGACGTGGCTGGGGAGAGGAATGTCTGGTCCTCATTGCTCAGACTGCAGCCCCCCGTGACCTGATCTGAGGGAGGTGGAAGTTAATGAATAGATGGATGCATGCTTTGCACTGTATCGACTCTGGAGATGTGAACAAAACCGTGCTCAGTCACTCATTTGTTTCTATAGATTACGAACACGACTGGTTATGGGTTGGCCTGGGAAGGTACAAGGGAGAAGCTTAGCTATGCAGAAGGCAGCTTGTACTAACCGGCTCCTCCAGACAGGCTGTAGGTGGGCGAGCCACCCTCCAGGCAGGCTTTACTTTCTGATTTGGCTGTACGTTTGCTGAGATCCAGCTGTGATGAAGCTGCAAGGCCTCGTCATTTCAGTTGTTGCCACTGAAATGACATTTAAAGCCATAATTCCCGCTGTGACCTCCGCAGCTACTTCACCATCTCACACCCAAAGGAGGTGGGAACCAGATGGGACAAAGCCCAGAGGGACTGCGAGGCTGTGATTTAGCTTCACATCAACGGTCCCGTTCCTTCAGAGATCCTCCTGTCCTCATTTTAACTTTGACATTATTCATTTTAAATGTTTGCCCTTTCCGTGGCATCAACAGAGAAGAGGATGGATTGATAGATTTGATCAGAATGAATGTAAGGTCATTTTCTCTCTACAGCAACTGACCCAAAACATGCCAGATGTGATTCAGAGCCTTCACTGTAAACTGAATATTAGATAATTATTTCTTCTCAAAGAATATAACATTAAAACTTGTTCTTCTCCTTATTGGACGACTCTTTTTCTGTTTTTTTGTATTTGTCACGTGGCAGGCAATTTTCCAGTTTAGCAGACATCAAATATAAGACTCATAGATGCAGTTTGTTAAGGCAAAGAAACAAAAACATGCACATCTGGAAGATCTGAAAGATCTGGACAATTGGACAGCTTATTGCGCGTTTAATGGCTGTTAAGAATTTGCTCATTAGTTTTGATCAGCAACACCTGTGCAAATTGTATTTACTTGTGGTTCATTGTTCAGAGAGTTTGTTGTTTTGAAAAGAAAGTATGAATTAAGTCAAAGCAGTTGGAAAAGCCTATAACAGCACCGGGAAATTCGCTTCTTCTTTCTTTTTTTGGTTAATATTTATTGTTATTTTTGGGTCAAGCTTCGTCTTCGTTAGACAGCAGTTGCAGCAAGGTGACAGGAGGATGTTTTAGAAATGACAAATGACTGATGCGAATGGGTGTCCCTGAAGAATACATTATTCAGCAGCTTTATTTTAATAATTCCCCTCTGCATGTGCAATGTAGCAAAGTTAATGTGCCAATGAAATAAGTCAAAGCTCGACAGTCACAGTGTTGTTCTTGTCACTCACCTGACTCATGTGTTTTCATGTAAATCGAGTCCGCGTTCGATTATTTGATTTGTGGCTTTCAAGAATTTAGAGGAAGGACTCTGATTGTTGAAAGGCGTTAAATATGGTGAAAAAATAGCAATTACGTTAGAAAAAAAGAAGAAAAATGACAAAGACTGACAAAAATTTGTTTTCTTTTAATCAAAGCTCTCCAGAAGAGCTGTCAAAGTTAATGCCTTAATAATGCATTAATGCAAATAGCGTTTAACATAGCAGTTTTCTTTTTTTGCAAGATTAAGTTAAAACATGTTTCAAGAAATATGACGCGCAGTGTAACCTGCAGTTAATAGAAGGTAATAACAAGAAGGGATGCAGCTGCAATAGACTGAAACACAATGAATGAAGCATCGATCACGTGACCCGCCGGTTTTCAAGCCTCCTTTTATCCATTAAAATACAAATAATAAAATAAATAAACCAAATAAACACTTTTTCCTTGTACAGCTCAGCACCGTTGCCCTTGAAGCCAACTGGGACACGCCCATCCCGATTCAATCAAAGTTTGCTGTAGCTACCAGCCCCTTCCGCTGACCCCTCGGAGGAGCTGCACAGCCACTGGTGGACGTTGGCAGCAGAATATCTGGTTTCAGATGTCGTTACCGCGGTGGAATCAGACGCTGGGTCAGGATCAACTGTTTTAGCTTTGTTTTATGATGATAATTAATGAGGAAGTGACGATGGCTAGCCATAGGTTGAGACGACTGTCAATCAAAAAGATGCCCCTTGTATTAGAAAAAGATTGTTTTATGTAAATTCAGCTGATGTGGTACAAAACTATTAACCCTCTTCATAGTTGTTATGCCAGGGTGCAAAAGTGTTTTTTAAAAACAGGGCCATTTAATTGGACTTTATTTTTTGTCAGAATTACTCAGATTAACGTCACTTGTTGCTTGTTGGGTCAAAGTTAACCTCTCTAGTCTTTCAGGACATGAACAACAATCATTTTAACACCAGGATAACTGTCTGCTCCTGTGTTATTGCAATGAAAAAAAAAATAATCAAACAAAAAAAACAGGATCTTTTTTAAGGTAAATACATTTAAAAACGTATCTGTGCGATCCATTGCTGTAGAAACATTTTGTTTAATCACAATTAAAACATGTCATTGGTTGATAGCCCTGCTCTCTAGCTGTGGTGAGTCACCATAAACATGCTGGTCAGTTGTTAACAGTCGGTAGTAATATTTCAGCATGGTGACAACCAGGACTCACGTCAAACTGCTAGAACCATTTAGTCATGTTCCATGGTCCAAGAGGAGACAAGAACTTAGAAGATCCTGATCCCGACCAGTTGATTAAAATGTGCAAGAAAGGCTCCAGGGTCGAGCTCGCCGCAGAAGTGCAGCCCGAGAGTTTCTGAAACGCATTTAAAAAAGATAACAATGCTGTTTTGAAATTCAACAGCACAACAGCACGAAACCTGACATGCAGCTGGCTTCACCCTCATTTTCAATCAGGCTTCCTGTTTGCCTTCAGCCTGATTGTGTTTGCACATAAGAAAGATTAATGATTAGACACTGGAGGGAAATGCCTTTTAAAGATTTTTATGTACCTGTTTGGAGGAATAAAATACATTTATTCTCCTCCCTCTACCGAAGATCAATGCCTTTGTTTTAGTGATGCTTCCTCTAAGCTTTTACTATAAAATGACTCATGCAGCAGAAAAAAAGACGCAGCAAGCTCCTGTATTTATGAATGGTTACTGGCCCTCACCATCTTTTCTCCATCAGACGCACTGACGTCAGTCTGGCTGTGCATAAAGGCTAATATAATCAGAGCCTCACACATGCAGACACACAACACACTGCACGTTTCCTTTTGTCTCTGGCAACACACACACACACACACACACACACACACACACACACACACCTGATGTTTTTGTTTCAGCAGGCAGTAAAGGCCGAGAAAAAAGCAGGATGAATAAAAAGAGAAACAGATAAAAAGAGCGAGACGGTTAGAGGGTGGGAGGTGGAGGGCCTCGATCATTATCACCGTCATGTAATCGGATTACTGTTATGAGTTTTGTGTAGTTCCCTAGAAGTTAATAATTTGTTTTTCATGAGATAACACCATGCTGTTCTTTTTTTTTACATCTTCTTTCCTTTTAAAGTTGAGCACTTTCCAATGAAAACGTGGCTCAGATTTCACATCATTTAAACTGATACTCAGAGCCTGACTTAGTTTTAGGATCTTAACTGTAATCTCTAAAATGTGTTCTGCGATATTTACAACAGTGTGGTCCTCTGTAGCTTTGGCATTGTTTTCAAAAAGCATAAAAGACAAACAACAAACAAAGCTCAAAATGCCTTATTGCTATATTTCTTAATAAAACTCCAGTCTGTCGACTTAAAGATTAATATATGCATCCTTTCAAAATGTTCAAAGTTCTATATTTAACTTTATGTATGTTTGTTTCTGTGTCACAACTGGTGTAATTAGTGAAATTATTATAATTTTTTCTCTCATTCTTGATGAGTACAAGCTCTTCCATAGTCCTTAGTCGTCTTCATCTTCGTCTGCTCTGAACTGATCCACTCAGCATCGGTAGGACACTGATCTGGACTGCAGGCAGGTCAGTTATACCGTCACAAAAGCTGGCTACTGATCTGTTCTCTCATAACATTAAATATAGAAAAAAAACAAACTAAACAAAAGCAGCTGAAATATGGACTCACCATGTGACAAGTCATGTGTCCACTGTCTTTTGTCGATCTCGATCTCATGAACGTGAATTAGCGCCAGTCAGCATCGTAGCTCAGCATCAGCCTAAGGTCTGACCGACTCCCAGGGATCATCCATCCATGGATCCCAAGGCCACAGTTAGTTATCCTCTACAGCCAATACCAATGTCCAGATACCTTAAAGATTTGGGTCACTTTCCTTAAGGATTACAGTGAAGTGATATGCTCAACTTGTAGCATTTGATTCTGTCCTGACCTGAGACCTGAGAGCTCAGGTGACCCTGAAACACTCCAGGAGAGCAACAACCAAACAACCAACGAACTCTGGGAACATTTGAAGAGCTGTGCTGCGAGACACAGTCAGAAAAGAGAAGGGAAACAAAGTCACTGGAAGCAGGTAGAGTGACACATGAAGGTGGAGTTGATGAAATATTAAGAAATACCCTCTGCCAGAGGAGTGTTTGAACCCAGTGAGAAGTGCGCTCAACAGGAACTCGCATGCTGGCGAACAACTCTGCACTGTCAGAAACGGAGTAGGTGTGTAGAGATGGGTAATTGAAATGGAAAAGGCAGTGGAGGGGGCACGAGAGCGTGATGATAAAGAGATGGTTTATGACAGATGTGTCAGGTGTCAGTGTCCAAGTCGCTTTATGAATGGATCTGTCAGACATTACAGCTGTATATTACTGTCTGCAGCAGGAACTCACAGAAATCCTGGAAGAAATGTGTTGCTCATCACTGATGATATGATTATTACTATGTATTTTTTTTATTTTTTTCATATTTGAGTAGCAGGGTAGTCTTGAATTGAGCCTCCTCAATGAGTCTTACATGAAGGCAGGTATAATGCTGCGCTTTTTACCACAGGTCTTCAATTCAGGTTTGTATCTGAGCATTAACTCTTCAATTGTGGTAGGTCTCTGTGAGTTAGATGGCCCTGTTGTTCTTTTGGCCCTTCAGGCCACTGGGACAGAGATGTCATCGATGTGGCTGGTTAGGCAAGTTGCCCCAGGGAATGGGATTGTTGTTGTTATTTATCTTGCAGTCTGGAGCACAGATTCAGTTTGCTTTAAGCTTCAGGCCTCCACTGTGCTGCATTAAGGGAAGATGGATGAGGATGTGGCAGCCTGAGCTGTGAATAAACAGGCTTGGCTGACAAGTCAGTCATGCAGAGCAGGTGGCACCCTGGAACTGGTGCCCACAGAGTCCACCTTGTAAACTTGGCAGATTGGCAGGATTTACCTGAAGTAACGTAATAAAATAGTAGATAGATAGATAGATAGATAGATAGATAGATAGATAGATAGATAGATAGATAGATAGATAGATAGATAGATAGATAGATAGATAGATAGATAGATAGATAGATAGATAGATAGATAGATAGATAGATAGATAGATAGATAGATAGATAGATAGATAGATAGATAGATAGATAGATAGATAGATAGATAGATAGATAGATAGATAGATAGATAGATAGATTTGATCCATTTGATCCATTTGATCCAAAAATGGGTAAAGACAATAGAACAAGAAGGGAGTTTGGACAATGGTCAGTGAAGATGACTCACTTTATGAGCCAGCCTCTCGAGGTCATTCAAGAACTTGTCTTCCTGATTTGCTCAAAGAGAAAACTGGACGTTGCCTTTCTTTTTAGAATTAGAGAAAAGTCCAACATTTCTGTCATCACCACAAATGGCAGCCAAGCAAATGGCAGCTACCCATCCTGGTGCCAGCCAATGAAATCATACATGGGGGCGGGCCAATAGCTGGCAAAGAATCATGTTTATTACCACAATGTTGAAAAAAAAACTGATTATTGCTGTGTGCATTTGGCATTATCTTCTATAACCGGAGCTTGTGGTCATTTTGTGGCATGAATGAAAAAAAAAGTTAAAGAAGTGGTAGGAATAGTGGGTCAGCTTGATCTGCATTTGTGTTGCGTAAAGTTAATAAAGAGCAAACACAATCATAACCATGACATTATCCAAGTCCAAACTTCTGCGTATCAGAAGTGGATCAGCCTGGTGACCTGTGCAGGTTGCACTACTGCCTTTTCTGGAGGAGAGCTGGGATAGGCTCCAGCAGACACGATGGAATAAGCAGATATTGACAGATGGATGGATGAACTTGTACAACAGGAGGACAAGAGTGGCATGTGTTAGTAGCATAAGCGACATCCAAATGGGGTCTTGAACACAGTGATAAAAAACTTCCATAAAACATGATGGAAGTTTAAAGATGACTAGAAAAATGGAATTACTTGCTTCTATATTGCTTGTGCCTCCATCAGTTAGATATAAATGGAGGTTTGATTTGTGCATGTCAGTCAAAACAACATTGCTACCTATAGTATCTGAAAAACACTGAATATTCGTAATCATTTTATTTGCAATCTAAAAGACCACTGATCCATGCAAGCTGTCCTTAAACTGGGGTTTTCCAGTGCACGTATACGTGCATGTGTGTGGACTGGAGAAGAGGTTCAAGGTTCCCAGAGATGAACTCGAGCATGTCCGTCAACAAGAAAGAGCTGGAAAATATTTCCGCATTCAAAGGCTGCCCTCTCAAAAAGAAACCATTTATTTTTTTTTTTTTTTTTTTTTTTTTTTTTTTTTTTTTTTTTTTTTTTTTTCCCCTTGTTTGCATATATATTTATGGTTGATACCATGTTGGTATAACCGGAGTTGTATATATGCATTTTAATCTGGTAACCAAGGGTGTTTTGTGTGTGTGGGTGAGTGTGTGCAAGTGTGCTACCTTCACCAGCCCTCATAACAGTCAAACTTATATTTTTATTGATCCCTGGAGAAATCAAACAAGATAAAAGTAACGGGAGAGTCGGAGAGAGGGGTGTAAATGTTCTGCAGAGGAGGGCTATAGTCACCGGGTGTGGAAAGTGGAGAGAGAGAGAGCAGAAGAAAGAGACAAGACAGTGGTGGTGCAGTTTGGTGTCTATGTTGTAATATTTGTCAAGAAGTTTATAATGTGTTGTTTAAGGGGTAAAAGGTGGACACAAGACAATCAGTCGTTATAAGCAAAAAAAAAAAAAAAGAGAAAAAAAAAAAAAAAAAAGAGAAAAGAGAAAGAAGATAGAGGAAAATAGAGGAAAAAAGAAACCATTTAAATGCCTTAAAGAGAAATGTTAATGACGACATCTCCTGACAGAAACACTGAGCTTGTGGCCTGTCCAGTGTGTGCCCTGCATCTCGCCTGATGACAGCTGGGATAGGTTCCAGCGCCCCCATGACCCTCAACAGGATGAAGCACAAACACAAAATGGATGGATGACAGAAACAAATAAACTATGATGAAGTCTGACCTTCGCTGACAACCCTCTGCTGAATGTGTCAGCCTGCAAAACATGCAGCTGATGTCGATAAAACATCCTTACAAGCATGCGAGGAATTCTCTGGAAGTGGATATCCTTGCATCAGTTATGGAACAAGGCCACAGTTAAAGGAGAGAATATTAATATGCAAAGTCTTTTGAATTATTGCATTACAAATTAATTTGAGCAGTTCTCAGCTTAGGGACTCCCGTTTTAGGTGTAAATGTTTAAGATCTCTGCATCCTCTGCAAGAACAGAGAAATTTGTTCTCGCTCCCAGAACTTTCGTTCTCTCGTCGTCATTCTTTTCTCCCAGGTTTGCGAGATCTTGCTGAGTTTTACTTGTGTTTGGTCTCTTACTTGACCACTGCCTTGTGTTCTCTTCCATCATTACTTTGCTAACATTAAGCCCTGACTGCTATCACCATCACACATCTCCTGGTTTCTACAACTTATCTGGACCGTCAAACCTCTAGTTGCATTGTTCTTTCCATTTGCGTGCAATGACAAAGCCCAGCTTTGTTAAGACAAACATCAAGTTGCTCCTTAAACAGCACTCCGGATTAGCTTAATTCATTTATAAAAAGACAATATCTGTAGATACAAGAAAAAAACAACGTGTTTTATCATGTTTGAATGATTCAGATGGAGTAAGACTGACTGAAAGTATTAGTGACCCAAATGGACATGTTGAGGGATTGTCAGTTTATAATAGCATTGATGGAAAAAATATAACTAAAAATGTGCTTTATTTTTTGGCAGATTATTCAGTTTCAGATCCTGTAACTCATGTTACTTGTGTTTTTGACAGATTATTAAAGCTGTGACATCATGGGCGGTTAGGTTGATAGAATCTCCATAGATTAGTCTGTACAGAATGGTGTTGTACAATGAAATTACTTTTTTTTTTTGCCTGTGTATTTAAAGAAAATTAAGATATTTTTTTCCCAGTATGGCAATATTGAGCACTGGATCCGCTCAGGCTGAAGCCCAGACAGCCTTTGTACAGTTTAATTCCTGCTTAAATGAAAAATACTGTATGTGTCATACGTGTTTAGTCTGCCAGTTCAGATTGCTATACAAAGAAAGCGTGGAGTGAGTGTTGAATCATGACTGTAACCACTGGTTTCTTGTCTTCCCATGAGTCATGACAGATCTATGTTGCACACCCGAGGCAATCTGCTAATCCATTAGGACATGTAGATTTGGCATATGATGTGGTCCTGTTGGCTTTAGCGAGCTGCCATCTTCATCTCTCTCTGGAGTGGTTTACAGCCGATGACGAAACAGCAGCAATGAGAATCAGGACTTCCAAATCTGAGACCATGGTTCTCAGCGAGAAAAGGGTCACGTGCGCTCTACGGGTTGGCAGTAAGGTTCTGTCTCAAGTGTCTTGTTGTCTTATTTACAAATGAGGGAATCCGGTCAACATCTGCAATGCGGATTGTTTACAGGTCTTATTTTGCTGCAGACGGCCCTGAGCCAAAAGACTGTTTGCCAGTTTCTGACCAGTTGAGCTCTCCAAACTAACAAGAACCATAGCTTTGGACTAATTTGGAATGGGTTAAAGTGTATTGTTGAAGTGCCTTGAGATGACATTTTTCATGATTTGGTGCTAAACTGAACTAAATTGAATTGAGTGAGGTCGTGGATATAATGAGTTTCCTGTGTTACTAAGTGATAGGGTGCAAAGTCATTCTGAAGGGGGTCAGGGTGACTGCTCAACATCAAGAGAAGCCAGTTGAGGTGGTTCAGGGACCTGGTCAGGATGCCTCATGAATGCTTCCCTGGGGGGGCGTTTTGGGAATGTTAAGATTGGAGGAAATCCTTGAGGTCGACCCAGAACATACTGGAGAGATTAGATCTCTTGGCTGGCCTGAGAATATCTCGATATCCCTTCGGAAGAGCTGGAGGAAATGGCAGAGGAGAGGGAGGTCTAGGCCTCTCTGGTTAGGCTGCTGCCTCGTGAGCCACAAAGATAAACATAGGTTGATCTTCAAGAATTTGAAATAAAATACTTGCATATATGATGTTGATCAAATGGCCCAGTGATTGTTCTGTGAGGTTAATGATCTAAAAGGGTTGACAAATACAGGGCCCTAAATCATTTTTACATAAATGCAATTAGCAGATGCACATGAATATTTTATGGTGATTGATGGCATTGCATTACAGAGATTTGAGTGCAGGCTGGTGGGGGCTCTAAGCACTTTACAAAGACTAACCTCATAAATCTTAACAATGAGAGGAACTGACATTCAGCTATGCACACACTCAAGTTAATTATGCAAAATGTAATCTGTTTTTGTGTCTGTTTATCTATTTAGTTATATAGTATTATAATAACACATAACAGAAAGTGTAAAGCAAATCCATATAGAACGTATCCCAATGTGTTGCAAAATAGTTGAGACACTGGGGTAGGAAGAAGTGATAATGTGATTGTTGATTGGTTTGGAGTGAGAAGAAAGGAAAGACAGATTTCCTGACTCAGGTGTTCTCCCAAAAACGTTACTGACTTCTGTCTGCAGGAAATAAGAATGGGACCAGGGCGCCGTGCCAGGCCTAGTTCTTTTTCGAGCCAGGGCCATGAAGTGTAAGCTGGTTGCCAGGTTGGTTTTTAACACTCACAAGAGAGTCACTTATCTTTATTAAGTGACTGCAGCTCTTACTGTAAAGTCAATCCAGTTATTCACCCTGCACTTCAGACACAGCAGAGGCGGACACAGAGTTAGGGTTAGTCATGGCTGATTAGACACAAGGATGGATGTTCTGACAGCTCTCTTATCTGCAGAGGAATGTATTTCACACCAAGATACAAGAGGTGGAAGGGATGATCATGATGACAGTGATTCAACTATTGATTTTCCAACAGAAGCACTGCCTGAGCACATGATCGTCTTCAGTAAGATACACTGAATGGTTTGGTGAAAAGTCTGGTTCAAACGTCAGTTTAACTGGGAAACTGGGTTTCTATAGACATAACAGATCCAAGTCTATTTCTGCTTACAAGGAATATCTCACTCACCATTTCCTTCACTTCCGACTCTTCCCAGGCACACCGATTATATATACAATGTACTTATGTACTGTGTTTCCAAAACAGTTGGGGCTCTATGTAAAATAAATATGGAATGGATAGATCAGTTATTTTTTAAATATGGAGCCATGTTGTATTATATCTATATATCGAGACAGCTATAAAGTTTTCTCCAGTCCAAGTCTTGAGAGCCATCAACCTGCATGTTTTATATAGTTTCCCTCTCACAAAATGAATGCATCATCGTCAGCTCGTTATGAAGGTCTGCACCACAGACTGGATAAGAGGAACCCCTCTGTGACGTTACCCTTAGACGGGGTTTTCTGAAAAGTGACTTTTGAAGCCTCTTTTTCCTTGTTTTGCAGAGTGCCATGTTGCAAACAGGTGGAACAAACACTGCATGACAATACAAATACTTTTAAAAGTATGATGATGATCTGTTAGGTCTTTATTCACAACTCAGAAGCCAAGACAGTGCTAATTACCCATGCTGCTAATTATACATAAATTGGTTGGCTTATCTGAACAAAGCTGTTTTATCTGAACAGTTGTCATGAATGTCAAATATTGCATAAATAACGAGACCTGAACAGATGGACCATTTAACATGGGGTTGTCAATAGCGATTATGTTGCTTTTTTAAGTTAGCCTCCAGTGGTCAGTTGAGGAACTGCAATTATCTTTACTTTCACATTGAACTCAATTTACATTGAAATTAAAGACACTTGACACTTGGTCTGCACAAATCTGTTAATCCCCCATTAATTTGAATCAGCTGTCTGGGAAAAGTGAAACGTCTAAAACATCCAGGGCAGCATCCTTCAAGGACGTGGACTGTGGAGCAATAATTTCAATTTTCTTTTTCTTTATAGTAGCTTATAATGTTTCCACATTTCAACACTAACCACTATCATCACTCAATAACCATTTTCACAATAATGGAATCTATGTGAGTGCAACCGCACTGATGGTGCTCCGAGAATTTCCAAAAGCAGTTTCAATCATTGTTGAGAAAATACACACATTGTTTGTATGTTTCCGTGAGGAAGGTTAAAGAAGAAGCATGTATTTTCTCTAAAAATGATCCGATTTCACTGTCAACATTTTATATGCACTCAAGGCTGTAAATGATTTCCTTTCTCTCAACCTGCATCTGTATGTCTTATGTTTCGTATCACAGACCTAAACTAAAGTACAACTACACTATCATCGTCTCAGACAGTTTTTGGCAATTTAAGGATCAATTTTTAACTCATAATCAAGAGTTGTCCTCATAATTCTTCTTCACCTTTAGCATCGGTGTAGCTTCTAAAAATGAGACATCTATCCTCGTGTCCGATCAGCCATGACGAAGCTCGTCTCTGTGTTTGCCAGACTGAGCGCTCATTGATTTTATACTTGGAGTTACATTGACTCAATGAAGATGAAAGCTCCTCTGATCACTTAAAACCAACCTGGCAACCCGCCTGCGTTGCATGGCCCTGATCCCAGTGAAAAACAAGACCTGGCGAGCGTCTCTGGCAGACAGAACAGGACGCAGTTTATTGTAGAGCACCTGAGTCAGCAACATTTTTCTTACTGTTGTGAATTTTTTTTGTCCATTTGTCCCTCATCGATGTGCAATACAAGTTTAAAAGTTTAACGTTGGAAAATGGGAGGGTGGATAGCATTAATAATACCTCAAATGATGTGTGATAGAACAATTATGTTGTCACTGTAAGCTGTTTAGGGAGTAAAGAATGAATTGTTCCGACTATTCTATCAGTGCTTATTCCTGTCAGGGTTCATTCATTTGTCATCTTTTTCAAACAAATCTCAGAATCCCCCAACCTTTAATATGATTTTAGGAAAAAAATCCTACGTGGTGTGTTGTTAACAAGCTGAAGTCAGTTCTCCAGTTCTCCAGAGCAGATGCAGCACCTGCCATCTGTTGTTTGCTGCTTGGGACTTTTCAAATGTCACTTCAGGGCAGGTGGAGGTCCCTGCACCATACGTAGCTGAAAATATAATGATGCAGAGATAAAAAAAATTAATGAATGTATGAGCGGCAGTCGGTGTAAATGTCGTTTATGATAAATGATTACATTTTCATCTGCGTTTGGGATGATGCTGTTTCCAATTTTATGCCCACAGTTTGTGGATTCTTACACGACTGTGTCCCTGTGTGAAAAGACATGGTTTAAAGAGTTTTGTGTGAATAAACTTGACTTTCGTGCACATAGCCTTGACCTCAACCCCCTGAATCACCTTCGGGATGAGATGAAATGGGATTTGCAAGCCAGGCATTCTTTACATCAGTCCGCGACTTCAGAAAAGCTCTACTGACTGAATAGGCACAAAATTTCCTCAGAAACTCTTCAAAAGCTTATATAAAGCTTTAAAAGAAGAGTAAAAATCTGCAAAAGGGGTGCGAACTCCATATTAAAGTCTGTGTATTTGAATGCATTGTCCTTACAGGCCCTGCTGGTGTAATTGTCAGGCGTCCAAAGAGTTTTGTCTATTTAGGAAGCTTCAACTTGTCTGGGAGATTCCTTCTGATGTCTCTCACCTGCCAAGCTCATTTGAAACTCTGAACACTTCCCCAGCTCCCACCAGTGGGCTCGGTTCCTATGTAGTGGAGGTTAAGTTCGTCACCCAGAATATTTCAATATAAGTCTGATAAAGAGGGGTTATCAGACTGCATTTGGCCTGTGGTGGTTAAAGAGCCCTCACTGCTCTCACGCTTGAATTACATCGCCTTTTGAGATTTTTATACCACTGCAGTTGCTTATGCTCCTGCTCAGCGTATCAGACTAAACAGCTAGATAATTGCAGTCATCATAGCTGAAGGGCGACGTGGGTGTGCCGAATGTGAGTGCGTGTTTGTTCAGTAACGTATGTTTGTTTCTCAGAGGAGATGAATGGTGAGTGCTGCTTCAGCGCTGCTAAGAGCGAGTGCGAGTGCAGGGTGGACTGCACTACAACTGGAGAATATAATAGCTGTCTTTTCAACAGCATCTACTTACTTATTACTCGCACTGTTATTGCAGACACTCCAACAATGAAAAGGTTTTATTGTTGTGAAGCAGCGTAGGGCCCAGTTGTGATGAGTGTTACAAACTGACAGATCTTTTAACTAATATCTGATTCTCGTTTGCTGAATTATGTTTTAAGGCAAGCATATTACAGCGTTTTTCAAACATGAAGTAATATTTTAAACACTTTTTGAGTCTAAACTGCGTTATAAATTCAAACAGGTGTTGAACATTCCAGATAACGTATTTTTAAAGTAGAAGCATCAAAATTAAGGAAAAATGTAATTCAGTCTATTCATATGAATGAACGATATTTTGATTTTTCCAAAGCATAATATGAAAAAGGACATCATCATTCATATTTTCTTTTTCTGTGTCATTTACATGCATGTTGTGTTATTTTGGAGTAGGAACATTGCACATTACATGTCCATAATTCAATACTACAAACACACTAATGCAAGTTTGATTTATGTCTCCCACCGGTGCCAAAGTATCTGGACAATGACAGAGTTTTTGTGATTTTTGTCTTTACACATCACGTAAGTTGTTTACCTAAATCTTCCTTTCTAGGAGAAGACATAAGGAGGTAGACGGATAATTATGGAGCTGAACAGACAGACACGTGTTTGTGGATGTGGACAGACAAAAAGATTTGGAGGACAGACGTGCGTTGTAGTCCAAAGTGTCGTGACGAGCTTGAATGATGTCACTGCGATGAAATATGGCCACCTATTAACCCTCAAAGAGGGCTGCGTTTTCCACATTCTCTGTTGTTACTTTTTTGCAAATTTTGTAAATACTGTTTTTATGCATAAAAAGTCAAAAGTCATAGCACGTCAGCCCTGATTAAGCCAGTTGTTTTGTTGTATATTTAGTGGGGCTTTTTTCAAAATTGCTGTCAAAATGTTGGTGGAATATGGAAAAGTGAAGAAGAAGGAGAAATTTGAGCAATAGTAATAAAAGGCTGCTCAATGTTCAACACTAAGACCCTTAATGGACTGAAGCATTTGGCTCCTGTAGGTGACGTTCATGGCAGCCAGTGGGTGTGTCAATAAAAAAAAAAAAAAAAATAGATCTGGATATATTGATACCTCAATGTCAATTTATGAAATGAACGTTGCAGCCCTCAAAACCTCTGACAGAAGAAGCAAGATGAATTCTGAGGATACCAGGGCTAATAAGAAAGTGCTTCACAGTTCCTGACCCTAAACATACTGTGAAAGAAACTTAAGAAACCGAACATTTGGTCAATCTCAACTCAACAGAGCTGCTTTTCAGCTGCTGAAGACAAAACTGAAGGCAGAAAGACCCACAAACATGCAGCAACTGAAGGAGGCTGCGGTTACCTTCCGACAAAGCATCTCCGGAGAGGAAACTCAGAACCTGGCGACGTCCATGTGCTTTGGACCTCAGGCAGTTATTTTCATCTACCTATTAACAATTATGGTTATATATACAATGATATCACTTTGTCCAAATACTTATACAAAGACTTGATATAAACACTTTTTAGTGGTAAATAAAAGTAAAACCTATAAAGGCTCCGTCATTGTCTAAATTCACCTGGACCTAACTGTACATTTGTAGTAATTAATGGATACATGGAAGTAAAAAGCACTCTCCTGATATGAGTGACAGCCTTCTTCATATTGATTTATGACTAACCAACTATGACTATCGTTAGTTATGACTATCACTTATCGCTGCTCACAGGTATATAGTCAAGTTGCGCCAATGCCTCTTCTGAGTGCTATTCCTGCTTTGCAGCACAAGTTTCTATCTTGTGCCTGCAGTGTTGTGTTTGTCAGCATTTTCAGAACAACTTCCTGGTAATTTCTCCTGATTTCAGCAAATGTTCAGTTGTTAAATGTTAATTGTGCTCATTGTTTATCTGGATGTTCATTTGATAACAGAAACATTTTACAAGCATTTTTGCCGAGGTTCAGTGGCCTTCAACAAGCCCGTACATCTTGCTCTCTCTTCCCCTTATAAACAAAAGGAAATGATTGAGCTCCCGTGGCAGTCTCTAATGAGTTCGGCTTCTATAGCAACAAGGCTGCAGGGAGAGGACTGCTAATTAGCTGCTCCATCATTGATGCAGGCTTAATTGGTGTTCCAACTTGATGTACAGCTCAGTCTTGGACTTCTTTGCATTGGCATGTGTTGTCAAAAACAAGCACCATGCCTGGCGAATTATGAAAGGCAATGTGCTGTGAGATTCTGCAAATCATAATCTTCCCTCCTTTGTCTTTTAGGTGACTTTCTGTCTCACCATGTCGGGAAAAACTAACATGGTGTTCCACTGAACTGGAAACAGAGGCCCAGACAAAGGGATTACAACCGGTCTTCTTCTATCAAATGCATAAGGAATAATTGCACTTCCAGTATTCCAGACCATTTGTTCCTCGACTAAACCATTGCAGAACTCAAAAACATTAGAGAACTTCTATCTTGCCCTCTTCCCTGAGAATTTTCCATCCTTTAGCTTCAGCATGAGCAGTCTGGCTGGGAAACTGGACCCTCGCAGGATACAGTGGGGCGCCACATGGAACGCCTTTGCGTCCCGTGTTCTGAGGACCAAACCTGTGGAGTCCATGTTGGATTCGGCCATGTCGGGCACCAGCTCACATGGGACCAGGTTGGCCCGGGTGTTGTCCACCGTGGACCTGGTGTCGCTGGGCGTGGGCAGCTGCGTCGGGACGGGGATGTATGTGGTCTCGGGCCTTGTTGCCAAGGAGATGGCTGGTCCTGGGGTCATTGTGTCATTCATTATCGCCGCTGTGGCCTCCATACTGTCAGGTGAGACCGGAGCTCATGCACAAACACACACGTATGCAGCAGGTCTTGTTTAAAGCAGCCTCTCCCCATTTCTTACTACATCACGCATACATGAGTGCAGTTTAAGTATAAAGGATGCTATCATCTGTATTTTCATTACACAATGTGATTTATATGAAGAGCTTTTTAATAAGTGCAAAATTATTTCAAGGGCAAACACATTATACGGGCAGGGCGATGAATTAAGAGGCACTAGAGAGGCACTCTGGGGATATTTTAGTATAACCTTAATGCTCCCATCAATACCTTTAACACAGACTCTTACTGCCGGGACAATCCATTCAAATAACTGATGCAATAAAATAAAAATAAAAAATATATGCCCTCTTCAGTTTTTTTTAAATCTTTTGCATCCACACATAATCAAATTCACACACTTGGTCTTAAAACTGATAAAATGCGACTTTAGATGAGAAACAGAATGGCTCATATTACACAGCATCAGTACGTATTTAACAAAATGCAGAAGCAGTGTGAACAGCTAATTAACCCCATGATTCATTTGTTTAGACCCTTCAGCAGAAACAACTTCATGTTTTTGTTTTCCTCGTGACATAACTAGTACCTTACAGTATCCTATTTTATGGACTCTTTTCTTTAACATAACTTTTTTAATGTTCATCCAAAATATTTCCCTGAGGTGGAGGTCTGGACTCTGACTAACTGGACCACTACTACATATCGATTAGTTTCATTTTCAGCCAATCTGATGTGGATTAGCTGTTTTGCTTTTGGAAAGAAGCTCTCACATTTGACTGTAGGATGTTTTGGTATTCAGAATAGTTAATATTCAATTCAATAAGCACAACGTGCACATATCCTCTGGTTGGAAATCAAGACCGAATCATAATAATAATATATCACAGGGCCTAATGTACCATGAGCTTATGTTCATCCGAGGTTGCATTTACCTAGTTTTAAGACCTCGTAGGGACCACGTGGTTTCTTTAACAAAAATGAATCTGCATTGATAAGAGAATAGTGTTTCCTTATGCACGTGTGTCTATACTGTTCTGGTCTCCTTCTCTGTCCCAAAGGAGTGTGCTATGCTGAGTTTGGTGTGCGCGTGCCTAAGACGACAGGCTCGGCCTACACTTACAGCTACGTGACCGTGGGCGAGTGCGTGGCTTTTTTCATCGGCTGGAACTTAATTTTGGAGTATCTAATCGGCACAGCGGCAGGGGCGTCGGCTCTCAGCAGCATGGCGGACTCCCTGGCCAATCACAGCATCAGCAACTTCATGATTTCACACATTGGCACACTAAACGGCTTGGGTAAGTGCCTGGAGTTCTTTTACAAGTCCTGATTTGAATTTTTCATAGATTTGACTTTAGTGGAGAGAGTCTCACAGAGGTCCGACAAGCTCCTTGAAAGAACTGGTATTTTGTATTATATTTTTTTTAATAGAGAAGTCCATTTGCTTGGACATATTAGATTTCGTTATATTGGACTAGGATCTGAAGTAACTGAGGTATTTCAGTCTTTCTTTTTTATTTAATTTGAATCAGTTATCAGTTACAGTCTTTTGCGTCCTGGTCAGCTGTCAAAAGAGATTTTTTTTAAAAGCACAAATTCACCCAAGTGACCTCTAGAGAGACTACATCTCTGTTTTCCCTTCCTCAGTTTTATTGGAAAGGTCAGAGTCAGACGCTTGTCATATTATCAGTAAAAAGCAATTTCTTCTAGGTGGGATGATGATGCTTCAATTGTTCCATTGTTCAACAAACAAACAGAAATACAAAGCAGAGTAAATAAACTCTGTTTTTCCTGTCTTTTATTCTTTGCGTGCAGAGAAAGGACTTTGTATTTGTCTTGAAAAGTGAGCATTATAAAAATATTGACTATGAAATGTGAAGACTATCTGGGAAATTATCCAAACCATATTAGTCACATTTTGCTGTTAATGCTGGAAGTCCTATTTGAAAGTAACAGCAGTCGTCCCATCTTGAATTTTGAAATGATTCGTGCCACGCCGTTTTCCAGATCACGGCCACGGAGAGGATGCTGGTGTAGTCTGGTGTAATGTAATAGCTGACATGTGTGTCCACAGTTAGTCTATCTGGGTGACACTGCCTTGTCACATTCTTCCTGCTGGCCACGGATGGCAGTTGGTGCATGACAGGATCAGCTCTGCTTTATGACCCAATGTACCCTAACCTTATCAACCAATCACAGCAGAGCGTCCCTCCGACTGCACGCCTCCAGATGATCCAATCTAGCATCGAGCACCGACAACGTGGGTGCTAATGGTCACATGGCAGGCCAGCTGTTCCATGTCCTCATGGAAAGTTCACGTTTCCTCTTCCTGCTGTGGAATTGTTCCCCACACCTCAGCGAAAGTGTGGAATTTAGCTCAAATTAAATCTCATTAGTTTCCAAATATACACAGTTTGGGTCCTGGTGCAACAAACGCGTTGTTAAGTTGGCTTAAACGTCTTTAGAAATACCTCAGTCTGAAACACTTCAGTCCACATGACTAAAAATGCTTTATTCCTGTTTCAGTTGTAACTGTGTTCCCACCTACGACATTATTGAAACACTTAACCGTATTTAAAAAAGCCTTGTTTTCTTGACAGGGAAATGGCTGCGAAGCACCAGAACCCAAAACTATTTCTTTGTGTCATGCCGTACTGACTTTGATTCTCTGCAAGTGATGTTGTCATACTGTCAAGTTAAATGCTTGGTAAATGTTCTGCCAACGTCTGAGGAGTCTTTAGAAAATGGTTTACTGTTGTATGGAAGTGATACATTGACTGAAAGATAAATTGCCCACTTGAAGTCAGAGATTCTTGTTCAAGTATTAAAGGGGACACTTTAAAAAATATTTTATAGGTGCCTGAGGGCGTATATTTTGGGATCTAAAGAAACCACCAAATAAAAAAGGAGAGCAATATAATACAACCCCATCACTCAATTTTGGGCTCTCTTTAGTCTGAAAAGATGTAATTCAGTGAGTTATTCAGAACTAAGTGCTGCTTGGTAGGTTCCTGGTTTGCTTTGTTGCCACACACCTTGGTGGTGGGAATGGAGATTAAAATAATAAGATTGTTCTTGTAATCTCCAATCGTTGTCAAAAAATTGCTTCTAGTCTAAATTAGTTGTGTTTGTGATTTATGTTCATGTGAGAGGGCTGAACATCATTTCCTGCAGGTAGAACACCTGACTAGCAGAGACACTCCCCCACCTGGCAGTTCCTGTAAGCCAATCTGAGTACGTCCCCAACTACAGGAACATTTTTCACCGCACAAAGGTTCCTGAAGGACTCTTTTGCAGGGCCGTTCCTGGTAATGGAGACACGCGTCAACAATCTGGCCCCTGACAAACTACCTGGAAACCCCGCTCATGGGATGTGCATACAGTGAGATCTCAGACCAGACTGACTAAAATCATCCCATCTCCCCAGCTTTACGTTCACCCAACTTCACATCATGCAACGGTTGTGGGTGGCGTAAAGCAATAACACTGATTTCAAATGAAGCAGCAGAGAGAGAGGGAGAGAGGGGGGGGGGGTCTATTTGTGTGTTTGACTCCACGTGATAAAATGACCTGCTGTGAACAGAGCACCGATGTAAAAAAAAAACAAAAACAGTTGTAATATGTCTGTGGTATTTTGCCTAATTATTCTCACTAGTTTCCATTACCACTTGGGTTGCACAAAAGCTGAATATCCCAAAGAAAACCTATATTGCAAACATCTAAAATAAAAAAACAAAACTGTCAATATTGCAAAAACCTTTTTACACTTTTGCGGGAAGTTTTTTCAGACGTGTCAATGCTCTAGTTTTACATGAACACACCTTTTTTCACATTACATCTCTGGCATCACAGGATATGAAGTAGTCGATCAATCCAAAGCCATCAAAAGTAATTACCAGCTGTTTAGGCCTCATTAATACGACGTAGTTGTGCTTTAATGCTACTTAATCATCATGCATTATTGCATTACATAAAGACTTTGCCTTTAAATAATCCATTGAACGATCATCCGCTGCCTTTTCGCAACAGCCTTATCAGCAGTCGCGATAATTTGTCCAAAACTAAAAACTTTTTCATCCATCTTCTTTGAAATCTTCTTTTTCTTTGTTTTGAAGAGATGTCTCACAGCATGAGACATGGAGAGTTACGGAGATACAGACGAAGTTCTAGGAGAGTTACGCTCAGAAAAAGAAAATCACCGTTCAGTGGAAACACTGAAAACACAGGTGTTTTCTGGGCTAAAAGTATAATCTCTATAGGTTAATGAGCATTACCGTAGGTTCAACCCTCTGCTTACATATTCCACATACAGACTGAATTTATCATATGTATGTCTATCTATATTTGGGCATGTGTTTGTTTCCTGTCTAGGTAAAGGAGAGCAGTCCTACCCAGATCTGCTGGCTCTTCTTATAGCCTTGCTGGTGACTGTGATTGTGGCTTTAGGAGTCAAAAACTCAGTTGGCTTTAACAATGTGCTGAACGTCATCAACCTCATCGTGTGGGTGTTCATGATGATCGCTGGACTGTTCTTTGTTAATGGAGAGAACTGGGATGAGGGGAGATTCTTGCCCTTTGGCTGGTCAGGGGTATGCACACGTGAACATGCACCCAAACACATCACAGCCCGAATGTGGTGGTATTTCAGCCACCATTTATCGTGCATCTCATGTGTTGCAGGTGATGCAGGGAGCAGCCACCTGTTTCTACGCCTTCATTGGGTTTGACATCATAGCTACGACAGGAGAAGAGGCCAAGAGTCCCAACACCTCCATCCCCTATGCCATCACTGCCTCGCTCATCACCTGCCTCACTGCCTACGTCTCTGTGAGTTGCCTCTCTGGGCACAGACATTTTATACATATATATAAAATAACAGGCAATTCACTCAAGTTTCTTTAGACGCTTTTACATCTAGAGGGGGTTTGTCTTCATTTATGAACAATAAATATATACATACATGGCCTCATATTTTATTCAAGAATACTTTTGTTCACATAGGAGTTCATAATTGAGTCATTATTCTCATAGTCCCAAGGTTATGTGATTGCTAATCATCATCCCCCCACCATCGTACTTTCCACTTGGGACATCGTACTTTCCACCAAAGGCCAGCTGGATAGAGCAGGAAAAGGGAGACCAGAAAGAGAGAATGGAGAAAAGAGAGACGAGAGGCACAGATATAATGTCAAAGGTACAAAAGACAGGATATATTAGTATTAATTATCTGTTAGCAGGAGAACTAAGAGTTCTATGTACAGATTACTGATACCTGGTTAGTTGGTAAACTACAGAGACGACTGTATAAACAGATGTAGACAGCAGACACTGATGTGGTCAGAGGGTGGAACTGCAGGTCAGGATGCAGCTCTGGAAGCTCTGGCCTGGAAACATGCACAGAAAAAGAAAAAGAGGTGGCAGACCAGCACAACAAACTACGAGAACAATGGAGCACAGTTGTGGTTATAAGATACTTCTAATTAATAACTGAGGGTTGAGATGAAGAAGGGAAAGAGAAACAGAGGAGGTGAGGGGCACCAGTCAGTGGATCATGTTGGGGTCCCCCTGCAGCAGGTCTACAGCAGCAGATCCAGGATGAAGCTGCGTTTAAGACCAGCTGCTCCAGTCTGGTCCTGCAGCTGCAGCTGTGACTACTGGTCCCAACACACTAAAGTTTACACCAACTAGATGTTTTATTAAACAGAAACATTATAAGTTTGGTTTTAAAGGTGGAGGTGGTGTCAGTCACCTGAACCTACATTGGAAGTTGTTTCCATAGTGATGGTTCCTGATAGCAGAAGACCCGTCCTACAAATCTACATTTGGATCTCGCTCTGGTTCTATCAGGTCTTGCAAATATTGCAGCGTTAGGCCATTTTGGACTTTGGATTCTGAGTTTTACCGGGAGGAAATGGAGGGATGAGAGATGTGGCCTCTCTTGTTGATTTTGTCAGCATTTGCGCTGTTGTATTGTGAATCAGCTGGAGGATATTCAGAGAATTGCTCAGACACCCTGCTAAAAATACATTACAGTAATCTTGAAAGTTCCCGACATGTAAACAATCTTCATCCCATGTAGAATGATGGGAGTCATAGTATCAATCTGACCAGAAGTGTCAATATCAATTCGTATCAATATGAAAACCAAATATTTTTCCTATAATCAACTGGAACAGTGGGAGATGAGACATTAACTCGCCTCTGTGACTCCAGTGCTACAAAACATTTGATCACAATTACGCCTTCAGCTTTGGTTCCGAACCATAAACTCTGAAGCTGGCCCAAATGTGAGAGAGAAATAACAATCCTCCCTCTGCAATCTGACTATGTGGGTTTGAATCTCAACTCTGATCTTTATGCATTCAGCACAGAAAGCCTACAGTTTGTTTAATGTGTGCTGGATGATTGTTGCCATGGGTGCAGTGTGAGAGCAACCAATCAGTAATGAGGGATTTTTCAGCGTTGCCTGCGGCAAAGATTCATTACATCAACTTCAAAACTCTGCAACTTCTTTTTGAAATCCTAGTCACTCTTTCCGCGTCTCTCTCCATCACATCCATTCATCTTCATCGTCACTCTCCTCTGCTCCAAAACCTTCAGAAGCTTTCTTCATCTGAATCTTTCTTTGATCAGCCTCACATTGTAGGCATCTCGGAATAACTCTCCATCTCTCATGAGGATCTTCTACCTGCTGCAGTTAAATCTCTGGTTTCATGTCGACATCATTTTTTTCTGATGATTTTGGTTTTAAAATTGTGCTTAAATACGATTTTTAAAGCTGCTATATGTAAGATATGCAAATATCAACCAAGTGAATGTAGGACGAAAGAGGATATGAGATACAATACTGTGATAAAAGTGGGGACGTCCAACAGGCCGTGTAATACCACGTTGTTCCACTGGAGGTGATATAAATCACTGTCGTCTTTGGCCCACCTTCACACACTCATCTGAAAATTAGGAAATACTTCTAGCTAAGGGGGTGCTCTACTCACATGTGAGTCATGTTGGCAGTAATGCCAAGATGGACCGTTTAGGCAGAGCTTATAAAACGGCTGATGGGGCAAGTCAGTGGGTAGAAACTGGCTACCGTTGGATACTCAAAGACACTCGCCGATGGATTGTCTCTGACCGCTGACAGATATCTGAAGAAACAAGGAAGTGAGAATAGTGTTGATTTGTTGTGACCTTGAAGTGGAGCCTCATGACTGAAAGTGTTGCAACCTGCTTACAGGCTGAGTAGCTTCTCGCGGGTGCATATGTAAGGCAAGAATGTTTGATGAAAACAGTTATGGAATCATGACAACAACAAGATCAGGTGATAGCACACTCTTTTGACCAAAATTAAATGATTATGGATAATGCTTGGACAAAATAAATAACTGAATAAAAACATGAAAATGTCAACATTTTAAATCAAAAAGGTCAGATGTTACCTTCCTTGTGACATCGAGATAAAGAGGTTTTAACGTAAACTATGTTTGCACTGGCTGGTGGAGGTATTCATCAGGAAATACTAAATAAAATGATCAGGTTTTAATTGTATGATATATATTACACCATAAATTTAACAAAAACTAGCAGCAAAAAGTGCCAACGCAGTGTGTGAAAGCAAAATACTGGTCATGCAATTCAACTTTGGTGCAGCGCAGCATTTGTGACAGATGGCCAGGCTTGGTTTCACACGCGAAGATACAAAAAATGCACACACGCAGAGAGAAACATGACTCATGAGGCTGTTGTGTGCTGAACAATGTATTTTTGCAAATCTAAGTTGCTAAGTGGAGGTTGTAATGAAAAATGCATTTCCTATGCAGGTTTCTGTGATACTCACCCTGATGGTGCCGTACAATGAGATCGATGCTGATGCGCCACTGATGGAGATGTTCGCCACACACGGCTGCATGTTTGCAAAGTATATCGTGGCTGTGGGCTCCATAGCTGGACTGACTGTTTCGCTCCTGGGGTCCTTGTTCCCCATGCCCAGGGTCATCTATGCCATGGCAGGAGATGGTCTGCTATTTAAGTTAGTCTACTCACTTTTCTTTTGTTGTTGTTGTTGTATGAATGAAATAAATGTTTCATCCAAGTTTCATCGTTCTTATCTTTATGTGTTCAGGTTCCTGGCCAACGTGTCTTCATATACAGAGACCCCTGCTGTAGCTTGTGTGGTGTCGGGTTTTCTGGCTGCCCTGCTGTCCCTTCTGGTCAGCCTCAGAGACCTCATAGAGATGATGTCCATAGGAACCCTGCTGGCCTATACACTAGTGAGTGGCACATAAGAGGGGCGGTAATACAGGCTACGTTTCAAGTGGAACAGTTTTGTGCGCAGGATTAAACCTGGTGCACTAATGTCCTTATATGTGAATGAGTTCTGTCCCACTTACTTACTAGAAATTATGATAATAATATGCACAACACGATGATCTGTTAACATTGCTTTTGCAAACTTATTGAAGACAAAAAGCAAAAAAAACAAAACAAACAAACAAACAAAAAACTACTTCTAATGACTATTACCTCATCAAGAACTTTTATTAAAGGTGAGTTAAAGGCACTGTATGTAGCAATCCCCCCTCAGACCACATGGGGATGTATCGATCTGCTGTGTTAACAGAGACAACGAGTGCTGGCAAAGAGCATTGTTCTTTGCTTTTTTAAAATCTAACCATTTCCTACTCATTCACTGATGATTTCACATTATAAACAAGTGATTAGTTAATAGTTAACTAGCGCACTACAATTACTGCTTAATGAGCTCAGTTATCACGGTATAGCTTGAAATAATTTTTTGGTGTGAGATGAGCAAAAGAAAGAAAAAAAGTATTTTTGCCATTGAAGGATCAAGTTTTTCTGCTTATAAGTCAGACTAACTGCTTCCTGTCCTGCTCTGTAGGTCAGCCTGTGTGTACTGCTCTTACGTTACCAACCTGAAGGGGACATCCATGGTTTCGTTAACTTCCTCTCTGAGGAGCAGAAAAAGAAGAGAAAGGAAGGTGTTCTGGCTGAGTGCGAGAAAGACGCCTGCTCACCAACCAGCGAAGCCGATGAGTACGGAGGCGCGCCCACCAACACCTGCGGAGCCAAAAATCTCCCTTCACTGGGTGACAACGAAATGCTGATTGGGAAGCCAGATAAAAACGCGTACACTGCCAGCCACCCAAACTATGGTACAGTGGATATGACCACAGGGATTGAAGCAGAGGAGTCGGAGGGAGGGGTGTCCCGACGGCTGAAGAAGCTGATCGGACCGCGCTACTATACCTTGAGGATTCGACTTGGCCTCCCAGGAAAAATGGACAGGCCAACTCAAGCCACAGGGAAAACCGTCACTGTTTGTGTGCTGCTGCTCTTCATCTTCATCTTTGCTTTCTGCTCCTTCATCATTTTTGGTGAGAACAAGTCAGCATAGCCTCACTCCACATTAGCAGCAATGATGACATCATACATTCGTTCTTTCTTCCTTTTCTCTCAGGAGCGAGCAGTATTGGCGAGGGTCGTTGGTGGGCGTTGCTGCTATTAATCTTCTTCATCATCGTCATTGCCCTCCTGATTGTCATCATCATTCAACAGCCTGAGAATCCAAAGCGGCTGCCCTACATGGCACCTTGTGTGCCATTCGTTCCTGCCTCCGCCATGCTGGTCAATATCTACCTCATGCTTAAGCTGTCCGTCATCACCTGGATACGATTTTCAGTCTGGTGCTTTGTGGGTAAGTAACAACTTTCCCTAAATATGCGGGTTTCAGGTTATCGTTTTACCGGATACAATGTTGAAGTGACCATAAGTGGCCGTCCATTAGTGGGGATTCAGGATAGTTTCAGAGGGGCTTAAATGTGGAGCTTCTCCACCAGTACGAACCGTTCCACTTCAGCTTCAACACTTAGTATGGTCACCATCTTGTTTATGTAGTGGAAGGTGTGGCACACTCAACTCAACTCTCACATTTTCAGTCAATTTGATGTCAGTCAGCCCCACAATCAGAATTTTTCTGAACTTTTCAGGGACTAAACAAGCCTCTGCTTTGAGTTAAGTACTTCAATTTAGGCCTGAAAAACTGCTGGTGTAGTGTTTACTCTAAGCTGACTGGATATGCTGGATTAGATGTTGTTTGGCCATCACAATGTCCCCTTTGAGCAACAGTTGTCTTTCCTCTTTCATCCCTGTTATTGCATTGAAACTGCATTGACGAGCATAGCACCGGCCTCAGCTCCTTTAATTTTCTTGTTGTTCCAGTTTGTATTTATTTTGTATTTATTTTTGGTCTCCTTTGCTGTCTTCATTTTCTTTTATTTATTGGTGGTTAAGTTTAAAAGTGGTACACAACTGCCACAGGATGGAATGGACTGATCGTACCAAACTTAGTGGATCCTACCAGGACAGTCACTGTAAATGGGGACTCAACATCTGAAGCCTCTGAGATTTTATCCTGCAGTCCTGCTTATGGAAACCCACCTCATGTTTTGAGATCCAACAATAACTTGGCTCAGAATATGTTGAGTAATAGAGTGATTGATTTCATTATTCTTGCGTAGTTTATTTTTTTGTGGAAGTCAAAGGAAGTATTGTCTTTCCTGCCAGACGAGTATCTGTCTGTGCATCTGTATTTGTTTTGCCATTAAAGGAAAATGTAGGGATTTTCTCACAGTGTTGTCACTAATATTGCCAGTTCCATTATACTACACAGTAATAAATCAGTTTCTGGCTATGATGTTCTCGGTCAGCACAAGAATTCTTGTGCATTACAGTATTTTACACCCGAATACAAAGGAAAATAGTGCAAATGTGGAAACTGACCAGACTTTCTCTTAAAATCCTACTTCCTACTTTGTTTATTGCCCATATAAAGACTAGACGAAGACAAATGAGTTAATATTGGTTTTATCTGTGATAGGAAAACCACTGATTTCCTGGCTCTCTTCTATATCAGGTTAAATTGGATTTGAGCTTTTTGAAATAATAGGAGCATAAATAATACGGTACTACTATGGCATAAAATCTAATATATGTGCAATAAGTCTTGCAGTTTAATTTAAAACCTCTATTTTGGAAGTGTCACTTGCTGTTTGGACTGTTCTTATTGCTGTGTAATAAAGTATAATTCAGATTTAATTAAAGAGAAATTCAGCATAATCAAATGGGCCAGCGTATAGTCAATAAAACAAAATTCAATATCCTGCTGAGAAATTAGCAGACTGACTTTTTACTTTAAAGAGCAGTTCACGCCAGGATAAGTGAGTGCATTGATGGGTGTGTGTCTCCTCAGGTGTGCTCATCTACTTCGGCTATGGCATGTGGAACAGTACCTTGGAGATCACCGCCAGAGAAAACGAAGTGCACGCCTCCACCTACCAGCGCTACGATCAGGGTGTGGATGAGGGCTTCTGCGGCTTTGACGATGATTTCTACCCACCTACCACCGACACCTGGGCTGCACCGGCGGAGGAGTCAGGGGTGACCTCGCCCCCTAAGGCAAAACCTGAAAGTGATGGGATGTCATCAACAGGGGGACGCAGAACCGTTGCTAATAATGGCCTTGCGGAGGAGGATCCGATGGATTTCTGAAGGGACTGGACTCTGTGTTACCCTGAATGTACTGCCTTGTCTGCTGCCTGGGGGAGGGAAGGGTGTGTGAGCGCGTGAATGACTGTGTGCGTGCATGCCTGCATGTGTGTGTATTTGTCCGTGTATCCAACCCTTGGGCTAGATTGTTTCCGGGCAGGGGAACAGCTTGTTTTTTACCTTATTTCGACAAAGCTCTGCACGCCGCTCCCACACAAGCGCGGTCATCAAGGTCACGAGCTTCTTGACACATTCACTTGCCGTTCACTCACTGACGTTGACATCCCACGCAAAGAGAGGCCACTTCGAAAAGTGCAGACGAAGCAAGAGATAAGATAAATTGTGGATCACAGCACCGTGAAACAAATGATATTACGTTCTGAGAAACATTTGACTGTTCATAGCTACGCAGGAGGGTAAAAGGAGGGTGACGAGATGGGCCAGATGGCTCCACAGCTCTCTTCCTGTTTCAGCACAGAAAGACAGGAAACTTTGATGACAGCATGCCAAGCCCAGATGACTTCCTGTTGCTGGTTCTGACTTTCTCTGCTATCTTTTTATGAGCAACACAATAAAACACCTTTCATAAAAAAAAATAAAAATAAAAAATAAATAAAAAAAACTTTCTTCAATCTAAACATCTAGCCCAAGGGACCTAGTGGATTTGGAAAAGGATGTTGGTGTTTTCTGTGACAAATAGTACTTGGACTTTGCTTGCAATAGTGCCTTCATCTACTGTATGTGTACGTGGGTTTCTGGTTCTGTCTGTTTTCTATATTTGTTTTGCCTGTGTATCTAAGGGGGAGGGGGGGGGCTACTGTATGTGCACTCAGACTCCACATTCACATTGATTCTTATGTCTGTTTGTGTATAAAGTGGGTTCTTCAGACGTTTTGTATATATATATATATATATATATATATATATATATATATATATATATATATATATATATATATATATATATATATATCCCACTCTGCCTCAGCATGAAGCTCAAAATAAGTCCACTTGCAGGAGAGCAACTCATGGTGCAATTTAACACGCGGTCAGTGGCGTACCCTGAGTTACGGCGGATAACTGAAGAACAGAACAGATTAAATCCTATAGCTGACAGCCTACAGGGTTTTGATGTCACATCTTCTTTGTAATTGAGTCTCAGTTGATTTTATTAACATTTTTCCGCACTTTGCGCCTTTCAGCTTCCAGCACTCCTTTGCTTTTCCCAGAAAACTTTTCCTTTATCCATTTGGCATCTACCTCCCCTCTTCATATCAATTGGGTCATTTCGTCATGCTGTTACCACTCAGAGACACCTGTAATAGACAAGGGACTGGTTTTCAGTCTGGATTTCTAAAAGCAATCTGCTCTCTACCTTGCGATCCGTCCAAGTGTGTCTTCTGTCTCTTCTTTGATTTGTAACTAGAGCATTTATATCTCACCCAGGCCCATGGCAGCCTTGCTTTTCCCCTGCGTCATCACTTTTCCTGTCTGTAGCTACTAGACTTCTTTCTTGTTCTATCTTATTTGTACGCGTTGTTGCAGCACCCTGAGTGGTTGTGAAAGTCATTCAGATCAAAGCAGGAGCCTGTATGGCTGTGGTGAAGTAAACCTACTGAAGCTGTGGGATTGATGTTATCGGTGCAGGGCCAACAGTTTACTTGTAATAGAAACCTCTTGGCATAAAAGGTGCATTCATGGCGCTCTATGGGATTTTTGCATACACCAAATAGCCCACAACTATGTCGTTTCAGTTTGAGTGTCGGGGGTTGTTCCTTCAAAAGCTTCTGGTGCTGCTTTAACCTTGATTGTTGCTGTTGTACCTTTCCCTTGTGCCCCCTGTTGCTGCATCAGTCCCCTCTAAGGAGGCCTTATTTGTCTAATGCACTAAATCTAAAGATGCCACGCAAACCTCCCGCTGTACCTCTACCCTACCAGAACACCCTCATTACAAAAAAAAAAAAAAAAAAAAAAAGACGCCTTTGGTGTGGTTTGGTCAATGGTTTGCGACATGCATGCGCGTTCCAAATGTGACTCGCTAGTGTCCCAGGGATTTATGCTCATATTGGGCGATTGGGTGGAGCATTACTGTGGTCTCGATGGTGTTCAGATGACATCAGAGGCTGCTGAGAACCCTAAAAGTTCATTCTTTTTTACATTTATATTGTTTTACTTTTTTTTAAATGGGAAACTACAAAATGAACAAATCTCAAGCAGAAAATCTAATTTGGTGTTTAAACATTTAATTTGTTTTTATAATAACTTGAAGTGGACATCAGATGGCCATATTCAGTTATCTGGGGTCTTCTACATGAGCGTTGCACCCGTCATACCTCCAAATAGTTTCGAATAATTTAAGAATGATGACGAAAAATATGATGATAAGATGAAGCTGTCCACAACTCCAGCAATACATGTTCGAGCTAGAATGAACTCTGCTTTATGAAAGACTGGAAGAACCGCAACAAGAAAGATTACAGACCAACGTCTGAGTTGTAAAAGCAATCCAGCTGACACTTGAAAATGGTTGCAGCGGGATCACAACCAAATGCGTTTGTCTTCCAAGACACGATGGGGACAAAACCAAAGCAGAAGGTGATCACTTCTTCCTTTTTTGCGCTGTTGAAAACTTTCACTTTTAAAATGGACAAAGATTGTGGAGATGTTGGAAACAACAGTAAGATCTGAAGCCACACCTCCAGAGCACACAAAAGGACAATAGCGGTTCACTGAAGAGAAGAGCTTGCCAGACAGGCTACTGGTCAAACGATTTTGTTCGGGTCATTTATAATGATTGGTCATGTTTTGCGTGTTTTCACTTCCAAAGGTGATTGATAGTTTTTGTTTTGACTTAAGAGTGTTTAATTAATTGCTTGCTATTGGTGTATAAAGATGATTTGAGGTAATATAGAAAAAAAGAAAGCTTTTACTCAACCGTTGACACTAGACTGGCTATATAATCATTTTTCTCTGGCATAGTTGGTGAAATCATCAGGCGTCCTTTTCATATGAACACTGTCCCTTTAGTCTGACTAATAAAGGCAATCCCCACTTTATGAAAAAGTTAGCTTTAGTCCTTAAACAAAGTTGCGCAGAGCAGAATAGGCAACACTGTTTATTTTGCATCTCATACATTCTTCCTTTGAGCTTACAATGACGTCTGAGGCAAGAATTTACTGTTGCATTTTGAAACATTTATTAAGATAAGTCCGAACATGAAATAGCGTGCTACATCCTCTTTAGTGACTCTTGAAAAATTTGAAATTTAATAAAAAATGCATAGGATGCTCATGAACAACATTATAATTTTAGCCCAACTAAGCCAGCTTTATTTATTAATTCATTAATCCACTTGTTTTAAAAACAGCCAGCACTAAGCATGATAAGAGGTTCTGCAGAATTGAACATAAAGCACATACTCAAGCACACTTTAGGTCCTATTTAGTAATCTTCAACTAAAATACTCACCCATATCACCTACTAACTTAGCCACAATATCCAAACGCCTGGGATTCACAGCTCAGCCAAAACTAAACGGCTGATTCAGACCAGAGCTACGCCTGCGTCGCCACTGTACAGTCAACTTTATACGTTTACGCCGCTGTGTGTGTGAATAAAGAGCGTGGATGCATGTGCAGCACAGGTGTGTGCGCTTTGATGTGTTCTTGTGGTCTACACCTGCGCTTCGATGTGACCGTCTGGTTAATGTGTAGCATGCCGTCATGCACGAGGCCCACTGACTGTAAATGCTGGCACTTGCATGTGGTGACTGATTGCAACTGGACATGATGAATACTAAACCAAACCAAATGCAGACTTGGTTCTTATGCCTGGGAGTCTTGGCTTCTATGCTCTTGAAGGGTGAAACAAGTGTTTTACAGCTGTTAAGCTTCAAATATACCAAATATCAAGGTTTTTCTTTTTCTTGGTTTGCTACACTGCTGCAGTTTCTGATTTTTAAAAGGTAGAGTGAGGAATTCTAGGTAACTTTTAACCCAGAACACTTTATGTCACATTCATGGAGGATCTCCTTACCTTCTGTTACCTGCGGTACACTGTAAATAAATCAAAAGAAAAGAAAATGGTATTTGTATCCAGCCCTGGCTCTACACCCAGAGACTTGATCGATCTTAGTGGGGGATTTCTTGAGTGTGGGTGTCTTGTGGTAGTGGCTGAAACATCTGAGGAACCTAAGGCAAGCTACTCATGATGTGCACCTAAAACTAACATGGTTAAGCTTAACTCAGCCATTAAAATCCAACCATACAAATCCAGTTTGCATGCAAGATTTAGGATAAACCTAACCAAAACACATCTAATCTCCTGATCAGAACTTTAACCAATACATCTTGGTCCTAAATCTAACCAAATTAATTACCACCAGTGAACTCTGACTCTAACACTAAACCAAACTAAACACGAATTAATTCTAACCACCTTGATTCTGAAAACACTGATCCCAGCAAAACCTGACCCACTTCAGAGTTCATCACCTCAACAAAGCATCATCTACCTTCAAAGTTCATAGATTATCCTCAAAGGCAACCAGAAAAATGAAAATACACATAATAATACAGCACCAGGAACTGCAGATGACGCGTGCTGGCCAGTGTGCTTGCTTTCACTCCCCATTTCACCATTTCACCCAATCAGAAAACACGCCACGGGGAGTCATGGAGTTAAGGTTTCTCCACTAAATCCCAAACCATAGCAAACATTGCTGTAAAGGGCCATTATTAACAGCGAGAGGGTTTGTATTTGAGCATTTAAACAAGAACTAGTGGAAGGGGGAGACATCCAGGGATGACCTACTCTGTTTTTAAGACCATGCTTTTCTTCCACTTTGATATAATATTATTTTACATGAAAATGAATCATGTGAGCTAGAAGCAGAGTTGTGGATTTAAATGGATTTTTTCTCCCTCTCCCTCATTGGTCTCCTTACTCAGGTGTGAGAGCCAGGGCTCCCTTTTAAAGGACCATGTAGCACACTCTCCAACAGGAGGAACGACTCCTCTCACTTCCGCCCTCAAACGCCCACAGTATGCCTCCATCCTCTCACCCACAACCTCTGCAAGCCAAAGTCCACTATGTTGGTTTATGTTCCACATGCAGAAGACTGTAGTTTCTTCAAAACGAGCACTTAAGACACAGAGCTAACAGTTTTTCTTGGTATGATCTGTCAATAAGCTACCTTATCACACGAAGATAGATGTTCTTTTATTAGAGTAACTTGAGTCAACATTTGATAATCTTCCAAGCATTAAAAACTGAAAGTATTAGTCCCAAAAAAAAAAACATCAGATGCAATTGTCCTGCGTTGATATGACATTAAATAGCACTAACGGAGGAACAAATGAAAGAGAAGTATTTTTCTACAGCTGTTTCTCATCAGCAGACCCTCCTCGGGTGGATACGCTCTGTTGAGCCGATTATTAGTCTTCACTTTATGAGCTGTGGGAGGTTTGGGAGAAACTGCTAAAAATATATTTTTAACAACTTAAGTCTGTCTACAAAGATAAAGCTGATTTATAAACCTTTATCCTTTCCTTTAAAAGATTTTGAAATGGTTGCTATAGACGTCCAGAAGACTTTAGAAAGTTTAGGAGCACTACAGAAAAAACAAAAATGCTAAAAGTTATTTTATTATAATTCTATAAGTGGCTACACTGCAAATATAATCAAATGTCGCCACTATTGCTTTTAAAGTCAGCTACTATTTGTTTATTTTATCTTGGAGAAAGCGTGCCATGTTCTTCCTGTGCTGTGTGTTCGCTGTGGCCAAGTGTCCAGTCGGTGTGTGTTGGACTTGTTGGGATTGGCTTCTCTTGCAAACACTTATCTCTTCTGTATATTTTGGCACAAAGCTCTGTAATATTGTTAGTTTATATGTTTATTTTTTAAAGGTTTCTTCCATATGTGTCGTTCTTTTGCTCCTGGTTGCACTGTTTTCTGCTGAGTTATTGATATTGCTTCCATGCAACAATGAAAGTAATTTATTGCAAATACCAAACAAAGGATTGTGTGTTTATTCATGTCTGAGTAGGATGTGCGCATACATACACAGTTAAAAAATGGTATTATTAATCACTCAGATCCTATCAAAGTTTTACTAAGATACGAGGAATAGGTGTATTCGGGCTGGAAGTAAAAAAAAAGAGAGAAAATGGAAGTGATTAAAATAAAGTCTGTGTACAAACCTAGTTTGAGGTTAAACTGGACGTTACACCAAAAAAATTGCAGTTCCCCGACTAACCACTGGGGCTTCAGAAGCAACTCGACCTCTGTATCTAAATTGCATAACTGCTCAATTTTTCTAAATTGCCACATAATTTTATTGTTTCGTATTTTGATCATTTTTGTCACTTGAATCACTCATATAAGCAGCTACTCACAATGAGGCCATAGAATAGCCACTATTTACCATCTTAAAAAACCTTAATTCTCGTACATTCTATGGACGTTTGAGGGAATACTGTATTAGATATACAGTATTTACACTAACTTTTACACCCAACCGTTATTTACTTCATGACTGCAATTTAAAAAAAAATATTGATATAAATTTATTTAATTCATAATTGATTCCTAATCAGTTCTTTTTGTGCCCACCTAAAATGAAATCTGGGCTTCTTTTGTGGCTCTTTTTAGGTGTAAATAATGATGTTATTTGTGTAGCTCTATTCACTCCCATTCATTGAGAACTCTCTTATGTGAATAGCAAGGTTTTTCTGTCCAGGTCTCCAGGAGACCTGTAAGCAGGCTGCGTTTAGTCCACGAGGAATACAGAGAATGTGTAAAAATTGCAGTTTTGTTGTCTGACCACTAGGGGCCACAAACTGGCTACATTAGCAGGTCCTCAGGAGACCTGTCAAAGGTAATCATCTTTTATTTAAAACACACTTGAAAATGTCAGTTCAGATATCTGATGTAAGTATTGTCAATAATCTGCAGGGCAGAAATACCAAAGAAAACCTTCCCAAAGATGACTCAAAGAACTGAATCACAGCTGTGTTTTGATCACTATCACTTTCCGTTCTTAGAAAATCTCAAAGCATTGATGTAAATTCAATTATGTATTTTTTTCTCCTTTAACAACAAAAAGGAAGAAGTTCATGGATGATCTCAGAGTGGTATTGAATTATATTCTGGGTAGAAATAAAAACAGACAAACCTGGCTGACAGACAGTTGAAACTCTAGGACTGAAAATTAAATGTTTCATTAGAAAATAATTGCTGAAAAAGACAGAATTGGTGCGAGACTATGACAATATCCAAAACCAGGTGAACGAAGTTAAATGTTAAAGTATACTGCATCATAGCGGTACAAGTCTTTTCATTAATACAGGACAGCTTGTTTGCCTGCTACCCGCCCACAGGCCTCCTGTGGACTGCGTGGCTCCGTGCCTGGAACAGCATCACATTTCAGGGAATTCTCACCCCGCCACGATTACACACCTGCACTCACAAGAGGGCCGGGAATATTACACAGAAACTGACAGTGATGCATGAAAATACAGCGACCGAGTGACGATCAGGATGAGTGTGTGTCTTTGTGTCTGTTTGAAGATAAGCTGAGGACAGTGAGATAGCACAGACTGTTTTCAAATGGTAATATCTACGGTATGATTCAATGACCTTGATTTTAAAGAGGACTGCACACGTTGGACACAGCAATCTCTCTCTCTCAGTTGCACTCTGTGCATGTGCTGTTGACGAGAGAGGCCGTGAGGCTTTTCGAGTCTTAGGGACAGTGTCTTCTGTGCTTATCTCCTTCAAGGTCATAGATGTAAGTTACACCACAGCTCAGGATGTTTTCTTGCTATTTTCAGCTTAGATTCACATTAACAAAGACACTAACGCACACTCATATCTACATGTACTGTCAAACAGTCAGTTTTTGTCTGTGATGTGCAACAAAAGTTGTATCACACAGCTTGTCCTGGGGTAATGATTACCATTTACTTGAGTATTAACCACATCACTTCTCTTTTGTGTTTCTAAGACAAAAGTAAATTAAATCCACCAAGGAAAATGATTCTGAGACAAAGTCAGTTTTAATGAGTTCATCTTTATTGTTGAAAACAAAACACTAGGACGGTGAAACAATAAATATTCATAGCTGACGATGCTTCTGTTATGTTCAGGTTGATCTTTGTCTAACAGAAAATATATCTATTTTTTATTTTGGTCATACAGTTAATTATTTAAACCTAGAGCAGAAGTTAGTTGAAAGACATTGTGATTTTAATTTTGGACTATGAATTTCAGTGAACAGATCTGAACTCCCCGATATGATGCTCCAGTGCAAATCAAGGGGGTAACATCTAGTTGACGCCAGCAGGGATAGTTGCAGTTCCCGGACTGACCACTAGGATGGTTCCATAAGCAAGTCAGTCTCCATTGACAATTATGTTCAAATGTCCAACTTAACAGCAGAAATAAACATATTTACAACCTGTTTCAAAAAATGGTTTTGTTCTACATGGCTTAACTTCACATCCATGACAACCAGGTAAAACTGGCAGCACGGTGGCTTAGTGGTTAGCACTGTTGCCTCACAGCAAGAAGGTTCCCGGTTCAATTCCCGGTGGGTCTTTCTGTGTGGAGTTTGCGTGCTCTCCCTGTGGGTTTCCTCCGGGTACTCCGGCTTCCTCCCACAGTCCAAAAACATGCAGTGTAGGTTAATTGATCTTTCTAAATTCTCCCTAGATGTGAGTGTGATTGGTTGTTTGTATGTGGCCCTGGATAGACTGGCGACCTGTCCCGGGTGTACCCCTGCCTTTCGCCTGATATGCGTCGGGATAGGCTCCGACAGACCCCCGTGACCCGGAAACGGATAAAGCGGGTATAGATAATGGATGGATGGATCAGGTAAAACTTCTATAAGAAGTTCATAATTCATAATTTACTGTGCTTTTTTTGTAATAGCTATGTTGCAGCTGTTGTCACTTTATCTAATTAGTGCTTTCTATTTTCAGAGGTAAAATAATCATCCATCCATCCACTATCTATACTTCATAATTAAGAGTCGCAGGGATTTGCTGGAGCCCATCCCAGCTCTCTTCAGGTTGGCCAGGACTCTTCTGGGCGACTAACCAGTACACTTGCCAGGAGTCAACTAGCTACCTTCACCTTGACCGGGGCTGGGTTGAGTCACCTCCTAATACAGCGCCATCAAAATACCCAGAGACCTTCAGTGATGCCACAGAGTGTTTGTCCAGTTCTTTCTACAGTCTACTGAGCAAATAATGAGCCACTAAAACAGAAACTGAGACTGATGGTTTAAACTCCGATGAAATCAGTGTTTCCTTTGAAGCTTCCATCAATCCGTGGACAGTGCGAAAAAGTAACGCAAAATACAGTATCTGTCTATCACTCAAGAGTTTTACAATACTGTCAGTGAGAAGTCAACATAAACAAAGTTAACACAAACCTAAGTATAATAGTGTCATACCCTGCTTCAAATCAAAACAATAAAACATGATGTTATTTGGTTTAAAAAACAAAAACATATTCATCAATAAAGACACTCACAAGATTTGATCTTTTGGTACATGATACAAAAAATACCAAATATTAAATATCTCAGTAATCAAGGCCTTGTGTGATATTGGACCTCAGCCTGCTGTTATTCAGAAGACTGAACAGTTTTGTAACAGGAAGGTTGAGTCCAGACTACACCCGACATGAGGTGGCTGAAAGGTGAACTCTTCTGGACAAAAACAAACCTCAATCTAAGGATTTTTCATACAAATGTGTGGTTTGTGCTCATTCAGGACTTTATGTAGTTTACCTTCACATAATCCACCAAGTATAAACATGTGAGTGTGCCTCCATCTCCTCCAGAACAGATTTGCCTGAAAATATAATTGTACTGAATATGAACAGAAGAATTTGTTCGTTCTTGTGCATATGTACAAGCTACAGTCCCTTCCCCGTCCACTTAGCATTCAGAACCTCTCCGGTTTCAGACGTGGGCGCTTTTGGCGTGATTGGTGGAGGTGGCGGCTGGAAGGTTGCCACCTCCTTGTTTGGAGTAGTAAAAATGGTTGTTGTCCTGGTAGGAGCGAGAAGAGGAGTCTGATGAGCAGATGAGGATGAAGCCTCCAATCAGACAGAAAACAGTCCCAACCCAACCAGAGTAGAGGGAGATGCCGAATGACATGACGACGTCCTCGTAGTGAGCGCCAATGGGAAACCAGATGGTGGAAACCAAACCACACAATCCTAAGAAGAAAACAGTTAAGAATCAGAGTGATGCTACTTGTCATCATAATCATCATCAACCAATTCGGTTTAATCCCTCTAAGCAGAGGGGTCGCCACAGCGGATCATAGTCTGCACATCAATTTGGCCCAATTTTACTTTGGATGCCTTTTCTGACGCAACCCAGTTAGCACAGAGAGAGAATGTGGACCACTCGGGGATGCTACTTATCCTCATAAAAATATGCAAATACATTGATGTGCTACATGCTCTGGGCCTTTTTCAGTCTGAACCTAAGAAACATAAGTGGCCAGCGTTTGCAATGTATGTTCACACCTGGCATTAAAATGTGTACCAAACTGCACCTCAAGTGATTGCCTTTCTGGTTTGTATGAAAATAAACATGCACAACCTTTAACTTTCAAACACAAATGTTACTTTTAATCCCCAAAGGCAGCAGCTGGAAATATGAAGGCATAACTAAAAAAAAAAAAAAAAAAAAAAAAAAATACAACAACATGGAAACATTTCTTATTTTAAGTGACGTCCTGATTTGAATTGTAAATATATTTAGCTGAGTCAAGTTTGAAGAAAAAAAAAATGAAACAGTTTGCTTTACTTCCAGCTTCTCCTTGCTCTTCTTTTTATCATTATTGTTATTATCATTATTATTGTCTTAATATGAATTACAGCAGGTTATTTTAAGATGCTATTTCTGGCATTTAAAACATCTACACTTTGGAAATGGTGTGTATGTTTATTATTATGTAAAATGGGACAGTGAAATCCAGTCACTCAAGACACACTTGAGAACATATTTCAATGCCAGAAAAAAACTATGTTGGTCACCAGGTTTCTCAGGTTGCAGGTTTGCAGCAAAGACTGAATGGAGCCATAGATATGCTTAAATGGTGTTGGTCCACAAATCCAGAATAGTATTTGCAGAGGACACACTGACAGGGTGCTACATCACCTCTGCTTGTTCAGGCAGGACAACATTCTGACTGGTGAGTATAATTAATGAAAACCAACGTTTGTTGTCATTTAAGAGCAATTAGAGAAATAAAAGAAAGGGATTTAAACACTGGCAGGGCTGCTTCCTGGCATAAATGCTCTATGCGGTTGTTTAGGGCCACAACTACTAAGTGAAGTTACATGATCAAAAGGGTCCCAATACATAACACATGCATATTTCACAGACGTTTTCTTTATAAAAGTGAGTTCAAATCATACTTTTTAAACATTTCCAAATAAAGTAAGAGATTAGTTAGATAATTAATTTGTCCATCTCTAGTATATGTCAATGTTTATATAGTTGTGAGCACAGTGTGTGATTTGGTGTTTGCGCTTGGAGTGTATTTTTAGGCCACAAATAAAATGTTGTTTAGGGCCGCCAAAATTCTAGGACTGGCCCTGGAACCGGTCTAATAATCCTGCCTTAATGTATTCATTCTCTACATCAGATGTGTCAAACCCGGGCCAAGTCTTACTTTATCTGGTTGACGAGAGCATGCAGAGATAATCATGTACTTACAGTACAATTATATCCCGTTTTAGAGACATACATGTACCGTAACTACATGTCCTACAACATATCTTGATTTCATTCCCAACGTCATAAAGGCATATACTCACTTGATGGAATTATCTCAAATGAAGTAATTTCAACTTCCAACAGTTTTATCACTGATGAATGGATTTTAAACAAAAATATCTCAAAAGAAAAACTTTTCAAGAGGAAACTTAGTTTTAAGTACGATGGTAGCGATGGAACATGGCTTTTCTTTGCTTTAGGTCCAAAATGCGGGTCCAAAACAATAGCCTTTACGTGGGCACTTCAACATCAAGCCAGGAGTCTGCTTACATGAGCAAACAAGAAAAGCAACTAAATTGAAAAGAAGCAACATTAGTAGTGCCCTGAAGGAAGATAAGTCTATCAACTGTCTGCCACGTGTCTATGAAAACAAATAACTGCTATACCGGTATATTATTAATAGTTTAATGCAGAGGCATTAATGTAATGATGAACCAGGTAGATTTCAATAGTCTATATGTTATATAGACTAGTTTTATATATATAATATTGTGTAGCACAAGTAGGCACAAACATGAAGAATAAAAATGATCCTCCATGATGTATCTGTATTTCAAAATAAATGTGGGTTAAAGTTGTTTCTGTTATAGAAGACAAAAATGGCAGTCGAAAAATAAACTGGTGTGGACACAGGTGTTAAAGTTCCCTTTCATGGAAACGGCCTGTGGAAAATGTTGCAGTCAGTGGTCAAATATTTATAATCACAGTACTCTGGGTAGCCCAGGGAGGGAATTCCCATGAGACTCAGGACAAAGGCAGGGTGTGGACGAGAGTAGGTGGATGAGAGGAATGTGATGGGTTCTGAGGGGAAGGGTTCAGTGGAACAGGAACATCCAAATATGCGTGAGCGTGAATGCGTGCAAATGTGTCCACCCTTGGGAGGAAGACTGTTATATTAAACATCCTCTGCTTTCTGCAGCTTGTAAGCATCTGAGGTGAAAAGAGGTCAAATCTGGGAAGTTTTACAGGAGCTGTCGGTCTCCTGCTCTCTTTTACCTTCTATTAAACTGAGCTGCCATCAACTAAACAGATAGAGCGCCTCTACGTGAAAGAAATAAACTCACCAACTATAAGCATCAGAACTCCTCCCAGGATGGCACGTTTGTTCTTGGAGCTTTGGGGTTCGTTTCCAAGGCTGATGCAGGGCATGGCCATGAGGAGCACTCCCACTGCTGGGAGACCCAGAAGAGAGCCTGTGATCATCAGCGCGCGAGTGGTCTGGATATAAGCTGTAAAAACAGAAAAAAGATGAGACGAAAAACTCCTATTGCTGAGTTATAGTTGATAATGGATCAAATGACAGAATGGGTTAAAGCTGCCGGTATTGGGTAAATATAACAGATGTAAAAGGATCTAAAACGCATAGACAGAAAACAAAAGGTGCATTTGAAGATGTGGACGCAGAACTGTGATTACCTGGCAAGTCAAGGATCTGAGTGAAAGTCATGCAGTGGATATGTGCTCCAGAGATGACACACTCTGCCCAGGGTCCCTTGCTTCCAAGCTCATCCATCTTCTTGCAGGTGTTCAAACCATATTTACACATCGTCACCCAGTCGTTTGTGGATATGGCAATTATGATGCCCACCCACCCGAGACAGCTCAGCAGAAAGGCGCTCACTTGCAGGCAGGAGTTCGCCATGGTGCCAAAGGTGCGTCAAGACCACTCAAATCAAAAAAACTGCTGGAAAGTTTCAAACTAAAGCTGAGTAGAATAACAAAGCAAAAAAGATTTGGAAAAAGTCTAATCCAAACAAGCTGATCCAGAATAAAGTTTACTGTCCCCAGTCTAATTCAGTAATTCCATCAAATGAGCTCCGTCACTTACTTCAAAAGGGTTTTTATCCCATCAAAAGCTTTATAGGGAGAAGTTCAGCAAAAAAAGGAAAAACCTTCAGCCAATCAGAGGCCATGAAACACATTTCTGGTGTAGAACTGCACTGCCCCTGTTTTTAATCAAATGATGCAGCCTGACTGTGCAGATGGTTGAGCTGCAGGGAGCTCAGGATACTTTACAAGCTGCTTCCATCTGCTGGTCAGGTTGTATTCCTTCCAGTGTCACATGAAGATGTGCAATCTCCAGTAAAAAAAATAAATAAATAAAAGAAACAATTTTCCCTGCAATTAAACTGCAAACATTTAATGCAGTATTTCATGAGTAAAATGGGCGAACGAAACATTTACTGGAAGTGATGTTTAAAAGCGAAAACAGTCATAACAGAGAATGGCCTTTTACACGGGGGTTTGATATTAACTTTACAAGCTGCTGTTTAATTACTATTTATGTGTTGATTTGCTTTCAAACACATAAAAGTGCAGCCTTGTTCATCTGTTAAACGGACATGCAATGCTGCTGCGAACTGTCACACCATGATGTCGCTGCTGTTCGTGAGCTTTAAGACATTGAAGATTACATGTAGATCTACACTGTCCAGTCGTGTAATTTAAACGAGTGTACATGCATGTATACAGTTAACCTTCTCTGACTGCAAAGCCATGTCATGGTACTGATTAAGCTACTTTACCTAAAGAGACGTCACCTTTGATTCCCAGTGAGAATCTTGTGTTTCCTGCTGGAGATGTGATCTTGGAACTCAGATCAGTTGTTGAAGTCATCAGCAGGGGGCGGTATAGCACAGCAGTGGGCCACATTGCATTGACATTCAGGGCGCTGTAGGACAAATTGTTTCATTCCTCTCATCCCTTCAGGATGGAGTCAAGTAGGCAAAGCCCTCCATCACTCACATTAGGAGAGTGATGTTGCGGCAGCAGCAATCAGTTTGAGAGGAAGTACTTTTAACTGTTTAACTCCTCACCCCCCCCAGTCCTCCTGTGACCCCTTTGTTCATGTACAAAGGCTGTTCTTTATACATGATCTGGAAGACTGTATTTATCTGAATAGAAGCCTCTCTATCACACCCTCTGGCCACTGAAACGATTTTTTCACTTCAGTGATGTATCTTAGCAGTTGCCTGTTTCCTTTCTTATCAACATTTTAACCAGGAGTTCAAGTTAGGACACTTTTGATTTTCTTTTGCATTGTTAAACGTTCAAAGCGCCCCCCCAAAAAAAACCTTTCCAGCTAGTAGCTCTGCAGGTTCCCCGTCAGTGTAGAGTGACAACACGGTCTGAGTCTTATTCTTGCCTGGTCTCTTGTTCAGTCGATTTCGTGTTTTTTCCTACATAATTCGTTTCTCTGGTCTCTTACGTCTCGTCCATTGTAGTTGTATGAGCTAGTTTCATCATCGTTTAGGTTTCACGTAGTTCGGTCAAACTATACGTACCTTCTTTGTCTGTTTTTCGAGATTGTAGACTAATACCCAATCTATCTTGTCCCACATTTTGGCACCACTTGGTTGGGGTATTAAAGCCAGTGGTAAGGTGAACTAGAAACACTTAACTCCACCGATTAGTAAACAAAGGATCACCACTTCCATGCAACGTGGTGAAAAAGCAAAGATCTGGTGTTGATTGGTGAGGAACATTGTTTTTTTCCAGCAATGACAACATGTCACAACGATCTTTGGATAAAAACAAAAAAACAAAAGGCGTAAGGGGAACTTGAAAGTGCGGGGAGGAACGAAGAAGACAGACTGTGTAGTGTAGGATGCATGACAGGGATTGATACGGGCACGCTTTGGCTAAACGAACAACGGTACGATTGGTCAAATGTGTCGCGTGGGTTTGATCTCCTAGTGTTAAATAGTTAATGTATCTAAAGTCATCCGTCCTACACACCTAGCAGCAGAGACCTGGTCCTGACCTGGTCTGAACTGTATCGCTCAGTTAAAAAAATGGTTTAAAATTTAATGGTATCTGCAGGGCAAAACAGCTGCTGAAAAACCCAGGCAGCAGCCTGTGTTTTTAGAGTAATGACACTGTAACTTGTTAACACGTCTTCAATATTTCTTGCTGCTGCTTCAAAGGGAAAAACTTCAGCTGAAGATAATCAATTAATTCTTTCACCTGGTTCCACAGCAGGTGGATATTGAGTTGCAGTCACCAGGTGTAGCATTGCAATGCCAGAGATTACAAGTTGTTCACCATTCTCTGTACTTGTAGGACAGCAAATGAGATTTTGCTCAAGTTGAGAAGGAGACCTGCAGGTGCTTAGGGGAGTTTAGGCAATTACAAAGCTCTAACACAATCCGCACCACTTTGGTCATCCCTTCAGCCCTCACACCACCTCCAGCTGACACTTGAGCGAGGATTAACTGTCTCGTTGCAGTTACTGCACGTGGCTGTTCTTTCACTGAGGGTTAGGCTTGTGTCTAACTCCTTTTTTTTTTTACCGCATGTATGTGTGGGAAAGTTGAGTCTCAACTAAATGAAAAGAAAGAAACAATGGCACTGATTTATAATTTGTGTTCAATCCAATGTATGTGCTCCGCTTGTGTGAAAGTGATAAATTATGAACATATTATAGATGACTGGGGTAAGCAATTTGAGCCAGTCAGCCATGTCAAGTGTTGCACTTCATCTCCCCCACCATTATTCTGAATTACATGTAGCTCTCTCATTACAATCGCTGTCACTCAACGCCTTGCTAGATGTAAAGAGAGATGGATAAGTAGTGCATTAAGGAACATTTACAGTGTCTACGTCCTCGTTTATGTTGCTTCGCAGGGATCGTTTTCTTTGTAAACAGCGCTGAGTTTCCGTGGGAAGTAAAACCAGCTAATCAAGAGGTGAAACACCAGTCGCTGTCGGGTGTAAGCTTTGACTTCTGTTTGGGATTGTTAATGTAATCTAATGGTTAAAGTCAGGATTAGGGTTTGGTTTAGACCAAGCGAATATATCCAGCACCCCAGAGAGAGAGCATAAAGCAGTGGTCTTCATTCCTTCCCTGCATCAGCACACCCTGATACAAATGACTGTGTGATTAACAGACTTGTGCAGACCTTGATGACAAGCTGATGATGACCATTAATCAGAATCAGGTTGTTGATGCAGGGAAACATCTAAAGCATGCAGGGCGGTGCTTCCTGAGGACCAGGAATGAAGACCAGTTAATAAATAAATAAATTGCAGCTCCTCCACTAGGAAGGACTTGGCTTGCACCCTTTTGGATTGATAACTTTGCCTTGACCTTTGCTAGGACCCACATCTGTCAAAGTTTTAAGGACGTCTAGGCCATGACCACTTAGCAGAGTGTCAGGTTGTTGAGGGTCTCACTGCTGCTTGATTGGAACTCTGGAAAAACAACCTCTTAATGTTGGTCCAGTGGTGGCATCAGAAATGAAGACAGATAGACATATTTGAGGAGAAAGAACATTAGGCAAAATTAGTTAGCATCATTGCTCTGATGGAGCCCTGTGGACACAAAGACCATGTCCGTTTGTCCAGCTTATTGAGGGTCCTGATAGTGCTCCATCTGCGCTCCACCCGTCCCGCAGGACTTAAATTTAAAATGTGTTATATTAGCAACATGAACATGGACGGACAGATCAGAATGAATGCAAGCATCATGAGCTAGCATGAGCTAAATAAAGCTCAAATAGCTAACTGGTAAGAACCAAGTTGAGGTCGGTGTGTCTGAAGTTGCAGAAAGAGTTCGATTTAACAACATGCTGACCTCCAGTAGGCTTCAAACTGAGACGTCCAGAAACCTGTGGGTGACATCACAGAGGGGTTGTCCAGTTCTTCTTATAAAGTCTGTGGTTAAGACCCTCCAGAATAAATGAAAGTCAGTTCAAAGTCTCGAAAGGAGTCTGCGCCAGCTCGTATGTGAGTCCATGACAATGAGCAAGCATGACACCCGGAGTTAAAAAAGAAATCTGAGCATGGACAGAAGATAAACTCAGTATGATTCACGGAGCAGTTTGTATTATACACTCAAGGATTGAGGAGGCAGGAGAATGGGAATATTATGCTAATGAGTTTGGGACTGCAACAGCGATGCTGACATAGAGAGATGATGGGATTCAAGTGCTCCTAGGAGGGGTCAGAAGGGGAGGAAGCATGTAAGCTTGCTGTGTGAGAAAGAGGAGTGGAAGCGCCGCGGAGTGACTTCCCTCTCACCCCTCAGGGTGTCAGAGCTGTCATTCACTCTGGTGGAGGAGAGGAAGAGCAATGACGCGCTCATTGTCTCACAAACTATAACTAGTAGTTCAGTTCCGATATGGTGTTGGAATCGAAGAAAATGAGTCATGAGTGGAGACATAAAGAAGAGCAATGAGAGCCACTAGAGGAAGTGGGGAAGCGTTTTCGGTCGGCCAGCTGTGATTGAATGGCAGCCATACTGGATGAGTCATCCAGGCCTATGTGAATGACTATTTTTTAAATAGCTGTCAAGTCATCCTCGATGATTAACAGAGGCAGCTAAGGAAAGACGATTGGTTTATACCACAGTGACACGAGTAAAACTAATAAGGTTTCAATTAAAACTGCGACAATCAGTTGAACACTAAAGAAAAAAGTAATCAACGGTTAAAAGAGTTTTACCTAAACATTTGGTTTTCAAAGGCAAAGTATGTTTTGAAGCAGCTGCAGTAAGACCACTGTTTAGCACTTTAAACTCAAAAACAAGGCTTGAAATTTGGAATCCACGATGCCATTTTCTTCATTCTTTTTGCATCTGTAATGTAATAAAACCCTCCAGAACGGCGTCCATCTGACTCGCGGCTGAGATGCGGTTTTATGCTCTAACACACCTCTCCCTTTTGTTTCGGATGGCCGTCTATACGGCGGAGCAGACGGAGCATGTTGCTGCAGTGGGAGCGGAGTTACAACTTGATTTGTGTTGAGTCCTGAAGTGTGTCTGCGACGTAGCAGCCATCACTCACCGCTAACTGTGTTAGCCATTAGTATCAATTAATCTCAACAAACGCTGTTGGTCATTACACTCAATACATCACTGCAGGCTCTGCTAACTATATACCCCACAGAACATCGCAGAGCGCCACAGCCCAGTTGCTCCGTGGTACGGGATGAGGGATGCACAAGTCATTCCCCATATGGCTGAAGAAGAGGGTGTGAAGAAAATGACATGTAAAAAAGTGCAAGAAGAGGTAGAGCAAGGAAAAATTAGTTGATTTACAACTCATTTTGGTCCTCCGGGACTAAAGAGCACAGACTCTGTCAACACAGCAAACATGCCCTGGGTATTTGTTATAAAAGTTCATTAGTAATGGGAAGAGATTTACGCAGGTAGCAGAGTTTAAAAGAGTGGATTAGGAAAGGTGCATGTTGTTTTCCAAACACACATACGCTGAAACTCATATATAAACATTAAATCTGAAACCTCACCACATAAACTCCTTTCCATTAAACTATGCACACCTTCGTTTCCTTCAGCTTTTACAAACAGCTTAAATTAGCCTCCCCATCAGTCTGCTTTTCCACCCCCCCCCCCCCATGTTGTCACCAAGTGTAGAGAATAATCTATTGCCTTTTACATGGCGGGCTGTGCATTATCTAATATAGGAGATGGGAATGTGTTGGGCAGTGAGACAGAGAGATAGAAAAAGAGTGAGGGAGAGATATATAGCAAGAGGGAGACAAGCCACGGCTCGTATATCATCTTGATGAGAAGCTCTGCAGCACTGGACTAGTTGATGTTGGGCCATATGAGGACCACATGATCACATTACATCATTTAAAGAGATAGTTTTATATTTTTGGAAGACTTTTGTTCTTATAGAGAGTTTTATCAGATCATTGTTATCAACCAAAAGTCTATATGCAATCACGGAGAGGATGAGTGGCTATTAAAGATCGGCATAACCTCCATGTCTGATAAATGAGGCCAATGTGTGTCATCTTTATTTCCTGCTCTCGGGCAGTACAGGCTGAATCCTAAACCGAATCAGTGAGACGTTTGACCATTACTCCAGCACGGACTGTAGTGACACTTCATTCAAATACCTACATTTCATTATAGAGTTTGCACCTCTTTTGCAGCTGAAACAGCTTGCAGTCTTCTTGGAAGGCTTTCCAGGCTTTTTCTGTTGGAATGTGTGTCCAATGAGTGTGTAGAGCGCTTACAAGGTCAGGCACGGATGTTGGACCAGAGGACCTACCTCACATTCTCTGCTCTAGTCCATCCAAAAGGTGCTCAGAAGGGTGAGATCAGGGCTCTGTGAGCCACCGGAGTTATTCTACACTAAACTAATCAAACAATGTCCTCAGAGTTCTTATTTTGTGCACTGGGGTGCAGAAAGGTTGGAGTAGAAAAGGGCATTACTCTAACAATATCCTAACATGAAGCATGTCCTTCATTGGAGATTAGGGACATAGCCCAAACTAAGCATAACCCCTAGAACAGCATCCCATGCATTCATATGTATGTTACATTGCAACAACAAGATTTCACTTTGGGAATTGATAAAGTATTATTTAACTGAATTAATCAATTCCCAAAGAGACATTTTGTTGTTGCAGCATAAATTGCATATGAATATATATAAATAGAAAGAAAACGTAAGTAAAATTGAAATTGACGTGAAGAGAGGTTGTAATCTCCACAGATCATAATTGGAGTGTTGCATTTGTTGCCGTGCAACATATACACACAAAAATACGGCAAAGTCGATGAATTTCTTGGCTCATCGAGCAAATGAAGAAATTTCTCTGCAGCATAGTGACACTGAAGCAATCATCTAAAAGCACCTGAATAATACAATAAAATTACAGTGAAAATAAAAGATAATCTCTTAAATAGCAGTGGGGGAGAGTTTCATATAGGACAGGAGAGCTTCCACAGGATCTGCAACACCGGAGTAAGTGAATCAGTCAATGTTACTGATTCTTACAGGCGGTTCCTCTGATCCCACAGTCCCACAGCTCTGCTGGATGTAGAATTAGAAATGAAGAGACAGGAGCAACCAGTCAGCTCCAGAATGGCTCCATGTCCTTAAATATCCCGTTTAGCACAAATTAGTCTGAATGTTGGTTAGCGTTAATTTATTTAAATGTTATTTAAATCGCTGTCTGAATGATCACATTTTCTCTTTCCTGCTGTGTTATAGACTGTTAAATAAATGGCTTATGTATCTGAAAGCAGAATCAGTTTAGCACAGGCAGGATGGGCAGGAAGTTTAAGCCGTCGCTGTTCTATATTCATTACACCACGACGTAAAACTTCACCCCCACAACTGGGGTTTGTCAAGTCGGATGGCTCTCAAAACTGCTATGCGCAGTAAGCCATTCAGTGATGGAGAGATTGTGCACATTGTATAATATGTGCATTTTTCCTGAGCGGCCCTCAATCATGTGCTGGCTCTATAAACTGACACTCATCGATCAAACCTTTAGAACCCCTGATATAAATGATCAAAGCGGCTATGCCCAGTAGCATTTACAGTATGCTTTGCATAGTGAATGCCCAGCAAATACTTGGCTGCCAACTCACAGCGAGTACACCAGCCTCTCTTTTAAACTTTGCTTGTAGCACGTTGCAGTTTTTGCCATTCTCCTTGTGGACCTGAAATGCTCTTCTCGTGGCACTGAGAGTTCAATCATTCTCTGCTTAAATTATTGGCTTGATCATGTCTGATTGAGGCTGTCATGGTGAAAAGATCACCTGCTAACGCAGCAGTGTTGAGGTGACCTGACCTTGTTCAGAGACTTTGACTTACGTCTTATGAGTTTGACTTATGTCTGGGTCCTGAGGAATGTCAGATATTTGCCTGTTATTGGATTTAGACTGCATAACAAGAAACCCTCTGTGACATCATGATAGCTTTGCTGACGACTGCTCTTGAAGCCTCTTTTTTTCCTCATACTGCAGTACAGCATGTTGCAAACAGGCAGAATGTGCTGGCTTACATGCAAACTAGGGGGGCTGAAAGGAGTCACCAGTGGGTCGGGCAAGCTGGCTGGTGTTGGCTCGCGAGTCACGAGTGACTTCTGGTTCCAGCAGACCTCTGCTTTTGCTCATTTTAACTCTGGCAGCACTTGTTTTGGATGTCATTGGCTAGTGGTCCATTTAGTGAACGTGGAAGGGTCCTGAAATTATCTGGAGTGAAAATCATAAGATTGAAGGGCCTAGCTGCTGCAAAAGATAGAAGCCCATGAGCTAAATGGTGGTCCACCTGGGGTCTCCTGGTTACCCCTGGCCAGCAGCCTTCAGACGAGAGCATACATAGTCACTTCACTTTGTCTTCCAGGTCTACGCAGACCCAGCTGCAGCAGTCTCTTAGTACAGTTACCAGCACAACAAGCCATATTATCTTTAAATTAAAATGACTTTGCTGTCTTGAATCTTAATTTACACCTCTGAAAATGACTAAAGAAAGTGCTATGTTTAAAAGTGAAGACAGCTGACAATAAAAAGACCACACTCTGAATTATACATACATTTGTTGCTTTAGATGTTTTCATCTTATGTGGCCTAAAAAAATACAAATAAAAAGAGACAAAAACTTCTTTTTTTTTACTTAGGGTGTAAGTTATTTTTTTTATGCCACTTTAACTTCAATGGGAATTGACTTGCTTGTTGAGCCAGCTCCCTAGTGGTCAGTTGAGGAAGTGCGACCCACTTGGTTTGTATCAACCCAGGGCGAACTAGGCGCTGGTTGATGGTGTTAATGGTGATGACTACACCGTCAGCAACTACTTCTTACTTCACTCAACTAGTCCATATTTGATATTGTGCCACCCTGCTGATGTTGTCCACTATACCTGCAGGACTTTTTCCTAAATGAGATGATTCTGATCCTTTTAGATATTTCTCTCTAAACCTCACTCTCTGTGACAGCAAGCACAGGCCCATAGCACCTTAAAAAACTTTCTGAAAGTCGCATTTTTTCAAACATTTTTAGAATTTGTATCTTTCACTTTGACTGTACTTGTAGCTCTTAAACCCTGGCACAGGAGTTTGTTTTTGGCAACGAAGCAGTGAAAAAAATCCAATATCTACCACCCACTAAGTGACAAAGTCATCAATTGACCAGTGAACTTTGTCGAGCATTTAGCTGCTAAAGATATTTCCCTCAGGTGTTGGTCAATAACAAAACTTTGTTAAATGACAGGAATATACTGGATTGCATTTGGTCATCGGAGAGACAACTCCAAGTGTTGTGTTGGCTCAACCACATATTTGTTATATAAACTTTATAAGATATGGCAATGCGGTGTTCAGTTTTTTTTCTCTTGAGCCTAATGGGCAGAGAAAAAAATCAATGATTCTTGAAAGACGAGCAGGCCGGTTTTCCTGTACTGTTATATGATCCCTCGGTCAGTCAGGCGTTTGAAGCAGCTGTAACTGGTCGGCGAGAATCAACCAGTTTTGCTGTCTTTCAAGGAGACTGGAATTGGCACTTCTCAGGATGAGCAGTGACACATTGTCATGAGTGCAGATCCACTTCAACATCTCCTCGTAGGTGAATTTCATTATATATCTTTCAGATTGAATTAAATATAATGGACGGGGGGGTCAATGACCCATGAAGATCATTACTTATCAACTGACTCAGGTACCGGCCTATACCTTTCTATTCTTCAATTACCAGCTGACAGACAGGAATGTGGAAACAGGGTCAAGCCAGAGCCTCTCCCCTCTAACTTATATTAGGCTAAACCTCCTTCCTCTCACCCCGGTACCCCTCTCCGGCGCTCTCCGGGGAATGTGGAAGAGATTGAGTGCTCCATTGTTTCTGCTAATGCGGTTTAGCTGCCTGTCAAAGAGCTGGCTGGGAACGGCTCCAGCCTCAACCACCAGCCTGTCTCTGGCTATAACAATGCTCAGACTATATTTGTGTCTGTGTGTACATGTTAAATTGAGTGTGTAGCCGTCGCTCTTATACCGCAGTTCATGAATCATATGCATTTGTAGGAGTTGGAAGCACCTGTTTATGTTGAAAACTGACTTCCAATTATTTATTTCACTCCTCACCCGCTTATTGATATTTTCTGAGCGTTTTTCCTATATGCGCCTCTGCCCTGTTACTCTCCGTGTATCCGTAAAAGCTTGCATTTATTGGTCTCCCTCTAACCTCGACCCCCCCCACCACCTAACCATACAAATGCATTTAAATGTATTTATCCTGTATCTGCCTTTGCTTCCTGACTGCCAACCCTGCTTCCCCCCTCTTAAATAAACCAATTTAATCATGGAGGCTCCCTTGCCCTTGTGAGTTGCAGTGTGTGTGTGTGTGTGTGTGTGTGTGTGTGTGTGTGTCTTTATTTGTGTCTGGGAGTGAAAAAATCCCCCCCAGGCTTGTGTGGGTGCTTGCAATGTGCTCGTGCACCCCTCACTTATTCCTGTCAGTGTTTGGTTCAGTGATGCCCAGCTCATCCAAAATCAGTGTGACCTTGCCAGTCAGCCACTCAGTCAGCCATGACATCGCACCTGGTACACCTGCCCTCCTATGCCGTTTGTTGGTATGCTTACAGGGCTGTGCATGGGTGGATCATGGCTCCTCATACTTCCCTCCGTTATTATGTCTATCATCAACTGTAACAAACAAACAAGACCCCATTTTTTTTTTCCTTGAGCTCAGCTGATGTTAATCAGCTGATTAGCACGATTGGCCCTTTAATCCAAATGACTTTTTCCACCACACGCTTTGAGATCACACTGGCTTTGTCAGAAAGTTGCAGTCAATAAAAGTCCAAAACTGACTGCAGTGATTACATAGTGTCACTAGGATATCCACTTAGTAAAAAATGAGACGTAAATAGCCTCTTTTTTTTCACGAAAGATACTATCAAAGTGCCGTAAAATATTTATCAGCAGCTTATTCCCTGTTTGCTTCATTTGAATCCGTTCAGCAGCTGACTCGTAACTCTAAGAGGTCTTGAAAATGCCTTGATGTGAATGTTTTTAACTACATCTAAAAAAATGTGAAGCAGAGTATTCTGCAAGAAAAAGAGACAAAGTGCTGAGCCAACCCTGCTTGGATAAATACAGATTAGAAATGAACACAAAGGGTTGCCAGCCAGGTCTTATGTGAAATAGACCAGACTCAAGGCAAATAGCAACAATATTCTGTAGCAGCGAGCTGTGATACTGTTATTTCAGGACAGGCCTGAGTAAATCTGCCAAAGGAGATCTTATCGCGCTTGCCATCAATCATTTCTCCATGAACAGCAGCTCTTGTGGGACTTTTGCTTTTACACTGTTTATTTTTTGTAAACTTCCTGCCTCCTATAGGGGGGAATGGAGCCCAATTCATTTCTCAAAAGAGGCGATCTGGCTGTGGGCCCTTCTGTGGAATACCGGAGCAGCGACTCCATCTTCCTGATATAAAAATGGTCGGCATCCCTCCTTCTGCCCCTCGTCTGTTCTGCCTGGCACACTACAGAGCTGTTTGTCACACAAACAGCTTGTCATATGAAAGTGGGCTTGACATCTGTCCAACAGGAAAGAGAGATTAGACAATTTGCTACACCTTTTATATAATTGCATAGGCATGTCTGTCAAACTGGGGATAAGAGGTCAGTGAAACCCCAAGTAGCACATGCCAAAACCCAGCTACATATTTAGTGGTCTCTGAAGAGTCTGATAAACCACGGAAGCACTCAGACTCAAGATTCTCAAGCTACTGTTGATGGTCGTGACGGGAGGTAAATGGGCCGTCCTCCTGCTGCAGGTTCTCTTTGACATGACTGGATCTCCTTGAACCAGAGAGCTACTTCAGAAACTGTTTTTTTTTTTTAAATAAATCTGAGGGGAAACTCAGGACTTTCTGTTTCACATAGCAAGGTAACTTAAATCCAAGGAAGAGGGGTCACTAGACCCCTTTTCTAAAACTGCAGGGACTTGCACACAGAGCCTGTTACATGGGAACTAAGGGTGCATTCACACCATGTCTGTTTGGTCCATTTTATTGGAGAAATGTGTAAGGTGAGGCCTTAAATTTAATTCATACTTCACACTCCTCTCAGAATGGTCTCGCTGCATAAAGTAAGTTGGTCTACCCTCGCGTAAGAAACGAGAAAACGCACAGTCGATCCTCATCCATACGTGGTTTCAACGGAAAATGCATTATGAATGAAAACCCAAATTCTGAAAATAAAAAATCACAGAATCTGTAACCAAGACTGCAATCGTTTTTCTCTCGTTGTGCTTTCCTTTTCTTGCCGTCATTTCTAAAACCATCTCTGAATCTTTTTTCTCAGTTGTACCTTATCGTTATGCGGTCGCAATTCTGAAACATGTCAAATCAGAACCGCGTCAGTCTGCCGCGGGCAGGCGGGACATACTGCACTCAAGATCAATACATTTAACGCCATAGTAACTTGACTTACTCTACCATCAACAATGTTTAGCCAAACAAAAATCAGCAGTGGTTGACTTACTAATCTAAAAGAAATGCTGCACATCAAGTTGCACATCACTTATAATCAACAAGTTTCCCCCGTTGTCGATATTTACTCTGGTTTTAGCTGTTTTTATCTCCTCTTTTTTTCACTTCTGAACAAGGGCTTTTTTTCCTGGACCGGGTGCTTGTGGAGGTGGTGGCAAAGTTCTCTTCTTAAGAGCATCAGCTGTCCTTCTGGTTTCTGTTTACCTATCCTAAAACGGTAACTTGGGGGCGGTACTTGTATGACTGACAAAGAGTTCAGGTATGTCCACAAACCGTGCCACCACTCACCATGTTCTACTGAGGCCACCGTATTGCCCGCTACTGCCACACATGGCAGAAACTGGTATTTGCATTTTTGAGACATAACTGCACTTATTTCTTCTCATTATCTTGCTGTTTCTAGGTCTTGAGGTATTTTAACCTACAATGTTACACATTTCTCCTTTAAATGGACCAGTTCGTTTGCTTGGAAAGTCCGGTTCATGTGGGAGGTGTGGCTGCACAATCAGCTCTAGTGCAGGTCAAAGACGCGGACTCTGTAGGTCTATGTCTGCTATAACTAGACCAAATGCAGGACTACAACACGGGGCATTGTGGGTAAACACAACCTAAAGAAAACACGCACGTCGCCTGATTTCCATTTTAAATGTTTTGCGGCCTGACAGGGAGTGAGGATTAGGTAAAATATCTGATAGAAGTATGAAAATATATCACAATCGCTGCTAAAAACTCACAGAAGAAATTAAGTTTGCAAACTAACAAGCGAGGACGTAGCGCTGTATTAAACCAATAGCTGAATGCGTTTCCTTTGTTGTTTGTCTTGTTGTCTCCGTCGGTAATTCTTGATGCGGCGCCACCACAGGTGAGGAGGTGTTTGGTTCATTTCACAAAGTACATTGTGAAAGCAGACTCGGAGCGACTGAAGGTGTCCCCAATCGTATCGACTCTACTGGACTAATTGGTGTGAGAATGACCTTACTCTGAACATAATTTGCATTTGCAGAAAGTATATTGAAGCTCCAAATAGATTTGTATGACATACTCTGATGATTTCTTAAATTTTTTTTTATTAAATAGCCTTTATACACGATCAGAATTTGTTTTGGGCAGCTAGTTGTATTTCCTGGCCATATTCCTGTAAGAAATTCACAGGATTTCAGCCTACATGATTTAGAAATCAATGTCATAAATGATTTACAATAATGGCTTTTCACTGCCTAAGGAATTTTCCTTTACGACTCTCAGTGTAATTGGATGTATTGATGGCACCCATATTCCCACTGAACCTCTTGAATGATTTTATTCTTTGCAAGTGAAAAATGTTATTAAAGTCAGTGACAACCGTGAGCTTTTTATGTTGTTTTTTGTCCGAATTATGTTTTTATATTTCATCTTCAACTCCTTCCAGGCTTTTTTCTTTTTTTTTTTTCCCCCACAAGCAGCTCAATTTCACAACGTGACTACAAAAAGAGCTTTGATTCTAATAAAACTAATAGAAGTAGGGGAATCTCCATTCAGTTGACATTGCAATGGTGGATCATGGAGCTCCAGGTAACTCAGAGTCAATATATTCAAAGCTGACAGAGCCACCTCTGAGACGAGAAGCTTGGAGTTCCTGGTTTCACATCAGATGTCTACAGTTAGTATTTTTATAGAGAGGGAGTGGTTACAGCCACGAACTGATGTGGGGGCATAAAGTCACAAAAACACAGCATGGTGTGTTAGCGGCAGCAGTCTTGATATGTTCAAAAATCCCATTATTAATCCCTTTAGGGATTAATAAAGAATTTTGAATTGGATTGAATTGAACTGGCTCAAAAGTCATTACATGCTGAAATTAGACGTGTTCATTGGTACAATATGACCCTTCTGTTTATTCATTTCCCCTCTCTGGAAAATGTAATCTTACACTTCTAAAATGTTGTATAAATTGAAAATTAATGTATCATTGCTTCTCTTGTTTCTCTGTTTTAATCAGAAAAACACATTTTTTTTTAATATTTCCCCATTGTAACACCAAACGTGGAGAAAAGAAGGATACAAATCTGCTTGTTTATCTGTTTTAAATCCAAAACACCTACACAACCAGAACATTGTGTTCTCAATCCTCATGCAGAATTTATTGGCAAACTTTTTGAGGCGCAGTCTTAAAGGAGAGAATCAAGTTTCTGACACAGAATTGGAAATGTTGATGTTTAATACAAAACTGTCCATTTTTTTGTATCCTGGCAACTTATCGCATGTAACACGGAGATACATTTTTCCTCAAATGAGGAGTGCCTCATTTTCTCACCATTTCATAACCGAACAAATTAAAAAAAACTTTAGTCTCTGATTGGGCAGCACAGTGGCTTAGTGGTTAGCACTGTTACCTCACAGCAAGAAGGTTCCTTGTTCGATTCCTGGGATAGACTCCAGCAAATACCCCAGACCCTGAATGGATGGGTAGATATTTTAGGATAGTAGTTTAGTCCAATATGACAGATCTGTATAACTAAGACCCAGCGCCATCCTGCTTGCTCACTCTTGTTTTACCAATGTCACTCAGTTACATAAGAGCCCTTTTACACACGTGAAACAGCTCTTGATAATCTGGTTATCAATGACACACAGCTGCAACTTAAACTTTGAGTTCAGATGATCCAGAAGTGCGGAGGGAATTGTGAAAACTTTTAGAGTTTGAAATCAGCATGGCTGTCCCTGGTGTTTTTTCTTATTCTTCGCCCCCCCCACACTTTCCTCAATCTTTCTCATCCCTCCCTCCTGCAGGCTGAGATAACTGCTGTAGTGATTTAGTATCAGGAGAGCTGCTGAGAAGGAGGAGGAGGAGGAAGAGGAGCAGAGTTGTCGAAAGAGGAGTAATAGATGGACAGGCTAGGATCACAAGGGGATGCTGGAGGGCTGTACAGCTGACACTGAATTGTCTGAATCAGGGTTTCTTGAGAACTCGAGTAATTCACGTTTTGAAAATGGCCTGGAGCATCATGTGGGAGTGGGGGGGACTGGATTGAGGAGCGGCGGAAGGGAGCAGTGGGGTAATGTGAAGGATGGCTGGAGGTGATAGGGTCTTACTGGATTCAAATAAATAGGACGAGCAACTATGCAGGGGAGAGGAGGTGATTTTGTGTCTGACACAGTGCATCTTCTATAAATAACTACCTGTAATTGTTTTCTAAAACAACATAAAGCAGTTTGAAAAGAAAAAAGCATAGAAGTGCAGAGAAAGGGGTCTGACAATTAATGAGACTCAGGAGACTCTCCAACACAAGAAGTTAATGGTGGATATTTAGCAAGAATTGAATGAATCACACATGGTGTTGCCAGGTTTGAACCTCACAAATCACTGAATGGCAACGTGATGCACAATTCAGCTCGAATCGGCTCACTGGTTCCCTGGCACACCTGTTATAAAAGTAATTGTATAAGAGGCTGTGCTCACAACAAGTGACCTATCATCATGCTAATTCAATAGACTTCTCTGTTCAAACTGTGCTTCTGAAACTTTATTGATTGTAAAACAACAGAGCACTAATTGTCTCTTCAATTTGCAGTGTATTTAATTCTTGAGAGAATCGCATCCTTATCAGCGCTCAGCCAGGCACCAGGAAACAGCGCTTGAGTCTCGTACAAAAGCTCACTCTAATGATGTGTGGCGTTTATACCCATATAACATGCACATGCAAATACAGGCATGCATGTGCACGCTCACAGGTATCTATATGTACGTGTACATGTGTACACACACATGTAGATATAGAGACAAATTTCTACTTGCAAGTGGACCACATGTATTTATCCATCCGTGTTGTGTGTGTGTGTGCGCACGTGTGTGTGTGTGTGTGTGTGTGTCTGTGTGTGTGTGTGTGTGTGTGTGTGTGTGTCTGCCTCTCCTCCTGCTCTGCAGCCCTAAGCTGTGTGAGGCAGAAGAAAGGGGATTTGCAAGTTCACCAGTGGCTGCTGAAATGACTGTGATGCTTTGGCGAGTTCTGCTCGTGTGGGATTTAAGTGGCTGAGAAATTCAAGGACAGTTTTGACTTTTTTCTCTTTTTTCCTCCCCTGATTGCATCCACTGACTGATCTGTCTTTGGCAAATTTAATACACCAATGAAAATTTTAAAACCTCAGGGGGTAAAAGAAGCTCTTGACTTCTTCCTTTTCAGTGATTTGTAATAAAGTGTCACTGAGATCAGAAGACACTTTCCACACCCTTATGGGTGCAATTTACTGTATATTTGTATATCATAAACCAACTGTGGACTGCCAGAGACCTGAGTCAAAGATGTGAAATACAAGGAGCCAGACGCATAAAACTTTAAAAACTAATATGAATATAAAACAAAAGGCCTCAATTTGCAGTCTGTAAGTATTATTTGCACCATATTCATAAAGTACATTTGCATAGTCATCTTCTATAAATCTTTATTGTTGTGAAATACACAAGGGACTAATTTGTACATGCATAATGAGTTTTAAAAGGCTGTAGCTCTCTTAATTAGTCAAAGGATATAAAACATTTCTTGCTTCAAAATTCGCTGGATTTAACAATGAACACAGTTGTAAAGAGAAAAATAATTATACCAAATAAAGATCAGATGCTCGTCTAAGAAGTAGAGGAAATAAAAAAAAAACTCTAACTAAAAAAAGAATAAATGAGTCAAAGAAACAAAGTTTTAACAGTTTTGTAAATTTAGAGGGAAAGGAAAACAAATACACACTTTGTACACTTTGATTTACCGTTCGTGTTTGTGTTGTCAGAAAAATCAGTGAAGCAATAAGAAATTCAAACTCTGAAATTGTATTTTAAATTCTTTAATCCCTTGTTTTTAATATCAATATTGATGTAAACTCTAGACTAGCCAGTGGAGACCGATGAGGGGAGTCCTCATAAGCTTGTTGAGGTTTCCTCTCACTGTCACCTGGTACGTTCTCTGCACAGGTGACTGAATCCAAATAAAGAATTTTATGTAACCTGTTGGGTTTTATATATATGTTATATATATATATATATGGAATATTTGGAAACTAGGATTGTTCCTTATATACATGGTAGTTTATATGTAAGAAAAGCAATGCCGGCTACCCTGCCGTTGCTGTTCCTGCAACGCCGGCTACCCTCACCAGGAGGGTAGTTGGTGGAACGATGATGAAAGAAAAGAAAAGAAAAGAAAAGGCATCGATGAATAGATGTGTCGGAAAAGGCGCAGACAACATTTCCGAGCATGCACTTTGTTTTATGTTCCGGGTTTTGTGTTTTGCAGTTGTACACTGGTCTGTAATATTACAATATTGGCCTAAATATATTCTGCATTTCAAAGTCTTCAAAATCTTTCAAAAGTGTCAGTTGCAGTCTTTTCCATGTGCTTATCCTTAAGCCAGAACCGGCTTAGAATGATAAGAGGAGCGAGCCTGGGGTCATCAGCTGCTTAGCCTCCAAGTGTGTGAGTGTACACACACACACACACACACACACACACACACACACACACACACACACACACACACACACACACACACACACACACACACATATACATAATTTAAATATGGACATGCGCATTCTTGTATTTCAGTACGAGGCAGCATGTGCATGTTTAGCTGTATGCATGTTTTTGTACATTAATATGTATTCTGTACCACCACTGCACGTTTTTCAGCAATGCTGATATGCAGTGGTATTCAGAAAATCCGTGAATCTGCTTTATCTCAGCTCTCTGTTGCTGTATTAAACTTTCCTGACCACATTCAGGGGCCGATTCCATATGCCGTCCCTGCACCTGCACTGAGATGGGGTCATACAGATAAATAATTCGGCTGTTCAGCATGCTGAAATATACTGGTGTGTGCATTTCTGCCTATTACTTTCATTATATATTGTGTACTAAACTTTATAACTTTAGTCTTCTTGGTCTCAACTGTTTTTACTGACTGAGAGAGTGTGTTGTGGCAAAGTTATACAGTAATCAATTCTTCTATAATTCAATCTGTTAATTTCTAATAGTTTAATTACTTAAATTCATTTTATTTGTTAATTTAATCTTCCTCCATGTTTCTTTTTTCATATTATGGGAGCTGAACTCAAAGTGGAGGTTGCAGAAATAGATGTAAATACACTTTAATAAAAATTACTGATTTATTATTTGCTATTTAAGTAAAAAGTTTAAAGCTGCAGACTCGACACGTTCAAAACAATTATTTCTTACAAGCAAACAAAGAACTTGAAATTCTGGACATAAAACGATATTTAATGGTAAACAGAGTCAACTTTTGTTTGAAAATGACATGACTTTAAGCAGTTTTTCAAATTAAAAGTTTGTTTGCAGCAATTGATGTTGTCACATGGTACAGTGAAGCTACATTTAAGTAAGAACCTATTTTGATGTCTTTGATGAGACTCTAAAATGTCATTCCACTAAGGGGATTGTGTAGAGATCCTACAGACAAATAAGGTCATTTTAATTTTGTATAAACTGGACCGAACAGACATCTCCATCTGGTTGTCATCAGTGCCTACAATTCAACTACAAACAACTGTCACTAGACACAAAAGGAGAGTTCATGAGCTCTGCTTTGAATACTTGCCTGTTTTGTCATTAAAACACCAGTATTGATCCAGTTTCATGGAAACAAATACAGGAATTCTGCCCCTATTTGCATCTGTTAACAGTAGTTTCCGCAAAATCTATAATTGACTTGTGACAAGACAGCCAAACAGTCTCTCCTGTAAATATACAAAGTTAAAATGACATGTTTTTGTCTGTGGCGATCCTATCCTCACTAACGTAAGTGGATTTTGGAGTCTTTACAGAACACTAAAATATCAGTCATTTTTGGCATAGCTTCATTGCCCCAAGTGTTAAAATTAATTGCCAATTTGCTGCAAACATGTATCCCACTGTCAGTCCAAACCGCTCTGGGTCATATCATTTTGGTCCCTGATGAAGGTTTAGATGGGGATAACCTCTGATCTCAGTCTTTTCTACCTGCAGTATTTTCTGTTTCTCTTTTATCCATTTTTGCTGGCTACTCGCTGGTCTTATCTCCGGTCTCCTTCATGTCTGATTGGTCAAAGCACATCATAACATCCGGATTGTTAGGTTGGATGATTGTTTTCCAATCCATCTCAACTGAACACGATTTTGATCTTGAAAAGATAGGTGGTGATACAAGAAATAAAAAAGAAATCAGCAATAAGAATAAAAACCGAAACAATTAAATGTTTTTTAAGCACAAAAAGGACTGAAATATGTGTTTGAAGTATCATAGATAAATTAAAAAATATTTTCAGAAGAAAAGTACAGATACTTAAAATTTGTGTTGAAGTGTAGTAATGAAGTACTTGTAAATAATGAAGTACGAATGTCTGGCTCAGATTCAGCAGCCTGTGAATAAAACCCTGAAGTTTGGTTTGTTTTAAGCTGTAGATAAAAGACAGAACAGGACAGGGACACTGTTGGCGGTTTTAATTCCTCATCAATGAAGTTATTTAAGCAAGAGCTTGTTTTGTACACAGCTGGTTGAACAACTACAGTCGCCTTTGCTGCAGTTTCAAACCGTCTTGTTTCAGACGCTGTGGCTGAGGAAGGTTCCCCCGGCACATCCACTGTCATTATTCCTTTTGTTTAACATGCATTTTTCATTACCTAATGTGTAGCTGGATATAATCATTGAGTGACTGTACAAATTCAGACTGCAAAATGCTCTAATGGATATTGATATTTCAGCCTCAACCTCATTCTGATAATTGAAGTAAAGTAATAAAGTGAAAAAGTAAGTAGGCTGCGACTGCTTTACACTTCGGCCTGTGATGGAGGCTGTACTGTAAGAACTGTAAAAGCTCCTCCAAACACGTAAAGACACAAAGCTGCACTCTGCGTTCTTCTGTTTTACTGTTATCTATTAAACTGCACTTCAATTGAGTATACGCTGCCCCGGCACGTGTTGTTAACCCTCCAAGCATGTGCTGGAGGACAAAAGGCATATGTGACCCTGGATATTTTATTCAGTCAGATACTACAACCGTTTACATTGACAGATACGCCGTGTTTAACATCCAAATCTACTGTGTTGCTTGTCCTTTTCAAATTAATTGACATGTGTCGTGCTGGCCCCGCCAATAACCCGCCTCTGAGGGTACACTTAATCGTGGGTCAGGTCTAATGTAAACAGAAGGACAAGGGTGGCAGGTCCTGGGTGGGAGTTGTTGATGACCTAACTCGAGTACTCAGGGTTTTTTTTTTTTTCTTTTTCTTTTTTTAAAGGAAGAGCTGATCACAGTAACAACAGGCGACAGATGGAAGCAGGCGGAACAAATGTTGGTGTGGAACCTATATGTTACGTGACATGCGAGAAGACTAGTCCCAGTCGGCGCTCTTGCAGGACTTGATTGGATATTACCATGCTCCCCTGCATCACAGCACTCCGCACCACTGTCCACCTGTGACTTGTCTCCACCGTCGCTGTTCTCCAGCTTCCACCCAAATGAAAGTTATTCTTGTCTGACTGTGAACTTCATCCTGCTGATGTAGGGATAACATGTCATTCTTAACGCCCACACACTTTATGTTATGTCATGTGCAGATAATGCCTCCCTACTCGTCCTCTGTCCATATGTATATGTATATATATATATATATATACAAAGATAATATATATCTTTGTATATCTTTGTTTGTACAACACCAAGTACAGTATGTAGGTTGTACGGCATTGATGTTAGTACGTCGTATCCCTTTGTAAATGCAGTTATGCCACGGTATAACCAGAGGCTTGCTAAGTGAGTGTAATCAGCTTTTACCACAATGGCATGTGGGAAACATGATGCAATGTTGTTGAAATAAACTACAGTTTTCTTGCTTGAAGAATATTTGTACTCAACAGAACATCAACAGAAACATCTTGATGTGACTGTTCAATTTGAACATGTACATATACTGAAAATGAATGAGCTTCAGCTCTAGCGATCGGAGCATCCGGGTATCTGGGAACGATCAGGACAAACAAGTCCCCCCTGTTGACTGTCTTCTCTCAAACCCACAAGCTAATGGGCCGCTGCCGCAACAGAATTGAGACTAATCGACTGAGACTGGACTTTCTCTGTATTAAAGGAAATATAGTTCTGATGACAAAAAAAACCCCAAAAAAACGAGAGGAGCGAAGAGACTTCACCAATCTAATTGAGAGCAGGGGCCGCAGAAGGAGATACCGCACTGGCTGTACAGAAATTATATGGCTTTTAGATGATTTAGAGTTTTGCTTTTATGGTCTTTCAGGGCAATCAGACCTTGTGTAAAGTTGTTTACTGTACCCTTGTGAATCTCGTTCCTTGTATTTCAAATTATTTATTGTGCGTTTAAGACTAAGTGACATTATTTGAAGAGAAATAGCTTCCAAGCTGTCAGTAGCTTAACCCTTGAGCGAGAAGCCTCATCAGATGAGAGAGACAACGTTTAGAGGGATCATCTCCAGTCAGGTTGTCAGAAACTGTTTATGGAAGGCATGAATTAACTCCATCGCTGGAAAACAGTCAGCAGCATATATTCTTAATATTATTTGCAGTTAGAAGATTTTCCGTCTTTACTGGAAGCGTTATTGATTTCGTGTAAATTCTAATGATGACTCATGAATGAAATCTTTTGAATGTGTACAACTCAATTTGTTGTTCAGTAATATGAACCGTCTCGTGACGCTCCTTCCCAGAAGACACACCAGGTTTCCATCGCTGAGTGGAACTCTCGAATAAGATTTACCGAGATGGAATCACGTTTCTCATTAGGTGCTACTTTCAGCTCATTTTGTTTTTCCGTGTGTCTGTCCAACTGAGTGAGTTCACATGAGTGGATCAATAGACGCTCTGTTTACTATGTGAAACAAACGCACCCAGCGGGCCATTATTCTGTCTCACAGTGGGGCAGTAAAAATGCATCATAACCATATTCCAACTGGCTTTATGCCTGGAAATTGATTATGGTTTTATTGATACTCAGTGTGGCATGTCATAGAGATGAAAATGATATGAAGAATATTAGACCACAGACAAGATTGTTTTTTTTTTTTTTTGTTTTTTTTTTTTGTCTCCAAATTATTTATCCTGAATGAGGAGCAGACATGAGGTCATAATCAAAATTATCTTAGATGTAATGGGGTGTGTATGCATGTTGCGCTCATATTTAAAGTTCTGATTATTGTCTTTTGTGATCAGCGTTCATCATTTGTCAGGTTTGGAAGTCAATTATGAGTGGTTGTAATTAACAAGCTGTTTATATGATGAATGGCTGTAATTGTACTGGGTGGGGCCGCATGTCGGCAGAAACGCGGGTTTACAATATCAGTTCTCCCCTGAGCCCTTTGCTAGACGATACCCTGTGACCCTCTGCAAGCTGGCTGCTGATCAATGAGCAGGATTGTCTGAAGAAATGATCCAGCAGCACATGAAGGTGATGCATCACTAATGAAGGGTTGTCACTGGAAACTGATGTGCCCTCTCCTTCTTTTTAAAAAATAAATAAATAAATACATATATATATATATATATATATATATATATATATATATATATATATATATAATTTTTATCCGAATTGTTATTTTGTTATTTTCTGCTTTTCTACTTTAGATGGATCATAACAGAGTTGCATGGAAAAGTTATTTCAGGCATGCAGAGCAGCTCTAAATTGCAGATGGATGTAAAAGTTCCCCGGCTGAATTAGAGGCCTATATTTCACAAAAAATGGTTGAAATATTAATGCTATCTTTTGACAAAAATAAGTATATGGTCCTCTTGGTGGAAATGTTCTAAAAGCTTTTCCACCTTATCAGACCACATTAGAGGCTGGAGCTACCTTGATGGAGTGATAAGTGGTTGAGATCGTGTCATTTTATGCATGCCATCTGCAGGGAACCATATAACAAAAAGAAAAAAAGTCCATATGTCTGCCTGAATATGAACTAGGAGAAAAGTAGTTGCCTGCAACCTCTAGCATTCCTGTATGTAGTATAATTTTATCAATATGATTATTTAATACAGATAGTCATGTAAAACCCCCTTTAGAGAATGTTTCATTTTATCTAAAACATTGTCAGTCATTTGAGGTGATATTAGACTTTTGTGCAGCTGTCTTTGAGCTATGACTGAATACTGTTTGGAAACAAAGAACTTATCAACAAAAATGATATTTAATTTCAATATTAGATCATTGTCTTATGTCTAAATAAAGTAAACAACATATACCTTATGAGAAGTTTGGTGAAATCACATTTTTGAAAGACAGAAAGAAAGGCTGTGTATAATAGTGAAAGTATGAACATTTCTAAACATTGTGAAGGGATCTCAAGGAATATCACCAAACAGCTGTGTAGTCTCAAGAAAACCACTTATTAGTAAAACTAATCCAAAGAAAAAAGGCTTGAATTTGCTTGGGTAGAATAAAGCTTGGACTCTGGAGCAATGGAAGAAGGTCATGTTGTCTCATGAGTCCAGATTTACCCAGAGTTCCAGAATAATGGGTGAATCAGGGTAGGAAGAAGCAGATGAAGCGATGCTCCCATCATACCTAACGTCTACCATACAAGCCTGTGGGAGGATGATCTGGGGTTGCTGCAGTTGGTCAGGTCCAGGTTCACGATATGAGGTCAACTGGCTACCTGAAGATACTGAATGATCAGGTTAATCCATCAATGGATGATTTCTTCTCTGCTGGCACAGGCATATTCCAGGACTACAATACCAGGATTCATCAGGCTCAAATTGTGAAAGAGTGGTTCAGGGAGGGTGAGACATCATTTTCACACAAGTAATTACTCAAAGCTTTGGTCATGATAGCTTGGTTTGCACATCTGTGTTACGTTCCTAACCCGACTCTAACAGGAACTGTGCACATTCATGAGGCATCCCATAATGCAAAACGTGCAAAAAATTCAGTCAACCAGACAACACTGGAAACCACTCAGAATAAAATCATCTCTTTTTAGGAAAGCTGCATTATTAATGACATTTAAGTTATTATAAACTGTCTGGAGGTAGGAAGTTTATAGAAAAATGCTGAATGAGACAAAAATTGGATGGAAATGTCCATCTGATGTCCACTTTAAATACTGATGCAGTGGTAACAGAACAAACTCTGTATCATATGTTATATAATACATTCGTGTGGTTCAGATACTCACATTTTAAAACATGCTGCAGCATTTGTTTCTGACTTACTGTAGCAAGAAAAATCTGATTTTGCCCGACATGGAAACAGTGACTATAGTAATCTTTTCAAATACCAAAAGTGTTTAATTAAACGCTTGACATTGTGCAAAGATGATTATAAAAATCAAATGAAATGCATTATGAGGAAAAGCAAGATGGGCTTTCTGGCCATCTGCAGAACACCTGAATATCTTCCACAAAGCTTTTCTGAGCATCTGTGCTGTTGGTGTAAAACAGTATATGATGAATACTTTATCATGCATACATGCTTGGAAGGTCAAAACACAAAACAAAAGTTAGTTCTTATTAGCTCGCTGTAACGAAAGATAACACAGACAATTCAGAGGCAACGTGGGACGACTTAGAAGCAGCTTTGAAAGAAAAGTTTTATTTGTGTTATAAATATTTTCACATAGTCTTCTTTTTTTTCCCCCTTGATCATTCACAAAAGCAGTGAACATGCTCATTTGTTCACGTTTATTTATCTTTCAGTAGTACTGTATTTTTAACAACCATAGTGTCCATGTAGGTTCCTAATCTGACACTTCTGTGGTCTCTGCTGTTGCTTTTGGCGAGACGCGTCATGTGTTGTCCCGATGCGTTTATGGACTGTATCTTTCTAATGCATCGTCCTCGTATACCCTCATTTGTTTGAAGTCAAGAGCTGCAATACAGTTGATGGATTGTTTTTTTTATGCCAATTACTACTGAAATACACGGCAAGAAAATTATCCAGGCTCTGTGTACAGAAAATAGCTTGCACTAACCGCCTCAGATGTGTAATATAACAAGCACGGGAGAGTCAGTCACAAAACAGACAGAAGATACACTGTGATATGTGTAATGTGGGTGGTAATGACAAGCATAATGACTCCATTCTGCCTCTGAGTTACATTAACAGTAAAGCAAACTGTTAACTCAGTGGGGATTTCAACTGATGGTCCAATAAGGAGATCGCATCAGGGGAGCATTTATGACGGCGCGTTAGACTGACACCTGAGGACGACAGGCCTAACAAGTACACTTCCAGTCAAAAGGGTTAGAGCAGCCCAGATTTTCCAGTTTGAAATTCATGCCTTGTGTCATTTTCCCTCTGAAAAGAAAACACTTGACTTTAAACATGAAAAAAGAAAGCATGGAATCAGTTCATAAACCAAAATGTATTCTAACCTTTGGCCTCATCAAAGTAGCAGCCTTTGGCAGAGAAAACAGCTGAACACGCTCATTCTTTGGCATTCTTGCTACAGTGAAAATCTAATATTCTTCAGCAGGTTTCTCCCAACTCTGTTTCCATAAATGACACTTGTAGGTTGTTTTTCTTTCAGTCTTCTGTCTAGTTCATCCTAAACCAGATTGATGGGGTCTGAGTCTGGGGACCGAGCTCACCACTTCATGTTTTCCAGCTTACTATCTTGTCTTTTCTTTCTAGGGTAGCTAGTATCTTGGACTTAGGATTTTGATTATTATCTTGCTGTGGGATGAACCCCTGACCGACCCGGTGGGTCCAGAATGGTACTGCAGAATGGTACTGCAGAATGGTGCTACAGAATGGTGCTGCAGATGGTACTGCAGAATGGTGCTGCAGAATGGTGCTGCAGAATGGTGCTGCAGAATGGTGCTGCAGAATGGTGCTGCAGAATGGTGCTGCAGAATGGTGCTGCACAATGGTGCTGCAGAATGGTGCTGCAGAATGGTGCTGCAGAATGGTGCTGCAGAATGCCGCGGTAGCCGTTTTGGTTCAGAGTGCCTCACCGACCCTGGATCCAGCAAGACAGCCCCAGACCATCAGACTTCCTCCTCCATGGTTGACTTTTCTTTTTAACTTCTGACAGTTCAGCACTTAACTTTCTACCATTTGAAGCCATTCAGTATACTGCAGAAAGTTACTGAAAGATGGACAATTGTTTTTTTTGTGAATGATCAGTTGATATAAACATTGTGTGAACATATTTATGGCAGAAATGGCCCCTTGTGACCATGCTGATGTTTCAGATTGCATGACACAAGTAAATGTGTTTTAAAAGTGGAGTTCCTTTATTTCTAAAGCAGTATCTTGACAAAAGATAGTCCTCACTTTAAAAAAAAAAAAATGTAACTCAAAATTGGTCATTCAGACCAAATCTCATCCCTGAACGTAACCAAACAGTTTCAAGTTATACTAGCGTAAGAGATGCATGTTTAAAGTGCAGACCCGAGGCTTAATTTACGGATTTTCACATGCAAAGTGGAGGAAGGTTTATGAGTCGCAGCTCTGCTGTGCAGAAATCTCTTTTTCATGGGCTTCAATATAATTGGACAATTAACTCTAAAGCTGTTTCATGGACAGGAAGCCTACTCCTTTGTAAGACCTTCACCAACAAAAACTAAGATCTGCTGATGCAAGTGAAACACGTCATTTACAGAATGCAAATCAAAAGCCATCTGATTTCATCCTGATCAAGCTGCGTTTCTCTTAATGAAGACAGAATCGAAGTTAGTTAGAAAGACTCACACATACAGGCAAAATCATGGCACAGTCCTTTTATTTTATGGCCAAATGTTCCAGACTTCAGGCAGTCACTGAAAAAAAAAAAGAGATTTTAATTATTATGTAAATTTTTTTGGAATCATATTTGAGCCCCTGAAAAAGGGGGATTCTACAAATTGAAAAACTGTAATTCCTAAACCCTTCAATGTGGATCCAAATACTCACAAATTAAAGCTGCAACTCTGTATTCAAAGTTCATATTGTGATATAACTGCAAACATGTCAAACATGATATCAGTGCGTGACTATTTCCATGCCTAACTGTAGATAAATTAGATGAACTCGATCAACAGAATCGCAGGTGTTGAAAACAAAAAAACACCTCTGTCCAACATTCTTTATAGTTTTGGATCACATTATCCCATTTAATTGATTCCCATTAACTCTAAGACATTTAATTACATTTAATCGTTCAGCAGATGCTTTTGTACTAAAATAACTTACAACTGAGGAACATCCATCCAATCTGCAGTACAGTAAGAAACCCTGGTGTACACATTAAGTTGTAAATTGATTTAAAATAACTGAGTGCAGGTTGAACGGGAGGAATGCTGGAATTTCTTTGTGTTCTTCCAACGCAGTTGATTTCTAAACACTTCACCAGACTATGTCGTTGTAGTCCATCTCTTAGTGCTAGTCTCTTAAACTGCTGAACACTAAAATATATCAGGCGTTGTTGAAGTCAGTGATGCCATGTAGTCACCTCTACATTCATGGCTTCAAGAACGCCCGCTCTCCGTCAATACTGACTTTATGTATCCGGATAAAATAAAAAATCATCGAGTCCTCACAGAAGCAGCCAGGTGTTGCTGATAAAAAGGTACTTGATTAACTGGCCATCAGTAAGCGTGAGCACCGCTATAAAAGCAGACGTTCCGGCAGTTTGCATTTCTGGAGCGCTCGTCTGGACGTGTAACACAGTGTCAAAGAGGAAAGACATCAGAATTGGTCTGACGGTACTCGGATTCGGTGATTCCAAATCATTGTTTCTATCTGACTGTTTTTAAAGTTGGCTATATCAAGTTTTAAAAGCAACCCATGTCATAAATTTGTATTTTAACTGGTTAACCCTTTAATGGCTGACAGAGAAAATAATACACAGAAAATACTAACTTTTATTATTTGAAGTGTTTATTATATATTGAAAGAAAAAAGTCTTAGTTTTGTCTAACAGTTTCTAAATAATTTTAAATAATTTTTGCATCATTAGGAAAATATTGGGTAACCTTATGTACTTTTTTTAGATTTATGGTTTAAAGAAATTCATGTATGAAATACGATACAGCTGTCACTAAAGGGGAACAGCTGTGCAAGGTAAATGGACTCGGCTGCTGACCTGGAGAAAGTTAGGAAGCACGGGAGAAACTTAAGTGAAATAAACAGAGATAAAATAGAAGATACAATATATGGACCTAATTCCACCAGTGAATTACCAAGCCTCCTCTGTGCTCCACGGCATGCTGTTGCTTGGTTCAGTAAACATTCAATGGCCACAATGGAAGCTCTGAGTCTGCCTTGTTATTTTTGAAGTTGTAAAAGGGAAAACACATGACATTATCATAGTCATTGCTTTCCAAAGCACTTTTGTAGGTCCTCAACGGATTAGGCAAATTTTAAAGCAAAGAAGAGAGAAGAATGCCTGTCAACCTGCGTTTACATCAGCTGGCGCTCCTGCATTTTCAAGGATGTCTGTATTAACAGAGAAGATCAGATGTGTCCGCTTAGATGGAAGACACAAATGCACAAATCCGATTTATTTCTACATATGAATGGGGCATGAAATTGATCTGAGAAATCCAAATCCATGCTCTCTTTTTTTTTTTTTTTTTACTGACTACATGTCCACTGGTCATATCCAATTGAGGCCCATAACAGAAGAGTGCTGTTTAAAAGCTGCAGCATAAATGCAGCCTTAGAGATTGTTGCTCCCCGTCACTCTGGGAATGGTTATTAAGGGGATTTCTAAACTATTTGGAGTCCATTTTAGAGCTATAATGTTTCAATACCGCCTACACCTAACTATGCTATAGGGTTGTTCTTGTGTGCAATGAGAATTAAGTGTCTGTGTGTGTCAGTTTTAGAGATATAAAGATTGTTCACAGGTGGAAAACATTCAAAACTGTTGATAGTCTCCTGTTAATCATAATCTCCTCTGCATACTAAAGCATTCTTAAATCAAATCTGAGGCCAATCTGACCGACAGCTGAAGCTTGATTGGATCATGCAACAGGACAATGATCCCAGACGCTCCAAGAAATCCACAGTCAAATGTCATGAGACGTCCAACTGAGGTTGCATTTACCTAATTTTAAGACTCTCGAGGCAATTTAAGATTCTTAATTAGTTTCAGCTGCTTTGGTGTTAATGACTTAATGACATTAACAACACGTGCACTGGAGAGGCAACAATGACACAACCCCCAAAACAGGGATGGTTTTATAGGTGGAGAGTTTTCAGTAATTCTGCTTTTGGTAGGGTCGGTGCCACTGCTGGGAGTATGAGTATGACCCGGAGTCTTCAGAGGTTGCACAGGTAAGCGCAACTCCCTCAAGATGGCACAGCAATATGCGCCATCTGGATGAACCCTGAACCCAATGCGGGTGCCGTGGGTCGTGGGTTCCTCCTGGTTCACAACAATACCCCGATACCATCGATTGGCCCCCTTGCTTACCTGGCCTAAATCCAATAGAAGACCTCTGGAACATTATGTTTTTGGTTCATCTGACACCACCAGGTTGCACCTCAGACTGTTCAGGAGTTTAGTGACGCCAGGCTTCAGATCTGGGTGGAAACACCCCAGGACACCATCCATCGTCTCATGAGGAGCATGCCCTGATGCTAGTCTGGCACACAAGCACAATGAAGGGGAAACAAGACATTAGTCCTTCCAAAAGTGTCTTCTGGCCAAGTTCTTAGGAATGCAGGCTGCAAGCGTCTGAAAGGTAAACAAGTTAATGGGGTGAAATGGGACCAACACCCAAGGGTGTTAGTTCAATTCAGGTATGTCATGTTAACAAAGGCATTGCAAATCCTTTTAGTCTCACCTCAAAATGAATTAAAAATATATGTACTTTTATGTACAAGAAAGCCTCTCTCAGGATTATCCCAGGAGATTTGTGAATCTGTTTTGGTTTGAATGAAATAACTGGTGTTCAAATGAACTCTGACATTTCGGTTTATTTCTCCATCTCAGTGGGTTATCAGTCACCATCAGCTTTTCCTGTGGCGCCTGAGAAGTCGCCTTATTGGATCTGTGTCTAAATGCGCCCACAAATGTGTCTGCGGTACTGACACCAGCAGAAGGACAGAAACACCCCCTGGTTGAAAGAAGATGTAGGATCCTATGATTTATTTTCATTTCAGGCTGTTCCTCATCGAAGGACCTTTTAAAGCCCTCATATTCCTTTACAAGGAACGCCACACGCGCACACATTTGCACACATTTGCCGCACAGTAAACACATATGCACAGCGCTCACATAAATCCGAGTATTAAAAGCTTCCGTTTGGTCACAAATTAAACGTGCGTCCTTTTTTTTTGTGTTTGTGTGTGATAGTGTGAGTTGGTGTGTGTTATTAGTGTATGATGGGAGAGAGAAAGAGAGAGAGAGAGAGAGTTTTTTGGCAGTGTGCTAAGTAGAGAGAAGGTTCAAAGCTGTGGGATTTTTTTCCCCCCGTCTCCCTTCTTCAGCATGTGCACCACCAATGACCTCAATTAGCTCTGCGTCTGATAGACACACACAGAGCATTTTCAGATCACACACATACAGACATACACTAGCAAATACGAAGATACAGTGCAGAGACAGGCGATGAAGGAGTGATGAGATTAGAGGAAAAAGACCCTCCGAATGTGCTGCTCAAACATGTTTATGGACGTCTGTTTCATCATTTGGGAGGAATCTTGCTGCCTCTTGGACAGAAGGAGAAGGAGTGTGACAGAAAAAGAGAATGAGAGAGAATCACAAACCCTATCGACAATGAGACAGAGGAGACGGCGACATGAAGTTTGTTATGGATCAAAGGGACTGAAGAAGAAAGGAAGGAAAAACAGAGGAGAGGGGCACCAAGCTGAAAAAGAAAAGTGAAAGCAAAATAACCAAGCTGTTTTAGTTCAAAGAAACCCGAAAACGCAGGCTGGGTCAGCAGTGAGTTTGCACAGGGGGGGTGAATGAATGAACAGAAACAGGCAACGAGAATGAATGAAAGTCAGAGAGCAAGAGGATGTAGGTGGAAGAAAACAAGAAAGGAAAGGCAGGATGAGCACAGATGTAGATGGGGGGGTGCAGGGATCCGTCAGACAGCAGGCACACTGAAAAACAGAGCTGTGACCTTGACGGGGTGAGCTGCTCCCACCGATGAGAATTTATGCACATTCTCACTTCTGGTTATTGGCTAGGTACAGTGAGCGTGCAAATGTGTGCACGGCCATGCACACGTGCGCAAATATGCGTGCACTTCCTTGCGTACAGCGATATGTGTTTGGCAGAGGCTTTGATTGTGAATGAATGTAGGAACATGCACAGAAATTATGCGCAGTGTGTGGGCCCCTGGCAGCCACAGCGCGAGTAAAGATTGAGGGTTTTCCCTTCATCACACGCCTTCCTCCGTCCTTCTTTTTTTACCTTTTTTTTTTTTTTTGTTGCTCCTACCCTCTGTCTCTCTGCTCTCCATGGGAACTCCATCAGAACCGGCACTATGTTATCTCATCCTGGAGAAATAACTAACCCACCTGTGGTTACGAGCAATTACAGAACCCCATATCTCAGGAGGAGCTGGAAATTAAACACGTCCTGAGTTATGCACTTTTAGCTTTAAGCAGTAGTTGCAAGCAAACGTTCCAACCTTCACGAATAACTATATGATCACAAACGCTCACACGCTTCTTGGAAAATTTCTCAACGAAGGAAGCTGATGGCACCTGAGGTGTGGGATAAAAGAAAAAGGTCATCATATTATGCAGGAATAATTGATTTATAACAAACAAGGCATTTTATTAAATATCCACCGGAGGTGGATGTGTGAAGCATTGATGGCTTAAGGGAAATGTTTGGGTGAGCAATTCTCTTTGACTTGAGAACTCCCGAAGCTGTCAGCAGAAAATGTATTGAATTCTTCTCCAAAGTGCCTCAAAAGTAAGTAGTTGATTTAATTATGGTCTTGTGGCTATCATGGCTCCTTCAGCAGCAGGGCTGGCGTGGGACCAATTTTCAGTCCAGGAGTTTATGTCCTACACCCGCTCACTTCTTTTGATGTGGAGAAAATTGGATAAATTACAGTTCAGTTTTGATATCTAGGGGTTTTTATTTGTAGGATTATTAGGTTATATGAGGACCACAGTTTGCTTCTTTCGGTGACTTTTATTACTGTCTCACTGACAGTGGACATGAGGGTTTCCATGGCAGGACACGTTATGTAAAGTTCTCCTGGGCCACTTTCTTCTTTCCCGAAACCTCAGCACTGAAAAGTTTTTTTTTCCCATCTGTCTTTCACTAGAAAGTTAACTTCGATGTTAAACCCCAGTAAACGTGAAATGTTTAAACAAAGTGACTGCGCCAGTATCCTATCAAGGTTAACATGACAGACTCCTGTTGTCCTCTAAATATAAAAGCTAATTCCAACAAACACTTCCACCGCTCGCCATTTTCCTGATACTAGTCTGAGTGTCACCTGCTTTGTTTCTCTGACTGGTTATCTCTGTCCATCGCCATTCGGGGCAGTTTCCTCTCCGTCTTTTGGTACTCCTGGAACTGCTTCCTTTGAAAGCAAAGTCCGATCTGGAGGAAGGAGACCAAAGAGGAAAATAATTAGGATGGCTGATCAAGCTACGGACCTACACTGACATACCTGTCCTCTCAGGAGACAGATTTCTCAGACTAGTTTTGGGAATATCAGCCTGAACAGGAAATTGGGTTTTACTGCCCATGGCTACAGAAGTTTTGAACAGCAGTGATATTTTACCGTTTTGGATTTGAACCATTTAAAGATCTTAGGTTTGAAGAATATTCTGTGACTGGTGACTTGATGGGTTTTTTTTTTTTTTTCCAGTATTCTGCAGTAAGAACCGTTATTTGGACTTAAGTCCGTAGCTGGATCTGAAGTAGCTGCCATTTTAACTAGAGAACATGCTTGAACTTGAATTTATGTAATAAGTAAACAGATTTCTTGACCTTGTTGGTGAGATGATTCCAAACACAACGGTTTCCATGGAACTTGGGAGGACGGACATCATCACGAAGCAGCGCCAACACTCCTTTCAGACAGTCCTAATCGACATTTTCAGGGACACACTTCAAACGAGGGGAGTTCGCGGAAAGCACAAGGCGACAAAGCTGCACAACCAAGCAAAGAAATGCACAAAAGTGAATATTTTTAGAATTAATCAGGAATATACGATTTTTTTTTTGCCACATTCAGTTTTATGCTGATATACTGTATTTACATACCTACTCTAAGTTAAAAGAAGAAAACAAGGTCGCTGCTCTTGTGAATGCAAACGTTACATCATGACATCATTACTGCTGATATCTACTACAATCTTTCATACTTATGTTATATATTTATAACATACTAAAATATTCAGTCTGTTGTACCGGCCACAAAGTGCTCCGGCAGGATTCGTAAGCATCAATGAAATCCGCTTTTGCTTTCATGTTTTCTTATTGTTGAGAAATGTAGAAAAAAAAAAACATTTTGGACATTGCAATGATGATGTAAAATGAAGTCGTATGGAGTGTCCAAGTTGTCAAGAGGACATGTTTGGCTTTACCCTTCGGACAGCTGCATCGACGGGTAAAAATATGGAGAGAGGGATAAAAGCAGAAATGCACATGTAATTTCTGCTGGCAGGGCTCTTTCAATCAAATCGATGATAAAAGATGTCATCTGATGGAAGCCTGTTACATGGTCGACTGGGAGAATGAGAGCTGTTTCAGTTTGAAAATCTGTCTGGTTCTGGCAGAGGTGATAACAGACGAGATAATGGATTGAGTCTTATTATTCATTTTACATTTGAGAAATTTCTCAATATGGCTGCATCTCTGGATTTCTCTTCTCGTCCACTTGTGAATCGGTTGGAGAGAAAGTGCTGTTGCAGCACTGGAGACGAAGAAGTCCTTTGTCAATAGGACCAAAAAGCAGGACGCGGCTCAGGCAGGGCGGTCATCTGCTTCAGCAAGCTGGGGCGTTGAGGGAAAAAGACAGAGGCTCCGGAGCGGAGATACCTGCTGTATCTCTCAGCTGGACTGGGAACACCTCAGTGTTCTCCCAGAGGAGCGGGCTGGAGGATGTGTGAGGATGTGGCTGAGGAGAGGGAGGTCCTGGTATCTCTGCTCAGACGGCCACCCCTGTGAGCCAGTCCCAGATAAGCTACCCAGAGAACGGATGAATGGCACTTTACAGGAATCCACTGCTTGGATGATTCTGAACAAATCACTTAGCTGTGTTTATTTTCCTTCACACAAATGTATTTTTTGGTATATTGGCTAGAATTTAGTGTGTAAAATAATCTTTAGTTAATCTTTAAAAAAAAAAAAAGGTGCAGGCTTTCACTGAGTGTCGTATCCAACCAGAGCATCTTCACTGTCAGGCCGATTACATCAAAGTGGAAGAAAATCAATCTGCATGTAAAATATAAAAGAAATGATTCATTCGTAAGCAAACATGCAGGCAAAATTGATGTCCTACTTTACATTACTACCAACATCAAAAAAAAACACCCAGAAAATGACTATGTTCAAAAGACAATTATTATTTTTGTGATTAAAGTCTTTTCTTTTTCTTTTTTTTTACAGGAGGAGCTAGGATTAACTAGTGAGCTTTTCCGTTGCATGTAAACACCACATTTGCAATAAAAATGTCTGATTCAATTAAGAGATGTAGGCTAAAACCTTTTAAATAAGAGCAAAGGAAAAATTAGCCATGAAAAACAGATGTTCTAATTACTTTGAATTTAAGTGCTTCACATCCGTGTGCAGGTCCGGATTGACGTCATTTCTTTCCTGGGAGGCCAGATGAAGGATTTGAATGGCGGGACAGTGAGTATGTGGAATTATTCAAGACAGGGATTTGTTAGTATTCGTTTGCTTGATTAAACTTAACTCACTATCAACAACTAATGCAGTAAAGTGGTTAAAAAAGAAAAAGAAAAGAAAAGAACTCCATCTTGATAAGACAAGATGCAGCAAAACAGTAGAGCTTCACAACATGGCACACACTGATTCTGATTGAAAGCATCAGTAGGTATGTAAACACACGGGAGGAAATTAGGTAACATCTCATATAAACAGTCAGAAATCAAACCATTAGATAAACCAATCAAAATGATAAAACAAAGGGTAAACGGAACCAAGATGCTGGCAGCTCTGCACAAGGAGAAACTGCAGTTTCCAGATATCTACATTTATGTCCAATTTATGACATCATTCATGTTCAGTTTGATTATTTCCTCTTTATTTGTATGATTTAACTGGACTTTTGTGTTAAGCTGTTTGACTGTATCTTATATGAAATTAAAAGGAGAGTTTATTTTGTTATTTATTTCCGTTTTATCAAGTTACAGTATATTGTTCTGTGTCTGAACGAGTCTGGAAGAGTCTGAGGAAGAGGCTTAGCCAAGAGCAGGCAGCTTGTGTTAACCGGCGTCAGCAAACCACAGCGGCCATGTCTTATTTTGCCTGTTGGTCCGGCAGCTCCGCAGCTCCTCCGGTGTGGATCGACTGAAGTATCAGGTTGCAATGACAGGGGCGTCTAACCCTGCCAAAGGGACTGCAGGTCGCAGCGGAGCTCTGCTAGTCCTCGTTGCAGCACTCGCTGCCTCTGCCTGTTTGCAACGTGACACCTCACAGCGCAAAGAAAAAGAGGCTTCAGAAGCAATAAGTGACATCACCCAGGGCTTATCCAGTTCTTCCTATGGAGTCCATGGTGGTAAATCAATTGGTGCGCTACTTCTGTTATCTGCGGCCAAAAGAGCCATATTAGAAGTCACTTTGTACCTTTGGAGTGTTGTTCCAATTTAACATTCACATCGCAGTGGCTACGCATTAGTTTGGGAGCGGGAAATCTCCATCCCCCTTGTAGTTCGTATTTAGTTCAATGATCCATCCATCCATTATCTATACCCGCTTACTCCTCAGGGTCATGAGGTAGTTCAATGATTATTGTATACAATTCCTTTTCTGATATATTTGATTAGAAAAATGCAACATTTTCTACTTCTTAAGACTGAGGATGGAAAAACTAGTATTCCCGTAAAAAATATATTAAGCAGCAAGATTTCAAGTAAAGCGGCCCAACGAATCTTCCATTCTGACGAGGGAACATGCAGAATCATGCATGTAATGTAATTACAGTATTTCTCTGAGGTTATGCATAAATCTTTTCTTATTTTACATTCTTAATTTGTTGTGTCGGAGAGGTTCTCTCCGATTCAGCGTATTTCCTAATGTTTTCACTGAGTTGTGATGTTTAGGGACAGCTATGTGACAGCTCAACACTATGTACCTGAATTAAATACAGCCCATGCAGATGAATGCAGATGAACTGGGGAAGGCACATTTTAGACTCTTTCTGCACCACTGCTGTACTTACGGGCAATACTGTAACCAAAACAAATTGCTTCCTTGTAGCCATCCTGCAGTACTAATGCGCGATTGCTGCACGCGAGGCAGAATTTCTACAATAGCCACCACAGCAGGTTCATTTTCAGTGAATTGAATAAATATCTGCTGTTCAGCTCAAAATGTCAGGGATTTTAAATAAATGTACACCAAGGAGAAAAAAGTCAGTTTGCATACCCTGCGTTTTTTTTATTGTTTATTCCCTTTTCTCTCTGGTATCTTTTGTGATCTGGGTGTGCACGTGTGTGAGAGACGGGATGAGTATCATGCCTCAGCACTTTTGTTTACCGGCATGTATTTCTGCATGTGGTTCAGCGCGTGCTCGTCTCACTGCAGGAGGCTCGCTCTGACAATCTGGCTCTTTTTAGACGCATTTGTATCTGTGATGGCGGTTTTCAACCTGTTGTTCAAGCCAAGTGTGCAGAAAGATGCCTAAGAAGAAAGGAGGAAATGAGCACAAACGCTGACACACATGAGAAAATTTTAATCGGGAATTCTTTTATTTTTATTTATCTTCCAACCTTATAATACCAGCAAAAACAAAGCAGCACTTGTAGACACTCTACAGGCCTTAAACCTAAACAATTACATAGAAATCCATTCAAACACACACCAGAGGCTGTTTTTCAGTCAGGTGATTAGCTAGGATGCCCAAAAGCAAAATTTACCTATATTTTGCACAAAATCTCAGTCAGTTTACGCACAAACACACTATGATAAGTTAAAAAGGTTTTCAGCCCCCTGGTTGTCCTTGGGCAATATCATCACAGTGAGAATCAATAGAGCCATCGCTCATCGTGAATAGAAAGAAAGAGAGAGACATTGAAAAATATCTGGGGGTGGGGTAGTGGGGGGATGGGGGGGTACAGAGAGATCATGGGAGAGGGAGAATAATAGATGTGAAGCAGGGAACGAAGTGCAATGAATGGGAAAGGGATAGAAAAAACAAAAGTTTGCAGTGGAGCGCATCATTATTGGGGGGGGGGAGCAGGAGAGGATCACTGAGGGGATGAGGGGAGAAAGAAACTGGCAAGAGTGTTAAAAGTAAGTGTACAGAAAGAAAGTAGAGACAAAGTGACAAGGATCGATGAAGGAGGGAAGTAAAATGAAAGTAGGGAAACAAATGGGAGAGAAGGGATGAGCGACTAAGGAACCCCTGAGATAAAGAAGAGAATAAAATGAGGAAGGATGCAGGAACAGAAAATAGTCATAGTAAAAAAAGAGGGGACATGGGGGGGTGAAGTAAGGAGAGTGTTTAAGCATTTGAGTCAGCCAGCAAATAAATGAGACAAAGAATGACCCTGCAATCAAGTTTTTGTCAGATTTATGTTGCACCACATATAAATGACAATTTATTACGTCTGGGGATCAAGCCGCAATGTAATTGCTCTTGTCAATGTGGTTGAAAAGAGAGTAGATTTCTGCTTGAGCTGTCATAAATTTCTGACTTTTAAAGCTCAAAGTAAAACTCAAGCCACAAATTTAAGGAAATGCAGAACTAAACTGCAATATATTACATTATATATATATATATATATATATATATATATATATATATATATATATATATATATATATATGTATAAATTTTGTATTTTAAGCTCTTTTAACATCACCTGAATTGTTATGGTGAAGGCTAAAGCGAGTACGGACGAGAATAAAAAAAACAAATAGAAGGTTTCGCGCATGGATTCTGATTCAGTTCTTGTTAGTAAGTAACATATTGTCTTCTCCCAGGGATGAGAAGTTCCTCTGCTGGTGCATCATGGTATCAGTGCAAAGGTTAATATCGTATCATTACACACTATATAAATAGCACAGCTTGAGGAATATTTTAGTGTCACTTCTGCACACACTACACTCTTCATGAGTCGGTTTTATGGGCGAAATAGTTTGAATAAAAACGCTATAAATAAGTCAGCTGTAATTATACCAATATGGTTTTTCAGAGACACTGGAGGCTTTGATAAAACAGCAGTATTTAATGCCCCGGAAAAGTGGCGCTTGCTTGGGTTACAGTGGAATTTGTGAGGAGTTGTTCATAGCAGCAAAACAAAGCAACCAAAGCAGACCTCTCATGGGAACCCCCCACCCGCCCCCGAGGGGAGCAGTTTCCCGCAGAGATTTTCAGCATCTGACTGCTCATGGTTTTGCTTCATCAGGCAGGTATTTTCAGCATAATGTCTGTTTACACACCTATGCCCCCTACTAAAAGGCAGAAAGACAATGTTAGCCACAAGCTCAGCACATACAGTATTTAATACCAAAAGAAATGGATTTTGTTAAAGGACCAGTCAAAAAATAAAATCTACGATTAGATTAATGTTGCTTTGTGTCTGCTGGATGCCTACAAAAGAAACTATTTGCATTTGCTTTTAATCACGTCTGCTTTATCAAATGATCACGATTCAGACACAAATTACAGCTAAATCACTAGGGGCAACAAAAGCCTATCTATACGAGCATGAATTAACATTCTCCTTAGACGCTCTAAGATGTAAATGGTGGTTTAAAATCAAGTATGCAGGACTATAAGTGACAAGCACCAAAGCTTTATTAACTTTTGTCTGACCTTGAAGCATAACAAGTCCGCGGTCTGGACACGGGGAAAATGATATGTCTATTACTTAAAAATATTCTGATAACTAGGTGTGATAATTCCGAAATGGAGTAGCAGGAGGTGTGCAGCGCTGAAGTACTTTTGTAATGGTTTAATTTTGTCGGGCCAGTCCTTGCCAGTAGGACAGCCTGTCTGTTGTCAACTTCATTAGCAAGTCCCATGTTAATACAGTGACAAATGGCGTACATGGGAAGGAGACTGATTAGATTAAAATAGATCATAGAAGACGCAGATTAGCTGATATTAGCCTCGTGCAGGACCTCTCATTATGCCCAGCTGGACTCGGAGCTCCCCCTCTTCCTCTTGTACTCTACCTCCTCTACTCTCCTTCTCTACATTCTGCAAATTGGTGTGAATGCCTGGGAGACACATCATAGCCAACATTAATGTTATCCTGTCCATCGAGCACTGCTGACTCAGCATGGTAGTGCCACTCTTAGGACAATGGGAGTAATGGGTGCAGCTTATAGCCATTATCACAGCTCACTGGTAGTTACATTAACCTGTGCAACATGTACATCTTGGTTTTCATGATGGCCTTCTGTAGTCTCTTTTTTCCCCGCTGTCATGAAATGAAGAAAATGGTCTACTGGTGTTTTAGGTTGACTGGGGGGCGGACGAAGGTTTGACAGAGCTCAATACCCAGCTAGGAGTGTCTGGATGGGGTGCTGAGAGCTCCTCTTCCTGGAGATGTCATGGTTCTGCTGACAGATGTCAGTCATGTGGGTGAAACATGCACAGGTATGACTGACAGCAATGGCCTGCCAGATCTGGCATGATCTCTGTCCATAACTAACACTATGTTTGAGATATATTAGCACCAGCTAAGATAAGATAAGATAAGATAAGATAAGATAAGATAAGATAAGATAAGATAAGATAAGATAAGATAAGATAAGATAAGATAAGATAAGATAAGATAAGATAAGATAAGATAAGATAAGATAAGATAAGATAAGACTTTATTGATCCCACAAGGGGAAATGTGTGTGTTATTACAGCTCAAGTAAAAAGACAGAAGAGTAAGCAAAAAAATAAAAATAGTATAAGATAATATACAATACTATATAGAACGGAAGCTGGTATTCTATGTACAAGCATACACAGTATGCATTATGGATGGAGTTTTGTGGCGATAATGCAAATAAATAATATCTAAGTATAACTAGGACATGCACATATACACATGTACACATACTATATTAATATATGAATATATTAATATCCCTTGGTGACAGTGGAAGTAAAGTGATCAAGTGACTTTTGGCATTAAGATGCGTTATAGAGTCTAACTGCTGCCGGGATGAATGACTTGCAAGAGCGTTCCTGCGGGGTGTTTCAGTCTCCGACTGAAGGAGGAGCTGGTCAGCGCACCCACGATCTCATGCAGTGGCTGACACCGCCTCCACCTTAAAACCAAACGTTTCTGTTTAGTAAAACATCTAGTTGGTGTAAACTTTAGTGTGTTAGGACCAGTAGTCACAGCTGCAGCTGCAGGACCAGACTAGAGCAGCTGGTCTTCAACACAGCTACATCCTGGATCTGCTGCTGTAGACCTGCTGCAGGGGGACACGACCATGATCCACTGACTGGTGCCCCTCACCTCCTCTGTTTCTCTGTCCCTCCTTCAGCTCAATCCTCAGTTATTAATTAGAAGTATCTCATCAATATAATTGTGCTCCATTGTTCTTGTAGTTTGCTGTGCTGGTCTGTCCCCTCTTCTTCTCTTCCGTATATGTTTGCAGACCAGAGCTGTATGATGCCCTGCAGACCATCCAAGTGTTTACCTCCACCTGTCTGTATAAGATTTTGGATACCTGCTGACATCCTGACCTGCAGTCCCACCTCTGTAGTCCACCAACTAACCATGTATCAGTCTTCTATCTTTCTCTGTTCTTCATTCTCTCTTTCTGATCTCAATTTTCCTGCTCTACCCGGCTGGCTTTCAGCAGGAGCGTCGCCCCTCATGATCCAGGTCCTGCTCATGTTTTTTTTCTCTTACTAGGGGAGTTTTTAACCTGTCATTGTTTATGTAATAATTGTTCGGTGGTCATGTTCTTGGTCTCTGGAGAGCACCTAGAGACAACTTGTGTTGTAATAGATGTTGTTGAATTGAATTGAATTGAATTGAATTGAATTGAATTGAATTGAATTGAATTGAATTGAATTGAATTGAATTGAATTGAATTGAATTGAATTGTCTCTGTTTTCCTAGGAAGCTAGAGGAAGTGGCTGAGTTGAGGTAAGTCTAGGGATCTTTGCTCCTCTGACCCAGTCTTGGATAAGTAGCAGAAAATGGTGCATTTATAATCCTGTTCCAGGGGAATTTGTCTCTCTTGGAGAGAGAAGCTGGGAACATTTATTTTTCCACAGCTGAGAAAATTGAATTTGAAGAACAAATGGATAACTGAGTTACTCTTTCTGGCATCTAAATGTACAAAAAAGAGAGAGAAAATTTAATTAATCTTTACACCCCTCAGGCATGAAATGAAGAAAAAAAAACACGTTGTGTGTGTATATCAGTGTGATCAAAGACAATTTGTTCTTTATTTGTTTAGATCTTAAAAGACATAAATTCTCTCTGGACACTCCTAAAACTTAACTTTTTGCCCAGTAAGTTATAAAGATTATATGGAAATAGAAATATATTGGGGATCAAAAGATGTCTGATGATGAAATTAAGAGCAGAATGATGAAAGAAAAAAAACAGCTTCAAGAGAAATATGAAGCAGGAACTTTTGTCAGTTAAACTTTTTTGAGAGACTCAACTTTAAGAATTCTAGACCAAAAGGAAATGGACAACTGAAGGAGAGAACATAAAACCACTTTGAATGTCAGGTTGTAAGATTTTGGTAGGTGTCAAGATTTTCAGATTGGAACCTAAATCTTTTACAGATTCTCCACGAGAAACTGAATTGAAGTAAATGGTTTGCACATCACACATCTTTGTCAAATTAATTCTGAACCCTGTTGTAATTAACTCCCATAAATGAAACCATGGTTGAAAGGACTGGTACAGCTCACAGATAGTCAGTAATGCCTTTCCATCTCTAAATTAAGATCATATTTCCCATAAAACCACATTACTTACTGCAGTAAGGCAGCGTTGGAACTTGTCACTCTTTTCAACCTCATGTTTTCAACATATTGTAGTTCGGTCATTTAGATACTACAACAACTAATAGTTACAATTCATGTGTGATTTATGCCATCTGTACCATACTGGGAATTACATAAAGTTTTTTATCCAAGGATTGCTGTTGTAACATTTAAAACATTAGACATAAGTTGATGTGTGCAAATGCCATCAGATTAAGAATGTCATGTCTTAAAGATATTTTTTCACAAATCTTATCCTATATTTGTATGTGGAGCCCATCTGAGAGATAAATGGTCTAACTCAGCGTTTCCCAGGCAGGTTTTAACTGTTTCCTTGCATCAACACACCTGAATTAAATAAATGGTTACCTTGTCCTTAAGGTCTGCACAAGTCTGCCATTGACAGAAACCTTTTGTATCAGGATGTGCAGGAAAACATCTAAAACATGCAGGACAGTGTGCCCCTAGGACCAGGTTGGGAAACACCAGTCTAAACAAACGTGGCCCCATACGGGATTGTCCATGAGTTCCATGTGAGAGGAGAGATCAATAGGCATTGGGCCAAATCCGACTTTTATCTGGATTGCACTTGGGCCAACTTTACTGATAACCCATTTAGGCAATTTACATAGGACCAATGTGAAACCAGTGGATGATCCCATTTTTCGTGCATTTACATCTCAGATGGGCTCCACATACATTTCACCTGGGATACTGCTAAAGTCAAGTTAAAAAGGAGTTTTTGGGGTTTCTTTTTGAGGATATTGTTCTCTTCTCCTATAATTTTCTCTACCTTGACATGTTTCAACTACCCCTGTAGTCTTCTGTAGAAGATGTCATGTGATGTTGTTTGCTGTTTTATGGTGAAATGGTCAAACCACAGAGGACTAACCCCCCGTTTATTGCTTTCGTGCCAAAAGCAATAAACGCCATTGTTGGATCAAGGAAGCCATCTAAATCAGAAAACAGGCTCCGAGGACCATCAACAGGAATGAGGGAACCTATATCCGGTCCCACACCAGGGATGTGGTCCTCAGCAGACCATCAGACAGTGGGGGGGACAAATCATCCTCTGCTGTCTGACCATTTTGCATAAAACAGTGAGCAAGACCCTGTCACAACAACATCACACAGCATCTTCTGAGGAAGATTACAGGTGACGAAACTTATATGAAAAAAGAAATATTGACGATATCAACTTGCAAGATGGTTTAAGGAAATTCATCTGATTCAAAAGAACAGAGATGAATTTGCAAAGTAATGAAACCAAAACAATATTTTATAGAGAAATCATGTAAAGTACTCCCACAACAACATCATTATTCAGTTCAATTTAATAAACACTTGAATAATTCCCAAAGGGGACATTACTAAATCATCAACAACATCAACAAAATGACTTACTGCTCAATGAAGCTCAAAGACTGCCAAGGATATGCAGCCCTGTGTACTTGAGGAGCTGAGGTGGAGACCATGAATAATTTGTAGGGTCTGGAATAAGCTGAGAACCTGTCGTTGTCCATCACACATCTTCACTATTTCACTGTTTGAGACAGCTCAAAAATAGCAGTACTTCCCAAAAAAGCTCCCGAAGACCCAGGTGAAGTTTTACAGATGATTTAAAGTGAGCATCCTACCTGCAAACATTACAAAATGGCAAAGGATTCGCAAAGGCCAAGAAAAAACAAGGCTCTGCAGCTGGTCATTAAAGTGGAGGTGACATGCCTTTCCATGTTTTCCATGTTGATGTCATCGTAAGTTGAAAAAAGGATTAATTATGTTAGGTGAGGATTGCCCAGATGTTTGACCAATCAGAAAACACTTACCAGTTTGTAAGAAGTAGCATCACTTTTCTTTATCATTCAAAGGGAAGTGTGAAGTGTCTGGAGGTGTAATGATGCAAACTGGTGCAGAACTACCTCAGATGAAACAAGAAGAGCTAAAAAAGGCTGTTGATGTCCACTTTAAAACTGCTCAGAGCATCGCCGGTTCCCAACATCAGCGTATCTGAGGAGACGCTTCGATGTGAAACCCAGAGGACACCAAACAGCTTCGGTCTTTTCTGCAGCTGCTGTCTAACAAGGGACATGAATTTTTTATGAAGTGGCATTATATGTATACAGTTATAATGAAGTGGATTATAATGAATTGGATTTGCATTGAACTTGTTTGCTTTGGGTGTAAATTGCCCCGAGATTACTTTTGTTGTAAATTTGTGCTATGCAAATAATGTGAAATTGAACTGAAAATTGAACTGAATACATAAGCGTGCACTGGCATACCAGCAGACTTTGAAAAGCCCTTCTCCCCTCAGACTGTGAGACTAAAACTATGAGTCAGTAAAACCTCATCCTGAAAACTGATTTTGAATTTTTTTTTTCTTTTTTGAACTGGATATATCATTCAGTCTAGATTTATTTCTTGTTTATTGTGAGCAGTGTTGGGTATAACGCTGTTATTGTAACGCCGTAACTTTATCAACTAATACTCTAATGCTTTAGTCTTTAAATAAAGTAACTCGTTTACGGTTACCCTATGGTCCGTTAATCCGTTACAGGCTCCGCTCCTTTACCGTCAGCCTGGTGATGACCTGGGGAGAAGTGATGATGAGCGAGGGAGAAGTTTGTCACTTAAATGGAGAGGAAAAGCCGTGAAGGAGGGTTTACCAAAACAAAGGATGCATCAATCTTTTAGAGCGAAGTCGACAATCATAATAATAATATAAACTTAATAATAAAGTGATCATTTTGAACTTTAAGTAATACATTCAGCCTACTAACTTGCTGCCCTGCAAGTTGAACATTGTTTATAGATTGGATTTTTGAGCAGCTGTTATGCGTTTTTCGAATAATTTGATGGCCTGAATTAAATAAATTAATTAGGAAAAATGACTTGACTGGCTCAAATGCAGAGCAGAGGAGATTCCCACAGTAAGTCTCTGTGGAGTCACCTCCCTTTTGGCATTTCATTCAGCGGCAGTTCTCACTCACTGAAAATCTGTTTCAATTATATAAATAAAATATGCACAATAACTATTCTCAGAGCTTTTTGCACCAGCTTGAGAGCTTCAACACAGTCCCCACCAGCAATGTCATGATTAAGTAAAGCATTTGATCCTGAATGTCTAACTTTTGATAATGCAAGCATATGCATTATCAAAGACGGGAGACAGCATGGAAACTTCAGTAGCAAATCGAGCTGAGCTGAAAGCAAGAACAATGTATAACAGCTGTGATGTCTGTAATGTGCCTTAACAGTCTGTGTGTCTTCTTGACAGACTGCATGGTCTTTGAGCACCATTTATTTATTTCATTATGCATTTGTTGATCCTTTTTTCACATTATGATTATCATAATTCTGTATTTTACCTTTTTTTTATTCGTTTTTTGGGGGAATGACCAAACAAACAAGTTGTTCAAGAACTGGCCCACCTCATGTCTTTTTTTTTCTCTTTGCGCATCGGCAACAGATGTTACTCTTCAACTCAGGTAGAATTTGTCAAATGATAAACAGTTAGTCCACGTTTTTTAGTTAGCCTGTAAAGTGTCTGAGACCTTATTAGAAACCTGCTGTAATAGTCAAAGACAAAGAAGAGACCTGACCAGGAACAAAAAAAGCCGTAGGCAAATTCAGCCTTCCACCTTGGGAAAGATTAAATGATTTAAAACCTCTCAGTATCCCTCCTTCCAGAGTCCTGCTGCTCATTATGCATTATGTCATACTATTGGACCTCATTATTTTCTGTAATTGCCCCCATTGGCTGGACTTCTATTTGGCCTATTTTGTCCCATTCAGCTGAGAAATTAAGGCATTCCTCCAGCGACCCTGACCTGTCCCAAGTCTTGGTATTTGACTGACAGCCTATTAGCGGCTCATTGATTGGTGGAATCTTGGAATGTGTAAGTCAACCTAATTAGGACTGTGTCCCACCTTTCTGAATGTCAATTGAGGCCCCTAAGTAGGAGCAAAAGTTGAGGGAAATTAGGCCTTTCTGTCATCTGGAAGGGGACAGTTGTTTATACACAAGCAGAGCTGTGTATAATGGGGCTTTCAGAAACAAAACTCATTTATCTAAAACTTTTCCACAGATAAGAGGAGGCAGAAACTGTGACCATTTACACAGACTTTTAAATAGTATTGAATTATGCTAGTCAACTCTCAGACTAATTTGTGCTACAAGGAATTTTTAGGAAACTTTAGCCCTCTTCTTCATTCTGAACAAGGCAAACAGTTTCACAACCTGGGGACCACTGCTCTAGAAACCCAGTCACCTCTAGTCTGAAAATGGGTGCGTGGCACCACCAGCAGCCTTTGACTAGATGGCCTCAGGCTGCGAGAAGTATTTTAATCAAAGTCTGTTAATCAAAGTGTTAGAGGGAGATGTTAAATCCAGCAAAACCAGCACTGTAAAATCCCCAGGGAAGAATGGAGCAGGAGATTGACAGGTGGATTGGTGTGGCTTCAGCGGTAATGTGGACTTTGTACCAGTCAATTGTGGTGAAGAAAAACTTGACCCCCTGGTGAAGCTTTCCATTTATCAGTTCCTGCCTTCAACCAGGTCACGAGCTGAAGGAAAGAATAAGATGGCAGATAAAAGTGGCTTAAATGACTTTCCTCTGGATGCCTCCTATGGGAGGTGTTTTGAGTTTGTCTAAACGGGAGGAAACTCCAAGAAGGACCAAGGACAAGCTGGAGAGATTTTTTGTCACCGCTGGCCTGGGAAGGCCTCAGCATTTCCCTGGAAGAGCAGGAGGAGGAGATTGGGGAGAGGGAGGCATGGCCTCTCTGTCTAGGCAGTTGCTGCCACGACCCAACCTTGGCAAAGCGGAAGTTAATGGATGAAATGATTTCAATTTCTTCATCACTTCACATCACTCTTTGCTTCTGCAAACACCTCAAAGGAGCATTTCAACTATTTCATAGTTGACAAGTGCCAAGGTGTCACTGATTCCTTAGCAGAAGTTGCAAATAGATTTGTTTTTAATTAGACTTTTATTTCACAGAAAAGTCAAAAATCAACGACCAATCAGAGGAGAGGGGAAAAATCAGCAGCCAATCAGAGGAGAGGGGGAAAGCAACAGCAGTTTCCATGCATTTTGTCCCTTTCAACTCCATAGGAGCTCTGGGAACCAAGAACATTACCAGACCTTGAGATCGAAGTGAAATTACCCCAAGTGACAAGGGAACATAAACATTGTGAGAAGAATAGCCTTATAAATGTGGATTCATCAATGATGTTGTCAAGGCAACCATACAACAAGCAGAAATGAGTAAGAGATTTAGAAATACTGCTAAACCTCAGAGCATCACGGTAAACCATATCTAATGCATGTTGACAATGAACGGATGCGTGAGTGTAAATTATATCACTATAATCCAAAAGAGTTGCATGATAGAGTGATCCGACGCACTGTGACTTAATATGTATTGAATTTACTGCACCATCCTGTCACGAAACTTAACATGCAGATTCAACACGCTTCAAACTATTTCTGTTGATTGTTAAAGGGTGGCATCAGAAGAGCTTATAATTTTCACATGCAAACGTGCATGTGTGATATTTGAAATGATTATGTAAAGCTCAGAATGTGTGCATATTAATCAGTTATTTCTAAGCACGCAACAACAAAATCCCTTGGGTATTGACGACACATCTCTTGTCTGTTGGACTCTTTCCTCGGGTCTTGATTAACCCTTCACCTTGCTCATCTCCACAAACCATTCGACGTCTCATAGGGAGTTGATCTAGCGGATACATCAGCACACATTTTAAAGACATTTCTTTGTCTTACATTTATTTGAACACACATACGGACAGTAAACTAAAACACATTAGGATGGGATCTATCCGTGTAGGTTTTCCTGGCAGCGGATTATGCCTATGGCATATTTGGGAGCTGTTTCAGCTGATCAGTACAGTGCTCCACCACAGATGCTTTTTGACTGAATCAGCTACTATCGTGTCATTAGTCATCTTGCCTTCTCGTCGCTATTCATGAACCGCAATAATGTATTCCTCCTATTATTTACCTTGACAGTTTATACTTTTATGGGTTTGCAAATTCAATCCTGAAAATGGAACCTCTTTTCAGGTCACAAAAGGTCTCAGTTTGTTTTTTGTCGTTTTGTTATTTTTGTACTGTAGGCCAGACAATAATGAGTTGTATTCCTGGTAATGCTTTTATAATGATAAAACTGGGGGAAATTTAGATGTTGCTATGAGATTTGTATTTGTGTGGAGGTAAGAAAAGAAGGAAAGAGAGTTCAGTTGATAGTTAAAACTCAGATTGATGAGAAACAATGTGGGTTCTATCCTGGTCGTGGGACACTGGACCAGCTCAATGCCTTCACTATAGGGTGGTGGAGGGAGCAACATACGCCTTTTGGACTTGGAGAATGAATTTGACCATGTTCCTGAGGGAATTCTCTGGCAGGGTGCTCCAGGATTATAGTTCTGGGCCCACTGCTACAGGCTATTTAGTCCTCATACAAACAGAAGTTAGATTTGTTCCAGAATTTGAACTCTGCATCACCATCTGTTCATAACTTTTATGATCAGCATTTTGAGGTGAAGCCAAGTGGCAGACAAAGTCCTAACACCAATGAATGGACCGTATTTCTGCTTTCTACATATGATGTCATAGCAAATATGTGGTGTCATCGATCAGGAATCTTCAGCTCTCAGTGGGATGCTTCGTAGCTGAGTGTGAAGCAATGGGATTGAGGATCAAGACATTCAAATCTAAGACCACAGTTCTCAGTCAGAAAAGGTTGGAATACTCTCAGGAATACTTTCAGGTTGGGAGGTAGGTGCTGTCTCAAGTAGAGGAGTTCAGGTATCTAGGGGCCTTGGTCCTGAGTGAGGGTAAAATTGAAAAGGAGCTTGGCAGGCTGCTCGGTGTGGCATTTGCAGTGGTGCAGACTCTGTACCAGTCTCCTGTGTTGGGCAAAAGGAGTCCCTCTGTTTACAGACTGAGCTTTGTTCCCACCCTCACCTATGGTCATGAATAATACAGTGACTGAAACAATGAAACTGAATACAAACAGCAGATATTAGTCTCTCTATGGGTTGCTGGACTCTACTTCAGAGAATAGGTGAGATGGGAGGGACTACAGCTACTGCTCCTGCACATCAAGAGAAGCCAACTGAGGTGGCTCCAGGATCTGATCAGGATGCCTCTTGGATGCCTCCCTGGGGAGGTGTTTCAAACATATTCAACCAGGAGACGTCCCCGAGGCAGACCCGGCCTGGAAACGCCGTGGTATTCTCCTGTAAGAGCTGGAGGAGGTGGATGGGGAGGAGGTCTGAGCCTCTTTGCTGCTGCCCCTGCAACCCAAACCCATGTAAGTGGAAGTTAATGAATGGATGGATGGACAACTATTTAAAGCCACATTATGTGGCAATACCTATTCTGACCACATGGGGGTGTATATCTGGATCTGCTGTGTTAACAAAAGAGTCGCTGACAACGCTGTGCTGTGTGATTTTGTCTGCAAATTAATAAATCTCTGAAGGGAACCTGTTTTTTTTTTATTGTCCTTGCCTGAAGATGTAAGCTGCTTAGGATGCAGTTTTATCCTGATTCACTGTTTTCAGCTCAGGGACGAGTCACTTCAAACATACATGTTGTTCTCATATGACATGAAACATTCACAGAATATTTAAAAATACTTAAAATGGGAAATTATCCAACTCCTTTGCAGCATTCTTGACTCTCATATTCAATTGTTAAAACATTTCTGTGTGAAATGATTTAGTGCATAACTGCATTTCATTGTTATGGGGTTTGTGTCATGAAACAAAATTACACAACTACATTTGTGAAGGCTTTGCAACTTGACTGCATCACCACAGTAAAATGCATTGTTCTGTCTGAAATATTACTTTATTTATGTGCCAGCATTTAACTGGTCCACTGACACTGTTCTGCCAGGGCAAGAGCAGCGTTGTGATAAGTCATATTAGTACACAGCACACAAAATTGTGACCTGATATTGCTGCTTGTTAAAAAGATGAGGGATCCTTGAGGACAATCACCCTAAAGGAAACATGAAGTTGAATTTCCAGACAGTCCATCTATCAAGCCTCAAGAGACAAGTAGGACCATTTTATGTTTCATGAACCCACGACATGTGTCATCTCAATGTTTCTGAGCCACTAAGAGAATGACAAAATCTAACATCTCCCAGTAGAAAGAGCATCCCTCCCACCTCACCACACAGTGTTGTGTCAGAGCCAGCAGAGCTTTAATTAGCTGAATTTTACTCCAAATCATCATCTTTTCATTACCCTAACTGCGTACATACTGACCCAACTAAAAAAAGAACAAAAAACGGAAATGCAAAACCAGCAAGATGATAAAATTCTGTATTTCTCCTGCCAACAACTGTTTTACGGTTCAATCTGTGTTAATCCAATGAAATATCACCCTTAGAAAGTTTTTTTTGCTTAGACATCAGCAGTTGTAGAGACACAGCCCTGGGAAAATGTTGGTTCTCACACATTATTTAGAATTTAACAGTAATGTTTATGTCATCTTTCTTCCTAGATAATCATTCTCATCCAGTCTCTATACCTGCTTCTTCCTTCTCAGGGTCACGGGGGTCTGCTGGAGCCTATCCCAGCCTATCCCAGGCAGGAGAACACTTCTTTGCGCAATTTAGAATTACAAAATCAGCCTAAAACTGATATTTTTGAACTTTTGGGTACAGACCTAACACTGTGATTAGTTTTTGCAGTAGATCACAAGATAAGATCAAAAGAATCCATTGCATCAGATTTGCTAAGTAAAAGGTGTCGGATATTTTTAATTGCCCTAAAAAATAATAATAAAAGAACTAGAAAAAAAGATCTCCCAATATGCATCTGTAGCACAATAGATATGAATGAGTATCACAGTCTCATAAACATATTAGTATTTATGCCAGTTCTGAAAAAGTCATTATATTAGTAGTTGTTCTGACTGCTACAGTACATTAGCAGTAACAGTGGGAATCTTGGTGGAAAATGAACACTTTGCCAGGCATATGCAGGTTGGCATCCATTGCAGGACTGCACGGTACACAAAACCATGTACAAAAAAACCAAACAGACAAAAAAATACAGGCACACACACATACAAAGACTTCTGTTGCTTCTAGATAAGTCTCTCTCCTTAGACCACTGTCTTTGTGCAACGGGGAGAGCAGAGGGTGAAAGGAACTAAGAGGAATGAACTTATGAAGTTAATTTGTTTCAACGCTGAAGACACAACACACACCACGTCTAAAATCTTTCCTGATTTTCTCACTTCTCCAGACTTGTTGTCCCCTTCATCTCTTCCTCTCTGTCCATCTCTTTCCCCTGATTCGGTTTTGCTCCTTGTTAGCGAGCATTGTGCTAAAAGGTGATATTATAGTGCCTTAAGTTCTGTGCCAGGAATACTAACTCACAGCTCTCTGGCATTTCAAAAAAGCCTCTGTGCTACACAGGTTTGTGCTGCCAGATTACTTAGGATTACACTGGCACTCATACACACAATGAGACACACAAGTAGAGGCATAAACTATTCCCCCTCACAGAAGAGCACTCACCCCTGCTCAAATTGGCAGTTGTTTTTGGCTCACCCCTCTGCTGGACCCCGTGTTCTCCAGCAGACTTTTACCTGTGTAATTGAAATTTCGGTTCAGCAGTGAATCACCGATGTGGTCTAATGGCACGGACTTTATATTTAAAGGTAAATGGCAAATTTGCGACCGACATTAAAGATGCAAAACATAAAAGCGAAAGAGAAGTATGAGGAAAAGATCAGAAGAAACAGGGGTGAAGGTGAAGGTGAAGGCAAGGGAAAAGGGGTGTGGATAAAAAGATAAATGTAAAAACGATATGAGGGTGTGTGTGCTGTGGGAGGAGGACCAGAGCGCACACAGGGCAGGAGGGGATGAGTAAACATAAGGAGGGATCTCACGCAGTGAAACAGAAACATGGCCCCTGCTTGCAAAGATGAAGGGCTACTTTAATTGGGTTTCAGATGCATACTTAATCCTGTTCTCCATATTAATCCCTCACAATGTACATAATCAAAACAAACACACCCATAAGGGACGCGATGTTCGTAAGAAACAGCAATACAGATAAAGAATCCATGCGGGATGCTTCTTGTGCAGCCTTTGGAGACGTGAGAAGGACGTGTCCAAGTCATCACCCTCCTTGTGCACTCATCTGGGCACCAAAAGGACTTTTCAATCGCACTTGAGACTCTTAACATGAATCTCCCTCCTGGAGTGTATTGTGCTGCTGAAATGTTATTGTACCACTATTCTATTCTTGAACACAGCTTTGCATCCATGCAAGAGAGCAACAAGTGGAAGCTAGTCACAACGGCCAAAAATAAAATTCCATCTTAGCGTGACTCTGTTCTGCTTACGCCAAATGCTGAAAAATAACTAATCCTTAAAATGTTTGTCATGCTTCCACTGCTTCCACTGGAGTTGGCTGATTCTTCATTATGCATATCATTTATTTTCTGCTTAAAAACAGTTATGGTGGATTTGCACAGATTTTTCTAATCCTCACTCTGTGGCTTTTGTTGAATGATCAAGTGATTATTCCTTAAGAACATTATCTGTTTTATAGGATAAAAGAAATACAAGTTATTGGACAAGTTATTTATTCTAAAGTGTACATAGTCACCAAGCACAAGCCAACCACGCCTTTACCACTACACCTGAGGCTTGTGAGTTCAAGTGACGGGTAGTTGTGTTCTGATTCGTTTTTGGATAACAGGATAGGGGGACACAGCCCATAATACTGGCTGGACAGACTGGGGATGCAAACTAATCATAGCATTAATCTGAATTGAATTATTACGGCACACAATCCCAGACGCCACAATCAGCACACACAGTCATACAAAACAAATCATGCGTAGCTAACTTAGCGTTTTACTGTTATCTGTAATAACTGCGACAAGCAAAGCAAATGAAATCCGTAGGTTTGAAGTCAGCATTCTGCAAGTTGCAGTCCCTCCTCGTGCGTATCAAGTAATAGTTTTTGGTGATGTATGAGAATGTCATAACAAAGTCGTAGGGGTGTCCATTTCTTAAGGAAATATTTTGTATCCCTATCTGTTTTAAAGGATATTGGCAGGAGTGGGCTGAAAGGGGTAGGACTAAAGGATGTCAGTTTGATTGGACCTCAGTTTTTATATAACTATAAATGAATTTGGTGTTGTAAATCTGCATTTCCTCCCCTTAGTCACAAAATGCAGTGCTAAAGTCCTTTTCACTGATAGTTAGTTCAGCACTGTGGAACTAAATGATCAGTGAAGATATAAACATTTTACCAACATGAAAATAATTGCCATTACACAGCAATAAATCTGCCTGAAAAGGAGGTATTTACATCCTTAGTGAATGACTTCAAAGGACTGACAATCAAATTTTACTTTTGAATAAAAAAAACAAAAAAACAAAACAAAAGATGTCTCCACAGAAAGTGGCATGCATGATGGAAAAAAAATTTACATTTTAACCATAAAAAAAACAAACAAAAATAAAATGGTATTCTCTTTGGCATTACCCTTTATAGGGGTTGCCACAACAGAGCACTGTCTACCAAATTAACTGACGTTTTTGACATAAATTTTACATTTGATTCCCTTCCTGACACAATCCTCCCATGGCTGGCAGATTTGGGGGGTTGGACTCAGTGTCCTGCCCAGGAATGTTCTGGCATGTGGTAGAGTTGTAGATTGATCCGGAAAAACCATCCAGATGGTGAGCAAATGTCTCAAATTCTGATTAAATAACTAGCGTAATGATTATAATTATGATGGAGGACAATAAAATTAAAAAAAAAAAAAAAAAAAAAAAAAAAAACGATTTAAATTTAAATGAAATTTAAAGACATAGCCTCCTGAACGCGCTAGTGCAGTACATTGGAAATAAACAGTCTGACACAGAAGCAAAGAGACAGTAAATGCACTAAAAATAGTTTTTTGCATTTTTGTCTTTTCTCAAATTTTTTCTGGCAAAACTTTAAAGTCAATATTAATGACACATGTCAATATGACTGCTTCGGTATTAACTTTTTACTGTTTAACTATTTGAAACGCTACACTGCTTCGGCCTCACTGGATCTCCCCCAACACCCAATGTTTACATGATCCTGTATTCATCTATTTTCTATCTTATTTGTATGTTTGCTGCTATTCTCTGCAATAATCTGTTTTGCTGATATTATATTAATTACAAACAACATTTCATTTAAATTATGATTACACTAGTTAATCAAAAGCACAGTAGTACGAGCCATAAGGTCCATTTTAATTTTTGTAAAATAAATGAATATATGTAATCTGTAATCACTGTAACATGGCACCAAAGATGACAAACTATTTGCAAGTGTTTTAACAGCAAAGCACACTCAGATTTACCCACTTCAAAATGAGGCGCCTTGTTGTCAACTCGATTGAGTCCAATGATCATGGAATTTCACAAGCTACATAAACCTGACTGAAATACATTTGGATATACTTTTGCTTGTACTCGGTTCAACAGGTACCTGAGGGAGTGTGTGCGAACAACCATGCAAGTTTAATGCTGCTGTTTCTGCAGCAGAACAAAGCCTACAGTGTTGGTTTTCATCTGCTCTCTATGTGGAGCCAGTGGAGCATGAGGAGAAGGAAGAGAGCGAAGAAAAAAAACTTTTCCACAACTGTCTCAGATTTATCAGTAGAAGAAACTGCTTTCACACCAGGTCACTCAGTAGGCTGTGAAATGACTTGTTGATCCCATGAATGTGTGTGTCTCTGTGTGCATGACTGTGAGGGAACAGCAGAGAAGCAGTGATACTTCTCTGTCTGTGGGGTGGCCAGAGGAGCCTTTTCATGTCAGAACTGAAACTAAAAATGGCCATGCAGCTTCACACTTGTGCCAAAATCAATGAGAGTTAAGAGAGAGAAAAGCAGAAGCAAAAAAAATGAACATTTTTGGCACTATAATCGAGTAGACAAGGAAATGTTTAAGAAAAGAGCCTGTGGAGACCATGGGATCCAAATTGCCGTTCAGATTTCACTCAAGACAATAAGATTTATGAATGTCCTGTTCTGAGGATGGCTAGGGTGGGGGGTGGGGTGGTGGTGGTGGTGGTGGTGAACGAACGAATGAGTGAATGAACGAAGGGGAGACTGAGTGCTGTACCCCTGCTTGGAGCCAAATTAGCATGCGCACTACATCTCTTTTATGGCGTTGGCGCTGTCCGTGGTGCTGAAAAGATGTGGTTACACAACGGGTAATGTTCTACTTGGACGGAGGGGAGGAAGTGGGAATAAATCTCGGTGGAAAATTGAGATTTCAGCGAGCTATTAGTTTTCTGTTGGCCAACCTGACAAGAACATCGTGGTCTGAGCCCCAGAGGTGCTTAAGAGTGGCCCATTACCTCAGAATACAAATGACCGCCATTTATTATGGGATTCAATTTCAGAAAAGCTTTTAATTGCCCTTTTTAAATTTTTTCTAAGTTAAAATCAATCTTTATGGAGATTGCTGTTTTCCTTTTTGGTAATTTTAATTAAGCTCCAAGATAATACTACTAAGCATTAATTTGCATAAACATAAAAACAATTATGGTCCAACAGAAAAAGAAAGATGTCCCAATATTTGTATCAAATTATGAATGAAATCATGAAGTGCAAATTTACCTAACGAAATGTCAATAAATTCAGCAAGAGGTAAGCACCGTGAGAGGACAGATTATTGGCGGGCAGGCACACGGACACACACACACACCGAATCACGCTCTCACACACTTCACAGCTGGTGCGCCTTCCTCCAGCAGACACGACAGAAGCAGGACGACCGCTCCAAGCTGTGAGCGCTCATCTCTCCTCTCATCAACCAGCGCGTTTTCCCCCCCGTCGACATAAAAACTTTGAAAAGGTGAGAAGCGAGACGTGATTTAAATAAAAAAATCGCCGACAAATCACAGTGGAAAACGCGCATCAGCAAAGCAGAAGGAGGCCAACCGAAAAGAACCATCAAGTCTGAGAAAAGCGGTGGAGCCGGGAGAAAGAGGGAGCTATGCCATCTCCCGCCGAGCAGAGCCCAGACCTCCTCAGTTGCGTGTCGGAGCTACAGCATGGTGTCTCTTCCTGGACTCTGGAGCTACTGCCTCGCACCGGGGGGAACTCAACTCCTGTACCTCTCTACCAGACAGCTCCTGCTCCTTCTCGTACTAACAGCGTTTTCCTCCGCCGAGTCCTGCTTCTCTCACCCCGAGCCTTGCCACATCCTGGCGCGTATAGGGCACACGGTGCGCCTCGGTGCGCTCTTACCAACCCGACAGCCGGCACGGATACAAAACGCGCTCAACCGCGCCCTGGCGAGCATCCGGCACCAAAGCGGAGGGGCAGACTCCACCACCACGACTTCTCAACCGGCTCCTCTGCTACCCTACAACCTTAGCCTGGAGATGGTGGCACGGTCGCCCGCGGGATGGGACCCGGAGTCGTTGTCCCGTAGCGCCTGCCAGGACCTGGTGGTCAGGGGTGTGTCAGCCGTGCTTGCTTTTCCACGCTCCAGGGAGGAGTTGATCCAGGTGGAGTTCCTCTCTTCTTTCCTGGAAATCCCCTTCATTTCTATCCTGGAGGACACGGAACCCCTTGTGACTAAGGTATGAATGGACTAAGTGTTTCTAAGCTGCTTCACCTGTAACCATCATATTTTAGAGAACATAAAATTGTAGCTTGCGTTTCAATTAACACAAAACCGTAGCTAATTATTCAACATCTGCATTTATTTCCCTTTAACTGAGTTAATAACAATGACCTTTTGACTCATCCCGTGGCTTGTAGCAAGGAATGTTTTTGGACTGTTGCAAAATGTTTCTCAGAAACCAGACATTAAGGCAGACTAGGGGCAAATTAACGTTTTAAAGGAAAGTAATTGTAAAAGAGATAATTAGGGCAATTATCCTTGAGATGTGTCTAGTGGTAGGAACAAAGAGTGCTAATGCAACAGAGATAATTGGAATTATAGCTGTAGCGTGTCAGATTTCAAGCTCCACCAATAAACACCTTCTTCCAGCTACTCTGAGGTTCAGATTGACTTTAGCTGAGCAATGTGGGGAACCTGCAGGCCCTCCAACATGCAAGTTTAATATGTGGTAGCACAGACTAAGTTATTTTCCTCTCTTTAACCTTTCTTTGTGTCGGAGTGTGTGTTTGTATCTGCTTTGTTTGTATAAGCTGCAGCAGACATGGTGTTTGGCACCTTTCTGAATGCTTTCAAACAGCTGACACAGTGACGGATAGCTGCTGTGGAGAGGTGCTGCCCCTGCAGCTTGCGCAATTTATGTAATCACAAATTTCTACTCTGTTTATGTATATATGCTGATTTTTCTTTGTTAAAATTAAATGTTGTGTGTTGATGTTAGTATTCCCAGCAGCAGAAGAGCCACTTGCCTGGCAGTATCTGCCTCTATCCAACTGAGCAGCCAACTGCATCCTTGTGTCACACACCCACACACACACACCCACACCCACACACCCACACCCACACACACACACATACACACACACACAAAGGGGCAAGCGAGGCACCATACACAAAGACAGCCACATGCACATAAAGAAGACTTTAAACTTTCACGCAGATTCTGACAAAAAAACAAACACACACACACACACACACACACACACACACACACACACACACTTACACAGAGGCTATGCTAGCAGGAAACATTAGGAGGACAGGGAAAGTGGGGGGAGAGGAGTGGGGATGTGTGGTTCAAGTCCAAAATCTTTGTCCTGCCACGTCTCTTTGTCAACAATGGATTGCTTATTCGATTTCAATAAAGCTTGCATGAATGAGAAGCCAAACCACTTGACAAATGTGTCGGCAGCCCGAGGAGATAAGCAAGGGAGAAAAGATGGAGAGACGAGAGCTGAGGGGCCAAAGAGATGGGATGGGCTGGGAAAGAGGAGAGAGTTTGGAGCTCTGTGAGGCCATTCACGTCTGCAGAACTGTGCCAGAAGTCAGTGGGCAACAGAAAATAACATCACTTTCTGTCTCCGTGTCTCGGCTCTCAGCTTTTCAAAGTTTTCGTCATTTTTTCCAAATTTAATGTCTAAATAGATCCCCTCTTTGGTTTGCTTTTGTGTTTGTGAGCAAATGTTTCAACCTTTTATTAAACATGTGATTTATTTTCTTCTTGGTGTCCAGCTTGTGTTTCCCGCCTTATTTAAAAAAAAATAGGCGTTCGACTTTAGTTGGCCAAATTATCAGCATCATCAACAAAAGCAAGAATGGGAGATAAAAATGACCTCCTGATGGTTAACAGAAAAATAAGGGCTGGGATTCGAAAATCGATTCGACAAAATTCTTTTTTGGGAATTGTAGACTGTGATTTGACGGAGGTGAGGGAAATTATAATGATCATGTTTCACAGTTTCCTGACAGATTCGATTCTGACATATTGATCAGTTTGCCACAAAACACACACTTGATTTATAGAGAGGGGGGAAAAAAAGGAGTGTGGACCTAAAATGATATAAATTTTAGTGGTATGCTCAGTAAGGGACTACTTCTGGGATGTTTTCTTCCTTTAAACACTCCAGGGTGCTTCTCCAAAGCAGGGACGCAACTTGAGGAATAAATAGAGGTGGCATAGGATCTCTCTCTCTCTCTCTCTCTCTCTCTCTCTCTCTCTCTCTCTCTCTCTCTCTCTCTCTCTCTACCTCCTCTCTCTCTCTCTCTCTCTCTCTCTCTCTCTCTATCTCTCTCTCTACTCTATCTCTCTCTCTCTCTCCCCTCTCTCTATCTCTCTCTCTCTCTCTCTCTCTCTCTCTCTCTCTCTCTCTCTCTCACACACACACACACACACACACAAACTGTGGGAGGTAACAAGTGTGTTAGGCCAACTGGGAGACATAATGTCAACTTGTGCAAACAAGGAGCAGCGCATCATCACTGCTGATAGCAAAACTTACAAAGGCAAGATATCATTTTAATTAAAAAAAAATGTAATTTACATTCTGGCATCAGGAAGGAGGAGTGCTCCTGAGAGGGGCGAGAGGAAGGCTAGAAAAAGGCAGAAACAACAACAACTGTCTCTGCCAGAGAATGTGCCGGATCTGTCACAGGTTGATCCAAATGAGGAGGAGGGATTTTTTTTTTTTTGGAACCAGTCTTTTCCCTGAAATTTTGAAACTGTGGGGAGGATTTCTGCAGTGTAATGGAAATTAAGTCAGCGTTTTCCTGGTATTCAGAGTCCTTCCCCTTGCCACCAGACAGAGGAGGAAAGTAGGAAAGAAATCTTTGATTCATAAGTCCATTTTTTGAAACTTGTTTCCCTTTCTTTTAAAAACCTTATTTCAGTGTTCATTTTCCATCTTTCCAGCAGACAAAGACTGAAAATAACATGTGACAGTTTTTGGCTTTTGTGATGAGACATTTTTCAGAACATCCGTCAGCACAACCCAAAAACCTGGCTGACAAGCTACTGAAGAATAGACATCATTTATGTAAATCTTTGTAAAAGCTCCTGTCACAAAAAGGTGGCAAAAGTTCTGCTTTTTGTGAAAATAAAAAAACAAGAGAAAACTGGACGCCAGGACAGAGCGATGGAAAGACAGACTGACAGTGACAGGGGTCAGTTGTCCATCTGCATTTTCTTCCCGCTCTCTGCTTAGTCAGGCAGCAATCTGGAACGATGTGATGCATCTCGGCAAGGAAGTGCTTATTCCTCCCTGTCTACTTAGGCTAATTAGAACCACTTTGTGACCCCAACTGTAAATCTCTCTCTTCCATCTATGGACTGTGGGATGGCTGGAGAGGAGACAGGGGAAAAGGGACAGAGAGGGGAGGCGAAACAAAAGGAAAATGGGCTTCAAATTCCCATTACGTCCATTATGGATGTTTGGGTTATTTCCTAACCAAAAGCTTTTTGTTGAATCAGAAAGCAAAATTAAATTGGTGATATTTTATGAGGATGCGTTGCCTGAATCCATGTCCCCAAAAATATGAGAGACGGGTAGTTGAACTCATGTTTCACCGCCTGGTTGACACGCCTTGAAAACAAACTGAAAATTTGTTATTAAATAAAATAGAAATTTTTGTGCAATCTGGCAATATTAGTAATAGAAAAAATTCATTTATGCATTTTTAATGTGAGTACACTTCTTTTTTTTAAAGAAGGGTCCCACTAGACAGTTCTGCGTTTGCTGATGATATCACAGAAATGATTTACCAGATCATGACTTCTACTTTGGAAATGCATAAGCAGTGAGAGCTGAGGAAAATGGTTTTGCTGATGGTTGAATGTGATTAAGTAAGGCCTGGTGTGGTGCAAATTCATTATTTGTCATTCTTCACAGTGGAAACTGTGTTCCTGCAGCTCCCTTTTCTCCCAGTTGCACTTAATACCATTGAAAACTATCAACCATCCATAAAGGAAAATATACAAGACTGTATTTCACAGAGTTTAAATTCAATAACATTCACGTAACATTCACATAAGTTCACTTACCTCCATTAATTCCACATTTATAATGAAATTCCACATTTCATTATACCCTCTACAATATACAGGACCATTTTATTCCTTTCTCATAGCTTTATTCTTAAATCCTTTGGACATTTGTCCCGCAAAGGAATTGGACATTAAAGTACAAAAACATATTTTATATGAACATTAATGCAGGCAAAAAGAAAAACAGAAACATACAGGTAATACTAAGTACCCTCCAACTGCTTCTGAAAGATTTAAGACTATGTTGCAGCCAGGTGCTGAGCGTAAGTTTCTGTAGGTGTAGGAAAGTTCTGGCATGCCAAGAAGGTTAATCACACGTGGGAAGCATCCAGGACAGAGGCCTGTCTTTTCAGGAATGGACGTTCCAGCAAATGTACCTAACGTTTAGACTGCACAAGGGTCCAATAAATACAAAACAACAAAAATACTCCAAGAGCCACATCTTAGATCCTACAGGCCTCACTGGGCATATTAAACATTTTCACGGTCCCCGATAGCACAGTTACAACAACACTGAAGAAGTACAGGTTGTTTGGAAGGGTTACCACGGAAAACCTTCTTCTATCTAAAAAAGAACATGGAACTATAACTGAGGCCGACACAGCTTTGTCTGAACAAACGACCATGAACTCCTCGGTATACCAGAGTGTTCTCGAAGCAAACGTGAGACCATGTGTCTTACAGGTGCTGTTTGGTTGGAATGAGGTGCAGCAACTGGACAGCGACCGAAAGCACACCATCTCTCATAATAATCAACATAATCATCATAATCATAATCATAATAACCATAACATGATTACCATTTTGCACATTTAAAGTGCACTTCTACATGTCTTTGTCCCAATCACTCAAATGTGACAATAATCCACACTAATATTTTATCATCCAGAATAACTCTGCTTTTTTTGTTATATTCTCCTCTGCAATCTATCCTTCCCGCATTCTTTCATTAAGTCCCATCTTTCTTTTTAATGGCATACCTCATTCTGCTTAGTAAAATGAAGATTAGTACAGTAAAAAACCCAATTTGTGACTTTGAATGAAATTACATTTTAATCCAGGGACCCTGCTGAATAATACACATTGTGGCTCTGAGCTAGCCCCACTCTCAGAGGACACACACACGCGCACGTATCCGCAAAGGAGCACATGCACAGCCCTCACACAAACGCATCCCCACATACAGTGTCTGTTCTGTGCTCACTAAAGGTTATTAAGCCTAATGAGGCTTTACAAGGCCATGCTGCCTTTAGTGTTTTCTTTGGGATGAAGAGGGGATTTGTTCCCAAGCCACAGCGGAATAAACGAAAAAGAGGGACAAAAGTTGCGCCTAACCAGAGCTGCGGGCAAAGTGACAGTTCAAGACAAGCAAGCCACTTAATGCAAACAGCTCAAAGCTTTTTCTTTATTAGTATTATGATGACAGTTCAGACCAGTCTTGACTGAGCCAGATTAATAGAGCAGAGCAGAAACAGTAGAGTATGTATTACCTAAAGGACTGAGAGTCTGTTTGAGCCTTTCAGCATGGCATTTGAATTAGTGATCCAATATTTGGCTGATGTTTGCCTTTTTTCGCCTCCAGTGAAACAATTGTCTCTGTCTCTGTAGAGCTAAAAAGTAAATGAAGTGCTCCAGTGATGCAAAGTGACAGAAAATAAAAGGTAAAGAAGGCATGGATGTATCGGGGAGGGAAAGAAATGGGGTTCCAGTTCTGTTGAAAACATCATTTCATAACATTGAGGCTTTGATTGAAGTGTCTAGGGATGACTGAATGATGGATCAAAGAGGAAAGGAGGAGTCTGCTGGGCTGAGAAATTCTGTAGGGAACATGTGGAGGACAGGTCAGAGTACAAAGAGATTTAGAAAAAAGGAATCTGCTGTCATTAAACATGGAAAGGAGGGCTGAATTATAAAAGGTAGAACATCTGGGAAAATGTGATCCCAGAAGAAACAGAAGAATTGGAAAGAAGAATAAAACCCCAAGGATAAGGATATAGAAATAAAGAAAATGTGGGGTATGTGGTATTAAGCGGAAAAGTGAGCAATCACTTGACATGGAAGGAGGGATTCCAGGAAGAGGGATCAAGGGAAACAAAAAAGGTCAGGGATCAAAGGAGAGGAAATGGAAGAACGCTGTGGGAGGTGAAATGGAAAGACGAAACTGACGGAGAAGGTAGATATTTAAGCTTGCAGTAACTGAAAAATGAGGCTGGGAGACGTAGTGTAACCAGCCTGTTCTTCTCCAACACAACATTACACCGAGAAGGAGCCCGTTTTAACCAAACCAAGACCATTTTCTAACCTCTGATGAAATAAATATGGTTCCTAAACCCATCAGGATTTTTTTAACCCCCCCAAAAAAGTAGTCAAATTCAGGGTATCTTAGTTCTGTGCCCCATTTCCAGTTTACAAATGAGGATCCTCTGTCCTGATGTTGACTCAGTGCTGACTTGGAATAATGTAGGCAGGGGTTGACGAACTATTTTAATGTTCCCTCTCAAGTTCAAGTCTTTTAAATGTCAATATTGCACACTGTGACAGTTACAAACACGGGAAACAGAAGTGCAGCAACCATCTTCCAGTATACAGTTGGGTGTTCTTGTTTTCCTTTTTTCATTTACTGGTTCAAATGGTACAATTTGGCCACCAAATGGTACAGAGTGGTCTTTGTAGTAGTAGTAGTGTAGTAGTAGTGTAGTAGATCTACTGACTCCTGTCAGTAGATCCTACTGGGTCCAACACTGTAATGGAGACACAAAGTGTCAAAGAAGGAGACGGCCAGCTCTGGTACAGTTTACTCTGGACTAACTAAGACACTAACTAACTAAGACACTATTCTAGCTCAAAGGGGACATCGACACACATGAGCCTACGTCATACCTTATCAGCACATAGGCAACACCACCTCCCAGTCAGCAGTTTTTTTGGGCTGAGCTGAAGAGCCTAAATGAAGCATTGTTTTTGTCACTTAAACAAGCTTTTTTACTGTTACTGTTAATGGACATGGAGGCCAAGGGACTACACTGCAACCCCCAAAAGGAAAACCAATAAGTATCAAGAGATTTTGACTCGGGGTGGGTGTTGCTGGCTAAACTGAGCCCAACATCTGCCCGTCATGGCTCAAATCTCCGTATTCTTTGAGCCACATCAAGTATTCACAACAGTTGTCACAACCATAATTTTGGCCCAACTTATGACCTTTGGACCACATCTGGTATATGTAACATTTGCAAATACTGTAACTGAGCCATGAGTGCCAAAGGCAGTCCACATTAGGTCCAAATGAATCTCCTGTGTGGATGGAAGCTTAAACTGTTCCGGCTACCTTAACCCCCCCCCCCCCAAAAAAAAAAAAGAAATACATTCAGTTCACATGTTTACATGTGAACTGAACCGTTACATTTCCAGAAGTTCAAGCTCCATAGAGTTTATGATTGTGCAAATGTTGTTTGCTGTTCAGAATGTGCACTTTGGTGTTACAGGATGTGTCAGCTGTGTGAGAACTCAAGAAATCTTGCCCAGGTGGGCATCAGTGATAAGGGCAGACTCTGGAGATAACACACACAGTATATAGAAGCTCCCATAGGCATAGGTCATAGGTGAAAGACAAGCAGACGGGAGAGGCAGACAGGAGGCAAGGCAGGGGACAGAAGGTGAGAGAGGCATGTGCTGATGTGAAATTAAACAGATGCTGAGAGATGGCTGTGGGACACGGCTGAGTGACTGCCAAAGCGACAGGTTATCCAAACAGACACAGTGTAGATGCGAAAATAGGGTAAACGTATGCAGAAAAGACAAAATTCAAAAATGCAACAAAGAGGAAAGAGGAAGCAGGAAAAATAGACAGAGAACCAAACAGAATTCAACAGACAAAAGCGATTCAGACTAGCTGAAAAGGGGAGAAAAAAAGATTAAAACTAAAAAAGAGAGAGCAAAGTAAAATGAGCGAAAAGTAAAGCAGGAGACCAGGAGCCAGACGCATAAATCTCTGTGTTGTTGCATGACTAAAACTGTGTCTATGCACAGAGAAAAAAATGTGAATTTGCATGTTTTAACAGATTTATAAAGCTGTGCATACTTTTGGTTCCCTCCTATAAACCTCAATTATTGTGGAATCATCCACAGGTGCACAGGTCTGATTTAAACTTGCGCTTTCTGCCAAGAACGGATGGGGACACCTTCGATGTTGTCACTTTGCATATAAAAATGTTATCTGGAACAGACATAAATAAATATGAGCTTAAATGGGGCGAATCAGGAGGCTGAGCAGTCATCTGCCAACCTGCCAAACCTGGTTTGATTCCTGGTCTCGTAGTTCATACGTCAAAGAGTCTTTGGGCAAGAAAACGAACCCCACGTTGTCTCTGATGCATTCACAAGTGTGTGAATGTGTGTATGACATAAAAAAAACACTAGCGTCTCAAGGAAAGATATGTATGTAAGTCTCTGTGGACTATGAGAGGACTGCATGAATGTTCATGGGATGTGGCTTGTTGAGTCAAGCGCTTTGAGTGGTCAAAAAGACTGGAAAAGTGTTGATAATTACACGCCATTTATTATGAATGCTGGATCAAAAAAAAAAAAGCAGTTTTGACATACATCAAACGTAGACTCTCAGAAAATGGTTTTATTTGGTGTCTCAGGTCTGGAATCACAGACGAAAATACAACTGATGAATGTAAATAAGCAAACAGACGCGTTCCACTCTCAAATTCAGAGCAGGATCCTGCAGATGTGGAAAAACAACTTCTGCTTTATCTGCAGCAATTTTAGCAGATATCGTGTACATCAGGTGATATGGCCTCATGTGACGACGATCAGGAGGGAGCGAAGATATGCAGATGTTTACGCATGTTGAACATTTCCTAAACTGTTCTTGGTATTCTAGCGATGCAGGATTAACTCCGTGGTTCCCAAACCTTTTCTGGCGGGCCTCCCTTGGGTTTATAAGAAAACTGAGACAAAAAAAAAAAAGACACTGCTGAGCTGCTCTGAGCTAATTTAGCTTATGTATTATCTGCACTACTTACCACTTCCTTGATTCTTTTTTTTTTTTTTTTTTTTTTTGCTATTTCAGTTTTGATTCCTTTCATTTCTTACTACCAGATGAATACCTTCTCTTCATTTTGAGACCCGCTCTCATTGGTTGGTTCAAATAAGATGCAGTGAGAGTGAGAGGTAGAGGCGACGCCCCTTTAGGGCGTTCCCCGCCGGCCGGCCACTGTCATTGCAAATTCTCCTCTGTGTCGCCACTCTGTTTTGATTCAAATATATAAATATTATAGTATATATATATATATATATATAGTATATAGTATATATAAATATATATACTATAATAGTGATTATCTCTAAACTTCCACTCTCTTTTAAAAGTGGCATTACATTAGTCTTATGGCCTCCAGAACAGGAAAAAATTGCACATTACTCTTACACACATATTTACACCCACATTTAAGAAGAGCATGCTTGAAAACTAGTAATTAAAATCAGTTAACACAATCACAATTGCATACATTTCTGTAGTTGTGATGCGTCTGTTTGGTTTCCTGCCTAATTCTGCTCTGCTTTATCGCTGTCTCTTTCCCAATTTCCACTTTACCACATCAATTTTACATGACTCAAACTATGTGTGTGCACATGTTTCCTCTTTTATACATGTGTGTGTCAGAAGAGGCATATACATGTTTTTTGTGGACATGATGTGGGTAATTGATTTTGTATCTGCCCTCTACAGGACTGGAAAAAGCAGAAGAAAAAAAAAGCCATTAGATAAAATTATTTTAGTGAGGATTTATTCTAAATGAGGCGAGGGAAAGACGGGAGATCCCAAGGTAACTTTTGTGTTCCTTCTGAGATATTTATGTTGGGAGTTGGCAAGAAAACAGGTGTGATTTAGAGCCCATCTGGATGGGCTTCAACACCACCTGCCCACAGAGGAAAACCTGTCTTTTCGGAGACACACGAGAAAGTGCTGGTAGCATGCTCTCACATGCATTAACATGCTTCATTACATTGTGAACATCAGTTACATGTGCAGAAATGCAGTTGTTTCCCTGAAGTGCTCCAGCATAAATCATTATGTTGTTTAAATGCTAGATTTTAAGAAAATGTAGACGTATATGATTAAGAAAAGAAAATTAATGAAAACCTCCAAAGAAAGAGGAAATGAAGTGGAACCAGGGATGTCTGCGCTGCTACAACTGTTGACTTGCGGTTCAGACAGGCAGCTCTTGTGGAAGAGATTATCATGGAAATGTAAAATATGTTCAGCAATAATGTTGGTGTCAAGGCTCTGACATCATCAGCAACCCCAGGAAACTCTGAGCTTAACTCGTCAGGGGGGTTGGAGGGTTATTCGAGACATGCAGCGAAAGAATGAGCAGAGCACTGACGACTTAAGTACGCCACTGTGATAGAAAGCGTCTGCTCCGTGGAGGCGTGTTGGGGAACATGTCAGCGTGGCAGCAGACTCGAGGAGGGCTTCCTGAAGCGGAATACAGGTCAAGCTTCATTTTTAATTTTCTTTCTTTGGGGTAATAAAGGTGTTGTTGGATCTGTGAAGGTTCCTAAAATCGCACCATTTCTGCAGCCAAGTAAGATTATTACATCTAACATGATGCCATTTTGTGGGTACCAGAGCATAATAATATTTGATGCTTGGTGGGGGCGCGTCAGCAAGTAGAATGAGTGTGTGACATCAAATAAGTTTGACCGCAGAGACCCTGCACACATGCAACACTGACCGAGTGAGGTCAATGTGACGGAAGAATTAAAATATTAGACAATATGTGCTCTAATATTATATACTAGTCACTTTTGGGTCGTCATGACCTGACAGAAAATGTAGCCTAATCAGTGCAGGCTCCTGCCTGTAAGAAGATGAGATCTTTACAATGCCACGCTGTGTGTCAAACATACTGTTATCGTGGTACTTTTCCAAAACCTGGTGTAACGTCAATCCTCATGTTTAAATTACTCACACCATATCGTCTTGTTGGTCACCTTCCTGTCATCTGCTTTGCTGTAAAGATGTGACAGCTTGCATGCAATGGAAGTAAATCAAATTCAGTTCTTGTCAGAGTCAAGTTCTTGTTTTTTCAGTCTTTCCTGGCTTAGTCAAGAGGAGATTCTTTGACAGCAGTCAACGCCTGAGATGAGGAGCGTGACGACTCAACAGAAATTTTTTTCTTTTTAAAAAGCACACAACAGCGCCATGCCTACGCTTGAAGGCTGCCTCTGCTGTTTTACATCATAAACAACGTGAAACAGTCCCGCCCAAATGTACAATTTCATTGACTAGCTGTGTAGTTGCTATTTGATTGGCTGATGCTCGCACGGAAGCCTCAAAAAGTCTTAAAAGTATTGACAGAAACCAGGCCATCAGCATTTAGCTACTTATAAGAATTCTTGTCAAGAACATTTTTCTTTTTTTTTTGTAGTTTATGATGATGAGATTTCCTGAATCTAAAGGATATGACTGATCAGATTAGTGACATTAACATGTGTTGATGCCAGACAGATGATGAGCAAAACAGGAAAAAGAACAGCGCTTTTTTAGCAGCTTTTACGTGAGTCAAAAATACTAAAAACAAAACGAGCACAAACAACAGATAGAGGAGGAAAATGTGATCCCAATCATGGTTTGGAAGAAGACACAAGTTATATTAATTAATACATAAACTAGCCAGAAAAAAATACATGTTGTACTTTTATTGGTTAGTCTGACATTGTTGTCTAATTTCTGGTTTCCTGTTGAAAATATTTTCTAACCTCTACGGTTGCAAGAGTTTTGAGAAAATCATCGTTGGTGACGGTTAGAACCGCCAGTTTGGAGCTACAACGAAAGACACTGCCACTGTATATACCAGGAAAAGTTAGAATAAGTAAGTTCCTCACAGAAACCTCAGGTTCAACCCCAAAATATTCATTTGTTGATCACTGATTCCAAAACTTCAGGCTTCAAACTTCTGGAAGTATGAGACGAGGATTATTTCTTTAAACAGCCTTAAAACAGAAATGCTTGTCACTCAGAACCTCAGCAATCAAATGTGGCAAAATTGTTTGTGCTTCCTAAAACAAACCAACTTGTGACTGTTGTTTTCTGAGAAATAATTTCCCTTCCGGTTCGATGAATGAGTGCTTTGAAATCACAAAAAGTCAAATTTGATCCTAAAATTATGAGAAGATTAAGGGAAAAGAGTAGTGACATGTGACAAATGTTTTATTTATATATATATATATACTATTTCAGTTTCTTGCAGTTTTACCCAAATTACAATCAAATCCTTAATTTTGTCTCTTTCATAAAATTAGATAAACACACCGTCATATTAACAACATAATGAATTACAAAATGTCATTAGTTATTTACCAAAAGCTAAGCCAGAAGCACTGATTAAACTAGCACATCTATGCTGTTTTTACTGCAATTTAGAGTGTAAGTAGCAGCTAAAAGATTCAAATCAAATCTGATTATTGACAGTAGTATTGCCAGTTTGCTGGTCTGGAGCATTCAGTCAAAGTTAACACAAGAAATAAAGACATCAGCGATAATCTTAGAGAAGCTGCTAATCAGTCTCAGTGTAAATAGAAAGACAAACAATTTTAGACAAACGAAACAAAAGCTATTCACAGATAGTAAAGATAGTAAATAATACTCTCAGAGAACTTCACACTCAGTTCATCCCTGGTTCAGACAGTTCAGGGGTTGGAGAAATTTCAGAAAACCCAAGGGCTACATCCTAGAGTCTCCAGGCCTCAGTTAACATGTTAAATGTTGATGTTCATGACAGTACAACTGGAAACAAAAAAAAGTACAGCTCATTTGGAAGGATTGCCAGGAGAAAGGCTTTTCTCTGTATTCAGCTGACCATGTTCCCGTCACTGAAAATTCCAGCAAGTTTACCCCAGGGATGCACTGTGCAATGTAGGGTAAAAAACATACAAAACAAAACAATCAACCCCCCAACCCCCACCCCCCCAGGAGCTACATCTTAGACTCCACAATCCTCAATTTGCATGTTAAATGTTAAAGCTCATGACAGAAAGTCTAGACAAATATGGCTTGTTTGGAAGGGTTGCCAGAAGAAGAACATGAAGCACAGCTTAGGTTTGCAGAGTTGCATCTGAACAAACCACAAGATAGATGTGACTAAAGTGGAAATCTGACCATATTGCACAGTCCCAGGATGGAGAAAAATAAATGCCAAGTGCCAAGCTACTGGTATGAAGTAGGAAGGTGATTATTTGGGCTAGTTTTGCAGGCAGTAGTGGGGACCTTGCAGTTTCCAAGATGACTATGAACTCAACTGTATACCAAAATATGAGAAAACTGTAACGCAATCTGACAGCTAACCTTTGGCTGGAAATGTGGTCGTGCAACAGGACAATTATCCCAAACCCACTAGTAAACAGAAAGACTGAAAAAGGAAAGACTCAAGGTGATGCAGTTTCCTAGTTATGAGCTCAGTCTGATTGAAATGTTTTAGTGGGACCTTGACAGAGTTGTGTAACAATCATTTCCCCCAATGATGTCATGGATGTACAGTGGTACATCCATGACGTCATTGGGGGAAATGATCCATCCATCCATCCATCCATACATCCATCCATCCATCCATCCATCCATCCATCCACTCAGCTAGAGCCTATCCACTTTACTTTTTGTTTTCAAAAAACTGCATAATATAATGTTCATCTAGTATTATATGTCTTGCTTTATTTCCATTTTTTTCTTGTTCTCACAGTCAGCAGAACCCCCCACCCCCCAAAGTAAAATTGCTGTCACAGCTGCTTATTCACACATGATCAATGATATAACTCTCTAGTAGAGGTACAGTTATCACCATGTAAGTGTATAATGGACTCAACAAGGTAAAATTTTTTTGCAAAAGTGGGTCACCAAGAAAAAGCCCCAAAACATCGAATCTCCAGCAGTGTTGTAAAATCTTCTTGACCTCCATGCCTGCAGGGGGAGCTTCTGAGTTAAAAATGGCTCAAAAGTTATTTTGTTTTAGTCAGGGAGCTAGGAAAGAACCTATCTATGTTTCTATACACAAAACCTTGGAAATGAAAGCTGTTTTATTTTCTTTTTCACATCACAGCACCAAATTGCAGATGCCAGCACTGAATTGCCTCTTTCTGCCCATTTTTCAGTACTTTACCGTCTCCGATGTTGGTCTGTTCCTCATGTACTCCCACTAACAATCACAAAAACATCAAGATCAGGATCTCTTCCTCAGAGGGTAAATGGTACTAACTGCCTCCTGACTGCCTCCCTACAAACCCCTAAACACAGATAAAAGCTCACTTCACAATATAAGGACACACCGTTCCTGTAAACACACCTATAAGCTTCTGTAAGAACAATATTACTTTATAGACCCATAGCTGTCGATGCAATTATACGCACACAGTCTTGGCGTCTCTCATTCACAATGGCCTCTTGGGAGAACAAAACAACATTAAATACACACTGGCAGAAACCTAGACATTACAGGCACGGCTCTGCTCCACACATGGATACAGGCGAGATTATATCTGTGAGCATCCATCACACACAAGCAGTTGTCATTATTTGCAAAGTGTTGCCTCTCGCTCTCTCTCTCTCTTGCACCCTTTATTTCTTTCTCCTTTTTTCATTCTGTTTTTTGACCTCTGCTTCTGAGATCCCTCCAGAAAGCAGACAGAAGCAGGACGACTGGTAAATCCCGAGCCATGTCCCTGGCTGACTGCAAGTGCGGGGAAAGTTGGAAACATCCAACGCATCACCACTATTAATGGGACGCGTGCAGACTTTATCCATCTGATACAGAGAGCCAGATTATTCACTGTTGCAGGGAGCAATATTTGATGAGGACCGTATTGATATAAATGAAGGGTGAATGAGGCAAGAAGACCATAAAAGTGAGCTTAAGGGTGGGCTGACATGAAGAGAGATGAGATGGTGAAATAAAGAGTGAAAAAAGTGTCACTGAGGGAAGAGAAAAGGGATGTGATCAATTTCCATTCCTCATTGCCCTTCACAACAGAGGACATGTCGACCTCCGGATGATGTTAAAGCAGCCCCCTGTCGCACTTATCTCATGCCAAGTCAAGCCAGAGAGCCAGGCAATATTTCATCTGAATTCAGGTCAGTCGCATTTATATATCTTGTACCTTGTCCTCATTTGCTCAGGTCTTTATAATTAAGACTGCTATAAAATTACAACTATTTATAAGAGTTTAAGATTCATTTTATTTTTCGGTTGAGATGTCAACTATTTGGTGGTTAAGCAGAGGGTGTGGGGTGTGGGGGGCATAAGATGAAATGGCAAATCTAATTTAGTAAAAAAAAAATAAAAATAAAAGAATCCTTTTTAATCTGCCAATGTTGGCTGTGAGCAAATTACAAATTTTAATTGGCATGTTGACGCAATACTGGACAAGAGGGGTGGAAAAAAGTGCATTTTTTTGTGTGCGCATGTGTTGTGATAAAGATTTTTAGCTGAGCAGAATCCATAAGTACTGAAGTGCCCAGGCAGGGAAAACAGAGAGGAGAAAATTATTTAGTTGAGAAAAAAAAAAATACAGACGACAGGCACGATTTAAAAAAAAAAAAAATCCTCTCTCTCTCTGATTATGAGCAACAGAGACAACCAAAATCTATTTTTGCCCATAGAAGCCTTTTTTATATTTATTTATTTTATTGAATTCCATTTATTTCAAGAGTGAACAGGCACGGAGGTATGGAAGTGGAATGACTAGGTAAAAATATCCATCCATAAACAGAAAAGCTGGAGTGTTGTGGAAATGATTTTACCACTAGGTGACTACCTGGACCAAGAATGAGTTCGTTATCTAATTATGAATAAAGATGTGAGAGAAGATCCAAAGTTTAGCAGATTCAATTACAGCAGCTGCATGCAAGTGCGGTCAAACATACATCAGGAGTCTCGATGCAGAAATGACAAAAAGTCCCACCACAGAATGACAGAGACTAAACACTACGCGATTATCATAACTAATAATATTGTGTGTGTGCGACAGCAGAGCAGGGAAATCAAGGACCTAATATGAATCTGCACAACCATACTATACGATGGCCACAGAATGTCTGAAGGAGAAAATATGATTCTTGACCATATGAGAGGTCACAGAATAAACTACAGAGACAAGAAACACTTCTGACCACCGGTCAGGTCGCAGACTCACCATAATTCCACACTTTCTTTTTCTTTTTTTTCCTCCCTCTTTTCATGCTATGAAAGTTAATCATTTAATATATAGATCAATGCATTATAACATATTACTATGCCTGAGCAGCAACGTATAAAATCACTTACTAAACCACAGAGGAAAAACTTGCTGCTAGTTAAAATCCAGAGAATTTCTTTCAGAGAAGGCCGACAAGACACGAGCTGAAACGGAAATCAAAAACCCAGCACCGTTGTCCACTGTGGCCACCAGAAGCCAAACATCTGGTCCCAGATGTCAAGGAACCAGTAAAAGACTTCATGGTTCTAACTAGTCTCACTACAGGTAAAACCTCAGCAAAAAAACCCACTAAACTACAATATAAAAGTAAAGCATCACAGTTCTGTTTCAGAAGTCAGAAGATTAAAGACAGCTGATATCAGGGCAGTTCCCACCATCATCTTATAAAAACAAGGAATCACAGCAGGACAAAAAAAGAGACACACACACAAAATAATCAGAACTCCTCACTACTCCAACTAAAACTCTTTCAATGACGCAGGATCCCAGGAGCCGGAGTAAACATAAGTGCAGTATGTGTCTGTAATTATCTGAGTTAACTAAGTTAACTAAGTTATCACATCTTAAGTTATCAACATGCAGTTTGATAGGATACTGTTAGATCCAGTTCCAATTAACTGCGGGGGTTTAAACCTTCCAGCTCAGAGACACAAATGTGATTAGAGGCCCACCACTTGGATTTATTTTCTTCTTGTTATGTCAAACTATATATATATATATATATATATATATATATATATATATATATATATATATATATAAATAAATAAAAGACAAAAGAAATGAATAAAAGAATACATAAAAGAAAATATATTTAAAAGAAAATGGACTACAAGCAGCAAATATGTAGACGTATAATTCATTTGAATTGTATGTCTGGTAAAGTTTTTTTATTTTGTTTCTCATTCAGGGTGCGTCAGCAGATCAGGGAAATCATGGACCAAATACGATTCTGCACAAACCGTACTATACGAAGGCCACACTCACAGATTAATATTTTCCATCACATGGAGAAAATGCTTGAATGGACATCACTTTTCCAGCCATCTGACTACTCGACCACCGCTGTGTGAAGCTCATCAAGTATAAAATTGCACCTGAAATGCAATATTTCAATTTGACTGAGATGCCACAGACAACACAAATCAGAATCTTGACTTAGAAATGGACTCTCTCATTTAAGGTGGTTGCACAGCGCAGGGTAAAGTAGGACTAATGCACTCTTAGTCTTATCTAGGTGGCTTTGTGGAAAAGCATTTCACCTTTCATCATCAACATCAAGCCATCAATATAATATCTTACATTCTTTTTTGCATATATTGCTTTTAAAAAACAAAATGTAGGGGTAAATTGTCCTTGAACAAGTTGCTTCTTCTGTATGGAGCTTTCTTCATGATGCTGTGCTTGACTATTGGTAGCTACCAAGTTACAAGCTTGAAGTTTTCAGACTATTTAATCATAAAACAGAAAATCTGAGCCAAGATCATGCAACAATGCTTGTTAAACCCCTGATAGCAGACATATTTGGACCTCACACTCCCAGAAATTATTTATAAGAAAGTAAAAAACAACTTGTTTTAAGGAAATTAGAGAACTAGATTTTAGACTGTTGTCCTGATTTTAGGAATTCTGGTCAAGAAAATATTTCTTTCCCAACTGGCAGAGATATTTTTGCCTGAAATAAGTCAGTGTTGTCTAGATGTAGGCATATTTTTAGAAGGGCTGTTTTTGCAGTGCACTTCTGGTTCAGTTATGGCATTAGCCGGTGCTATGTGAGCCAGACTTCGGTTGTGGCATGTGTTTATGAGCCAGATATGCTTTCTTTTGACATGTGTTATGATGCGAGACAGTTGTGGCCCAAAGAACATGAAGAATTGGACCATGTCTGGTAGATATGTGGCTGCGTTTAGGCAGCAACACTCCCACTGAGTCAGTACCTTGAGTCAAAGCCAGATGTGGGCCAAAGTAAACTGCTAAATTTGGGCCAAATATCATCTGCTATCTGGGTCACATCATACGTCACAAAAAAAAGGAGATGAAGCGCAGAAATGTTATTTTCAGCACTCGTTACATCCATGTTCAACCTTAATAAAGAGCTGGATTTTATATATGAGTCAACAGGCAGACCTGGGCCTCTATCCAGTCGTTTATGTACACAGTTATTTACTCATGGTGTGATTTTTTTTGCTAGCTAGTTCGTTTGTTTTGGCAGAAGGAATAAAGCAAATCCTAGCAAATCCTGTGAGTCAGCAAAGCAATTATATTGGATATTCCAGCAGCAGCTGATGCCACTCTTTGTTTAACAGTATTCATTTTCAAAATGGCACTGTAATACAGTTGCAGACTCACTGGCAGGCTTTGCTTAAACAGTAACTGATAGACTCCTGTCCCTTCTGTGCCAGTCTTAATTTAACCATCACAGCTGGAACATCTGGGTGGTTACTGTTTGACACCAGCTGGAATTCTGCTTGTGTGTTTTGTCATGATGCTGGATGTGGAAAAGGGTTTAGTGTCTGTATATATTTACCTTGTCTGCTTTGGCACATTGGCCTGTTTGCATTTCACTGGATCACAAGTTGTATATTGCTCAACAGACGTAACTACCCAGCTATGATAATGTTCCTGTTTGTCCCAATGTTCCTGTTTCTTGACGGTCTTTAAAGAATATGTCTCCGTATTTGCTTTTGACGCTGAGTTGAGCTTTTGCTTTTCGAAAATCTGTTATTTATTCATTTCTTCTAATCCTCGTAGTCAGAAAAGAACAGGCTGAAAAAGAAAGCAAACATGTTAGAACATGTTGAAGTGGGGTCATTTAAAAAAAAAAAAGGTTTTCTTTGTTTTAAGGTATATTAAGCATATGGGTGTGTCTGAGACGACAACTAACTCAAATATTCCGACGTCAAATCATCGTATTAATTACCTTTGGGTCCCAAGTCTGAAACTATGTACCTGAGTGAGCTATTGAGATTTGTGGAGTTCTGTGACATCACAGACCCAATTAAGAGTAAAGTGATCGTGTCTCAACATCTTTATCTCCACCCAACATCACAGCATGCTGCAATTGCAGCATCGCTGAAGTGGGTCGCACAAAGCTGTCAAAATGATTTCACAAGAGGAACAGAGGTGGTTTTAAATGGTTGACTCCACCCCCACAAACCATCAGCCACTTACAGGCGAGGAAAGACGTAACTGAAAATGTTGTGTTTTGTGGCTTTGAAGAAGGGTTCCACCATGTCCCTCAAGGTATCCTGTGGGCACTTCAGGACTGTGGGGGTACTGGGTCCATTGCTACAGGCCACTTAGTCCCTACTAATGAAGTGAGCTGGTAGTAAGGAATATTTATCCAGGTAGAAGTTGGACTCAGATCTTATTCTTAACTTCTACAGACAGAATTTCCAGGTGGAGCCAAAGAGGGCCGAGAGGTTTCGATTTGGTGTGGTTAGGATTTCATCTCTGCTTTTTGCAAATGATGAGCAGTAATCTTCAGCTCTCACTGGAGCAGCTCGCAGCTGAGTGTGAAACAGCAAGAATGAGAATCAGCACTTCCAAACCCAAAGACCAATCACAAAAAGGGCAGAATCCAGCAGCATCTCGCTCCCAACGTTCCCGGTTGGGAGTGAGATGCTGCCTCACATGGAGGAGGCAGCATCAATCAGTCCCAAAACAGGCTCCAATCCACCTGTCGCTCACACCAATCAATCTGATCAACAGGAGGATCAGTGCAGCATCAGCAGAGGTGAGGACTCAAATTTTGAAAAACTGGATTCTTGACTAATAGAAGTCCAATATTCACCTTTCTTTTAGGTCTAAATGACCTTTGACAACACTAATGGCTTCATCAATCTGTTAAAGCAGCATTCAATGGTTCAGACGCAGTCGGCTTTTTTGTCGAAGTTCCTCATAAGAGTGACGGCGAGGGCTGGCGATATGGTGCATGCATAATACTGCACCATTTGCTTGAGGCTGAACCATCCATCAACAAAAAGGTATAAAACTAAATCCTTATTTTCTCGTAACATGTCGTTTATGTTCAGCACGTGAACGAGTGGGTCCACAAATACTTTCAGCATTCCCTCACGGAAAACTCTGTACGCAAGGGAACAAGACTGAACAACAAACACAGAGCCGACGTTTTGAGCAGCTCGAAACAAAAATGGAAAATCATTGAACTTTCAGAAAAACAGCAGTTGATTTCCTCTGTTCCCGGATGGTTACAGAGTTTTGTTCAAAGAAGAGGCGATGCCCCAACTTATTTCAATATAAACTTTATTTGAACTCTTTTTGAAGACGGATTTGGGACCAGATCACACTTTGTTTCTCTGAGTCTATTTTTTTTTTTTTATTGCTAAAAAAGAAGGGAAAGAAAAAGTAGGAAAGAAAGCAGGGAAGTTTTGTGAAATGAAGATGTAGAGCAGTAGAGCGAGCTGTACAACTATATCCCCCAGACATAAGTGGCTTTCCTCTGAATTTGTCACCATTAGTGACACATCTCACATTTAAAAAAAAAGATGCACTGCTGATAGCAGAGCTTCAGACTACTTTTAACTTTGTTTTTAAACTTAGTTACAGTCGCTGACAGCTATAAAAATATTTCATAAATAAGAAGTTGGAAGGCTCACATTCTATAATCCAATTCATTTCTGGTTTTAAATGTGGTCAAAGTCTCGGTCCTGGTTCCCTGCGTGAACATGCATGGATAGGCACTTTATTGTTTACACTGTTGGCCGTACAGCGTCTGGAGCCCAGGTCAGTTGTAATCCCTTGCTGGTACTTAAAGGATGAGATATTGATCGTGGCACACACAACTGATTTTCCTGCTTTACGTAAATCAGTTTGTGATTGACAGCTCCTAGACTTGGATCCGTCCATCCTACTGACTGCTGATATCATCAGCGTACCTGCCTTCACTCTCCAGCCAACCACTGGTTCAACCCCGCTTTCAAATTAGCATCTGCTGCATCTTCGTTTATTAACAGTGGACATTTTCCAAAACCAAATAATATTGCAGGTTCTCTCTCTATACCATGTCAGGGACTGCACAAGCCTAAGTGATTAGGTTTTTATTTTTCTGGTCAGCGGAGAGAGAGCAGGGGATATCCTGGACAAGGAAAGCGTACGTTCCTCCAGCTATTTAATATTGATGGCTGGAGATCTCTGGGTGCATGCGTGGCTTCACTCTCCCGTGACAGTGGCTTGCTGACAAACTCCACTGAGTGCCTTTGATTAATATGAAGCTATTTCAAAGTAGATGTGAAAAGACAAAAAGGCAGTGGCAAAAAGAGAGGAGGAGAGGAAGGCAAGGAAGTTCTTAGTGGAGGAACGGAACAGGCAGGAGGTTGCAGGGAAGAGACGGGATCAAGGCGTGGATATATCGCTGAAGGGATGAGAAAAGAGGCTGATGGTGTTGTCTTTACTGGCACAGCAGTTTCTTGCACAGCCATTCACACATCTGCACACAGACCTAAGATGCATTTACATGCACGCCTGCACAAAAACACTGTTAAAGCGCTGTTAGGGCTTCCACAGCGTCAAGGGAGGAGAGATGTGGATTTGCATAAGTTGGTATTACACCCTGAGCCAGTGGACAACAGCGATGGCTAAACTAGATAAGAGATAAAGCTTTCATTTTGTCTTTCGCCCTCTCTGTTGCTACGCACAAACTATCCATTTATTGCTAACCTTTTTTTTTCCCACTCATTTTTTTCCCCTCAAGGCTAAAAAATTCCCTCTTCCTGCATTTCCCCTTCTGTCTCCCTGCAAACATCCTCCCCAAACAAACACATTGATCTTGTATATTTGCTGTGCAGCAAACAGTTTTCCCTCCCTGCAACTTCTCCCCTTATCTGCTTTACTTAACTCCCAGTGTGAGAACTTTTTCAATTATCCCTGCCTCCACCTCTGGTTAGGGACGAAGGCACTGTTTTGGCAGGATAAAGAGTCTGCAGAGGTGAGAGCGAGAGAGGGGGTGAAAGAAGAGAAGAGACCGGATGGATGGAGGGAGGATGGGGAGGGGAAGAGAATTTAAGGGAGAGATTCCGCAGTGACTCTGTTCCAACAAGTCATCTTTCATTTTTATGACTTCAATCAAGTGTCCTTGAAGCCTAAATATACTCAGATCATGCACTCCGGCACTGGCTGGAACGCTGGGATGACTTTAAACGTGATACATCCCCTGTCCACAGTGCACAAGTTTTAATAATTGTCATGTTGTTGCAAACAACGTCTCGACTCTGTTGCGACTCTTTGATACACGGGTAGTTCTAGGGACGGGGCCACAGTGGCCCCAACTGAGATCCCACTGGCCCTTTGATGTGCTGCTGTACCGTCACTCATCCGTCCTTTGTCCAAAAGTAGTGATCACATTATTAGTGGATGCAATTCAATGGTCTAAACTGTGGCACTAATGCGCCATATAGGAATGCACACTCAACAAAAATGCGTTCCATGTTATCAGACAAATCTAAAGCATTGCAAAAATAAAGTCTTCCTTGAGACGTCACTGTAAGCTCATGGATAAAAGGCGCGTGACTTCTAACGCCTCACCTGGTCACATTCAAGAGCACGTTTCATGAGGAGGACGCCTTCCTGGTATGTGCGGTGACGTCACCAGCCCAGACAATGGAAAACAGAGATGTTTTCTTTATCAGACTAAAGCAGCAGTTCTCAACTCGTCTGGCTTCAGGACCCACCACCACCCCTCAATGACAGCCCGCGACCCAATTTTCTACTTCTCATATTTATAAAATTAAACATATGGTGCAGTTAAAACCTCAGATTGAACACAATTAAACGGTGGTTTCATGCACAAATGTGAAGTAACAACTGAACGTTTTTCTTTCTATTGTTTGGATACATGAAGAATTGGTGCTCATATGATTTTTTTTTTAAAGATATAGCTTGAAAAAGAAGCGGAGGTTGTCTTATAAGCCGAGTTATCTTATGCTGTCAGTAAAAACTGACAAAAACGACTGAAAATGTCCACTTTAGTGAGAGGATTTCCAATGATGTTGCTGTGAGAAGTCGAGTGAGATTAGCCTTCATTTAACCAACAGATGTAACCCCATTAAATGGCCGTCAACGTTTTGTGGAGTTTTTCTGTAAGTCACAAATCCTCACGATAGTTGTCATTAATGTATGAAACATTTACTCGCAGCTGTCACTCAGCTCAGGCCTGACAAACATTATATTAAGATGCAGCAGCGAGCTATTAGTTAACAGTTACTTACTTCTGAACATCTGTCATGAGGTTATTGGTGCTTGTTTGTCATTATTAAAGCAAATGCTCATCCATGTGCTTTTTGTGCTGGGATGTTGAAAGTATCTTGTCTGTGCACAGTAAAAGTTCATGTAAAGTTGGTAGGGACATTTAAGAGATGGTGAGCAAGGATGTTGGGCAAATATTTGGCCCCCTCTGTGAGAAATGTGGACCCTTCACTTAGAAAGAAAACATTCCTGGACCCATTTCATGTTTAATTCTCTATGCCATTGTCTCCTGTGCATCTCTGTCCAACTGTTTTCATTCTGCACCGTCCGTTCTCTAAAGGGGAGACCACAGCACTTTGTCACAGACGGTTTCACACCTTGTGCAAAGACATCTTTTTCCTGCTTTTCCTTGCTTCCTGCATGTGTTTGTATGCATGTGTCATGACTGACCTTGGTGGGACAAATACTCCTTGTTGGCACCAAATCCCGGTCTTACTGAGGCAGAATGTGATTTCTGAGGCTCTGGTTGTCAGGGCATTTTGATTATGGCTTATTTGAATCTTGCTCATATATTCCTTGTTTGGTTCTCCTGGTTTGTGTAAAGCAATTTTCTTTATTTGAAACCGAAAATATATTTTAGTCATATCTATTCATCTTCCCTTGATAGTCTGTTGTCATTTAGTTGATAATGGTCCCCATCTTGATTACAGTTTTCTTCATCTCACTGTCTTTGAATTTTTGCTTTTTTTGGTGTCCTGCTGTTGCAATGTTTTGTGGTAAAATGAAGGCAGTAGTTTATTGTTCCTGGCTTTGGGTGTCCAGTATTTTAGGTGCGTCTTCTGCATTTTTAGGTCTACTTAGAGCTGAGCTGTGTGTCCACATCTACACTAAAGTTTCGGCTTTGTGTCGGAAAAGTTATTCATCCACATTACACTAAACTAAATACATGTCAAACAGTCATATTTGTGCACCGAGCATGCACCCACAAGGAAAAACAGCTTTAATAAATATAGATTTTGGCTGCGTAACAGCTAATCTCAAGGACATTAAAGTCCAGTTTTATCTCCATGCTATAGTTTACAGTGTTGCTAAGTCATACTCTTATCTTCTGGCTCTAGAAACATGAAATGAGCTTGGGGAATCACGGAAGTGTATGTTGTGGCCCAGGAGAACAGGCTCGTAGGCTTTACCCCAAACCCCTGCTAATGGAAACCTGCCTCATCCCATGTCTGGAATCCTGGTTTGGAGCAAGATGTGAATTCAGCCTCGGTTTGGGCCGGGGCTTTAATCACTTTCGATAAGTATTTGGGTCAGGCTATTCATGATGATGATAGATCACTGAAATGCTGTGGTAAGAATGGCTGCAGAAACTTGCGTGCGTGCGTGCATGCGTGCATGTGTGTGTGTGTGTGTGTGTGTGAGCTGAGGGTAGAATGAGTGTAAGGGTGAGTGAGATAAGTCGAAGCTTGTTGAGGAAGTAACCTTGCCGAGAGAACTCTGGCTTAAGAAAGTCAGCTGTCGCCTCAGTGTATTTTCCAGTACAGTTACAGAGTTATAGGCGTGCGTAATTCCATCTGTCAGGGTCTACCTCACAGGGATGCGTCTTATATATGTATATATATTATATTATTGAGTGAGTGTTTTCTGTCTGTGTCCATCCGAGATTGCTAGAACAGCAAAACTTCCTCCTGTTGCTTCAGGCTTTCTGATTATTTTTTTTTTTTATCCCACTTACATCTTTCATTCTCTTATTAAGACCTGTCTTCCCCCTCCTCTGTTTTTCACCTCTCTCTTGTTCCTCTCTACTTTCTTATTTATTTCTCTGCCCGTTTCCCCCACCTCCGCTGCTCTGCTCTCTCCACCCCTGCTTCCCGGTCTATCCGTCTCCTCCACTCTCCATTTTTGTTTTACGTCTCGTGCCCTTTCTCTCCCTCTTATCGCTTTCCCTGCTGCTATTTTCCTCCTACTCATTTCCCACCTGTATGGGATTGCTGTTCAGAGCCACCGAGCCCGGAACGTGTAATACCTTGACCAGAGTTATTTAGCCGCACAATGACAGGTAGGGAAATGAAATCACCACTTTTTTCATGCGTGTGTTTTTCGTTTTGCTCCCCCTTACTGTTTCTCCTTCCCATTTATGAGACCCCCCCCCCACCCCAGGGCTATTTTTAGATAGCTGCCACCTTCTTTCTGGCTTGTAAAACCTTTACTTACTTAGACTGAAATTTGCTCTCATGAATGTTAAGTTATATTGTCAACTGCAGTTCTGCTTAAGCAAGAACAAGAAACATATATGAGTTACTCTTTTGAGTTCCTAGATTTTGTAGGTCAGTCATTCACCTGCGTGTCATAATAGCAGCTCTGCTGATGATCCATCAGCCCCCTATTTTTCCAAAAACCATTGATGCATTAAACAATATTTGCAAATTCACCCTTTTCATACCCGTGTACATGTTCTTTCCTAGGCATCTTTGAAGGTCATCTCCAAGAGTCTTCTTTGTTGTTTCTTCCTGGATGCTCTCATAATTTGCTTCAACAAGTCTCACAGAGGTGATTTATTTTATGAGGGCGGTAATGTACATATGCATGCGATTCGAAAAAGTTTTCTGGTAAAGACTGGACAGAAGCCAAAACTCTCACACTTAATCATTTTATTTCAGTATGGTAGAAGAGCACTGAAAAAAAAAAATACTTAGCCAGTGCTGAGCCCAAAGAACCTTAAATGAGCCATTAATTACAGTTATTACAAACCCTAACTGCAGCTTAACGTCCCCTAATGCAGTTTAAATGAGCATGGATGTCCATCACGTTTATTGTACTAATCAAAATGGTTGGAATTTTTGAAACCCCTGATTATGGCATATGAAAAAAAAAATAATATTCATGTAATTCTTAAGGTTATGATGGTTAAAATAGTCAGTCTGTTGATTTTCAACATGACTCCTCCTGGAATTGTAACTTGCCCGACCTTCATTTATTTCAGTTTTTCTTTTTTTTTTTCTTTTGTTTACATTTTAAATCATGCGTTTTATTTATGTGATATTTTATTCTCTCTGTAAATTACTTTGAATCACCTTGTTGTTGAATTGTGCTTTAGAAATAAACTTGCCTTGTCATTTACGGCGATGGACCTGGTAGGATCCACTGACTAAGCAAGCCAACGCTCCATGCCACACACACAAAAAGAAAATGTAAACACAGTTAATTTTACCTGCAATTTTATTTCTGTTAAGTTAGTTTTTATTAATTTTATTTCAGTTAACAGTAAATTATTTTTTATAGCTCTTCTCACTTTTAATCTTACTCTTCCATGCACTATGATACCACTGAAAGTGTTATAATACAACATTTATACAGTTTTTCAACTGTCAATAAATAGAAGAAGATGGCAAACAAGAATCCGAAAAAAAAATAAACCTGGAGTGATAAGATCATCTTCAAAAAAGGAGCTGAGATGGTTCCTGCTTTTCTATTTGTTGCATCCAGCGCCATAGTGGTGATAAATGAAAAGAGATGACTTTTAGTCTGTGAAGAAATTGAGATATCTAAACATCGTCCAGTCAGCAAGACATGCCACTGTTTTGCTCCTGTAAAGCTTTCCAAAAATGATCATCACGGGGCCGTTAGCAGGAGTCGTAGGTAGTTTTTACAAAGTCTAAATCATTGACTTGTCTCCATTACCACGAAGGTAAATGGGCCTTATCACTCAAAAAGCCCCTCTGTTCAAACAGCATAAAGTCACTTAAATGGATGTTAGACTAAGAGGAAGGAAGTCTTGAACAAAATTGTTCCAAAAAAAAGAAATAAATAAATAAAAATAAAATAAATAAATCAAATGTAGCACTTTAACCTTGCCTGTGCTCGCACACATTTTCCCTCCGTGATTGAAGCTGATATACAGTAGATAATGGAGGAAAAGGGGTCAAATGTGGGTAACATCGTGGTTTGGTGGGTTGCACTGCTGCCTGACAGCCAGAAGATTACAGGTTTAAGCTCTGCCTGGAGCTTTTTCTGTTATGCTATTGTTGCCCCCTGCCAAACCTTCATTCTCACATTCGTGCATATATAGTAGTTAATGCAATAGCTGGTCACCCTAAATTCTTGTAATGATTCAGAACACTTCACACTTTGTGAAAGGGCTCCAGACCACGACTAGTACCATAAAACACCTACGTGGATCAATTTGTCCATGCTTCCATACTGAAGAGCATGCAGAGGTCAGGGAAGGAAGGTTTGCATTGGATTGTTGCAGTTGGGAAAGTCAACTGACACTAAAAGTATAAAAAGGTACATTTAAAATTTTTTTTTTTTTTTTACTGAGTTTTTGAGGAAAGTGCCAAAATGTGGTGCTTGGGAAAAAAAGAAAAGAAAAACCTTGTTTATGGTCAGCTGACTTTTCCATGGTAAAAAAATAAGAGAATAGAATTTCCATGTGCAGGACTTTTATTTTTATTTTTTTTTAATCCAGCTCTGCAGAGGAGACAGATAGGTCCCTGAGTAAAGGACATACTGCCTGACGCTGAAGACGTGTGAAGTTCTGATCCGGAAATGTCATTTTATCTCTTGGCTATCTTTCAAAAATTCATTCTCTCCCTGTCTCTCTTAAGAGTGTCTTTTTTCCTTACACACACACACACACACACACACACACTTTCTCACTGTTAGTCTCGGTTATCTGTCGCATCCTTAATCTCATATTATACAGACTCCCAAATGTGACACTTCCCTTCAAGGCTCTCATTTACCTCCGAGACATGCATACCTGCCAATGACGCTCCCTCCTCTCTCTCTCCTGCTGTCAGTTTCTTGTTCTAACACTTCCTTACATACGGGGGGACACACTTGCCAAACATATTGATTTCTTCCTCACATTTTCCACACCGTTTCGCACACCCACACGTACAAACTCGCCCCCACCTACAAACACGTATGCACTGCCTGACCTGCCAGCGCCACAAAGCGTCTCTTCCCCCTTTGAACAGACTCCCTTCAAATGTCAGGTGGGGTATTGGGCGAGATGAAGGGCTGCTTTTGGGAGAGGATGGGGATTGAGTGAGAGAAGCACATATCAGACATGAGGAGGATTTTACTTTTGCGTGAAATCACGTTATCAGACTGGCACAGGGTATGTCAGCCGGGAGAAGAAAGCAGTAGGAGGAGGAGCTGAGCGACAGGAGGAGAAAAATGTTCTAGACCCGTTAGGCTTTCATATCCCGGCTACGAAATGTAATACATATAGAAAAGCAGATATTTCTTATTGATGAATTATTACTAGAGAGGCTCAGATACTATGCCCAGAATTGTATAAACGGTTCATTTGGATGAGAATGCGGTTAGGCCAATAGATTGGGTGTCAATTTCATGGTTACTTTGTCTTGTACACCAACCTAAGCTTCAAAGAAATGTCTTAGATAGAAAGAGAAGCGTATAATCACCGACATAATATGTGCTCTCACATCCTCATGCATAGTAGACAAAGCGCAGACATAATCTCCTCTGCTTTGGCGTATGGATACACACTCAAGGCGCTTACTTTTATTTTATATGCATCATATTAGACACAGAATTTCTTTACATAAAATATTGGTGCCAAATACAAATGGTGCAAAAGTTATTACCCCCATTTTAAATTCTGTTTTGTTGTGTAAAAATATATATTAAAAAAAAAACTTTCATCTGATGGTGTCGTGAATGGTATTTACCAGAGATAACCTCAGATAAACAACAAAGTAAGGTTTTGTTCCCCTTTAGGATTTTTTTTCCTTAAAATCAAAAGTTAAGACAAAAAGGCAAAAATCATGGAGCTTAATACTACACATCCTTATGATTCACTCTGTCAGATCGTTGTGGACAAATCTTGGCTTGTTTTTGGCGTTTGCTGATGCACAGCTCTCTTAAAGTCCATTTCAGTTGGATTGAAGTCTTGATTTTCATTAAGACATAAAAAATGTTTTTTTTGCAGCATTCTGATGTAGAAACGATGTGCTTTGGATCACCGTCCGGTTGCCCGACTCAATATCGACAAGGTTTTAGCTTTAAGACAGGAAAACTCATGTTTGTCTCTAGATTTTTCTGGTAAACGGGAGTTTCCAAAGAAAACAAAATTGTTTAGACAATTTATTTAATGGAATTTAACATGATCAGTGTGGCCTTTAGTGTGTGAGATGTGCTGTTGCTTTTGTTATTTATTTTTCACTTATATGCCATTTCCAGATTGATGTGCAGAAAAACTTGTTTCTCTAAGACCTTTGTTTATATCTTTTCCTTTGGGCCTTGTGGGCCAGCAGGAGGAAGGAAAAGTAGAAGAGAAAAAAAAAAAAAGAAAAAGACAATCAATCGTGGCTGGGCACGGCCCAGGACAACTTGGCTAGTGAGAGGGTGCCCTAAAGGTCTGCTTTTATTGAAACATTCACACCTGCTGATGATCAATTCATCAAGGGTTGATGATTAGCAGCACCTAGTTAAGGGGTTACTTCTTATTGCGTGGATCTTTTTTCCTTTTTGGTTTTTATATGAGGTGCCCAATACTATGATCCACTTAAAAAATATAGTATTAAAATAGTCAAAAGTATTGAATGCACATATACTTTGTAAAAGTGTGGACACTCTAGCTCCCAAATCTACTGTACATATACCATAGGGACATTTCCCTATGTGCCATCTATTATTTTGCTATTTTTCATTTTGTAGATATTTATTATTCATTGCCTCCAGCATACACATATAATCCTTAAGTTGGATAGAAAACGTATTTATTCTACTTCCTACATTTACCTGCCCACTGAGCAAGAAGCCTGTTTGCTATGCAGAGACTCCTTAAGCCCAAGACCTTAAGTTGAGTTAATTAAACATTCAGCATTAATCAAAGTGATACCGTTAATCTCGACATGATTATCAGTGATATTTTGTAAATTATGTGTGTCTTCCTTGGCATACTAATTGGAAGGGGACACACAGGGGCAAGCACATCAGCGGACAGACTTACATCCACAGTGAAGATGATTTTGCATGGCTCAGTGTGTGTGTGTGTGTGTGCGCGCGCGCGCGCGTGCACGTGCGCTGCCAAGCCAGCTCTCATTGCTCTTTGATGCCCTTTACATGTTTCAATCAACATCAATCAGCGGTCGGAATGCGGCTCTTCATATTAATTGAGGATGAAAAATGCCGCTGCAGAGGGAGAGGGGATGTTCTCAGATCTGTAAACACAGCTTTCCTTTCAGTTACAACATAGCAGGGTCAAATGTCGCCACAGACCTCGGTAACTTTGCTGACCTACGCCCACCGCGCTCCCGGGCATGCACAAATCAAACAGACACACAGCTGCTCACTCTAATTGAAAGATCACACGGTGTGGGAGGTGTTTGCCAACTAAGGAGATGAAGTTTGGCTCATAAAGGCTCTCTACTTAAGAATATCTGACGCATGCAATCTTTTTATGAATCTAAATTAGAGGTGACTTTGGAGTGTTAAACTCTGAGCTGGCATTTACATGAAGATTATTGGAGTCTCCTTTTTTTTTCCTTTTTAATTTCCTTTTTGCTTTTCAGCTTTGAGGGGCACAGCCGTAATTATCATTGGCTTTTGTCGACAGACCGATGCTGTTTCTGGCTTCGAGGCTGGTCTTCGTTTTATCACCGGCTGACTTTGCACATGGATGTGTCTGTAGCCTGTTAGTGCTCTCGAGAAAACAGCTACATGCATTCGTTGACACAGTGATTTTTAGATCCTGTAATACAAATCTCAAAAACTTCAAAGACCTTTATTTTTGTCGTGCGTGCACAGACACTCAGGCATGTTTGTTCACGCAACTTCAACACAAATCATACACAAGAGGAAATTGAGCTTTCAGCGCCACGGAAGTTGCAGCATCGTCCTTTTATTTCTCTCTGATCTGACAAAGCGGCTTTGCGTAGTCGGCCACCCTGGTGCCTTTGTTGATGATGAGTTATTTTCCACGAGTATGAACTGCTCCAATTATCCCCCCCATGGCTAGAAGTACTAATGGCAGATTAGTGATTACAGAATGGTACAGAGATTTGAACCATTTATTTGATGTTTTAATCAATACTTAAACTTAGGTATCAGAGAACATTAGTGACTCAGTTTTCCCTGTAGTCTGAGGAGTACAGACCAGATAGCCAACAAAGGTGTACTGACTGCATTTGGACTCACACAGTTCCGGTAAAATACACTGGTACCCTTTATACCCACTGTACCACATACACACACACAGAATATTGCATCTATGCATATTGGGGTATATTTTTATGTAAATCACTAAGTAAAATTAAAGCAACAAAATGTATGCATAATTGGAGTGTGGCTTTTTGGGTGACAGTTGCTGTTTTATGGCATCGAAAGGTTAAGTGCCATGAATTTAGACAATTTGAGCTTATCATGTTCAGTGTACTTGGCATGAAAGTTGTGAGTGCTGAAATATTGATCACTCTGATATTAAATGCAAGAGCACAACAAGCGGTATTAATAATTCTAACAGACCGTTGCAGCCGACTGGTGAAGATGGCGTGCCTTGGGCTGTCAGCAACAAGCAGTTTTTGGCTCAGGGTCTAGAGCTGGCAACCAAAGCAGCGTTTAGCTTGGACGAGGGCCACCAGCTAGAGTGTGACGCCAAGCCCCACTGCGCGTAGTCGAGATCATATGGCTACTAATGCAACAGCAAAGCCTTATTTATACTCCTGCGTCAAAGCCACGGTGTGGCTACTGCGTAGGTGTGAACCTGACGGCGTGGGGTACGGCGAAGCCTGCCCCGCACCTCTTTCAAAATGTAACTATGCGTCCCATCTGTGAAAGACAACTGATGCTCAACATCTGTCAGCTCCAACTCCCGTGAAATATCCAAAAAAGAAAATGTGGCACTTCAAGCTTGGGGCTGCTGAAAAAGAGCCTACACTGCCACCTAGCGGTTGGTGGTGTAATCACAGAGCAACGCAGAAGCATAAACGTCAGAGATGGCACAGGTGCCGTGCATAGCCTGCATGCGTGAGTATAAATCAGGCTCAATGCTGGTGGAGCTCAGCTGGTGCTTTAGCTGTCCTTTTATTTTTTGTTTTTTTGGCTCTGGCAGTTGTTTTCCTTTAAGATGCCATTTCTGTAGCGCTATCTAAAACCAGGATAAATGAACAGTCAAACAGAATAAATGTATGGCAACATTATTACCATAAGCAAAGCTGAAAAATACTTTCACAGTATTTGAGGTAGGGCAGGCATATTCCAACTTCTTATACACACACACACAGTATATAGAAAGAGTCGTTCCTCTAAAATTGGAATTTGTACATTTAGATTTTACAGAGCTGGTTCATGAGCGCTGACATTCAAAAACTAGTACACAAAAATTCAATAAGACCGGAAACTAAAATGGAGAGTCGTTAGGTACTTCTGCCTTAGAATCGTATGAATTTACTCTGAATACTGTTTTTAACCCCCCTGGTGCTTCATTTGGAGAAACAAAAAAATGAAATGGATCACCCTTGTGCAAATTCAGAGTAAAAAAGATACTTAATTTGCTAAAATATCAAAAATGAATCATAAATGAAACAAAACAAAATAACCCACACACACTGCAGTTTGGTAGATCATTGACGTTGGAGCCGTGGAATGCAGAGTAACATCTGTGATGCTTGAAAGTCTGCACACAGAAATGAACTTAATCATGTTCTGTTTTTCATACATGCTCTAAAAGTAAGGCACCAATAAAACAAATGACCTAACATAGCCTTCTATACATTTATCGTCTGAGACACATTTTTCAGGACATGTTTTCAGCAGCAAATAACTGAAACTAATGTTTCCTCTGTCTGTTGATTGGTCTCCCACGAGCCTGAAGGAGTTTTAGCTTTTTATTTTGTACAGAAAAGCTTCGCCGCTGGGATCTTGATGGGTTTTCCCATGTGAAGTGCTTCTCCCTCTCAACATTTCTATCCCATTAAAGTGAGTGCTGTACCTGGACTTTCCAAAAACAAACAAATCTTCTTTAAACACTGATTGACAGACACACTTGTGGCTTCCACTGTCAACTCGTGATTTTCCCTAATATTTAAGTTCACTTTTCACATTTAGAAATGTGGCAAGCTCTCCTGGCCTTTATGTAGCAAACCAGATCCATACTTGGACTGGGCCAGCCCAAGTCCAGTTTTTAGCATATTCAGATTAAATCTGCATATTTGAGTACCTAAACAGCGAAAAAAAACGGCATTATTTGCAACTAATCCAAATTGGATTTCAACCACATACCATGGTGGTTTTCAAACATGATTCCAATCTGAACAGTCTGGTCGCTCCAACACACTTTCAAATAATCTTGTGCCATTATGCAACACAAACAATGGTTATTGCGATGGAATGATTCCTTCGTTAAAAGGCCTTAGTGTTCTGTTAGCCAACAGGTAATCAACTGAAATAAAGACGTACACAGCAGCACCTTGACTTCTCATAACCTCCACTTTGGTTGCCTTACATTCATTTGTGCCTTCCAGCTATGGTCAATGTAGATACAAACATCAGATCTAACCATTTGCAATGTGGAGTATATTAATGTAAAGACAGAACAATGAACTTTGGATTCTGATCAAACATGTAAAATAAATCAGATTTTGGCCTGGCAGTGTGAATATACAGGCGCCACATGATCAAATTTGCAGATGATTCTGTTATGTGTCCTTCCTCAGCTGCAATGACTCTGAACATGGTTTTGTTCAGTGTGATTTTACTGACTCGTGAGTTATCTTTTTTTTTTTTAATTAATGTGGGCAAAACTAAAGAGATGTGTACTGATTTTACAAAACAGATACAACTCTATTCTCTCCTGTCATGTTGAAGGATCAGGCTGTAGAGGTGGGGCACCAGTACGGTATAACTGACACCAAAATGTGTTTTCAGGCAGATGTGGTGTGCAATAAAAGGCACACCCGTGTTTGTATTTTTATTGCAAACCTCACAGTTTTAATGTCAACGACACTTCCACGAGAATGGTCTATCACTGTTTTATTAAATCTGCTCTTACATTGTCTTTTATTTGCTGGCATTGTTCACTTTCCGTTAATCTAGAAAATATCAATTTCAAATAATCTGGAATACCTCCTATTGACCTTTATGAACTGTACAAGGTCAGACTGTTGCAGAAATCCCAGGCCGTATTGGCTGATCTGAGAAAGTGATTTTAACATGCTACCTTCAGGTCGCAGATGCAGTTTACTGAGGTGCAGAAAAAAAAAGGTTCAAAACTTCTTTTCTTCCTGCTGCAATAAGCCTGTTGAATAATGCTCTTTAACAATAACTTTTATTTCATAGTAATTTTGTATTTATTGTTTACTGATGTACGCTTGTACTACTGGGTGTAAAGCAAACTGCCCTTTGGGGATAAAAAGATACCTGAAACTATAGTCTTTATTTTAGAGTTGGGAATATATCCCATATTTTCAGTTTGGTTCTAATTTTTGTTACAGCTTAATTTTCTAAAATGTTTGTGATCACAGTTTAATTCAAACCAGATGTCAGCTGAGATCACAACAGTATTATTTTTGCAAAAATAAGCATGTCAGCAGGAATGTAGAGTCAGTTTTATATAAAAGTTAAGGGAGGTTTTATAATAAAAAGAAAGAAATAAGTCATCAGATGATTACCGCACAAAAACGTTTAGGCTTTTACCTTTGTAAAGATGAGGTATTGATTATTTTTTATTTTTAAATACAAGAATAATGCCACCCACTCCCACGCCCGTGACCCGGTACAGGATGAAGCAGGTATAAAAACTGGAAGGATGGATAAATCTAAAGCCTTTGTCGTCAACTTTGCTGTATGACTGATTGCCTTCTGAGATGAAAATGGGAATAGATTTTCCTTTTCAATCCCCATACAAAATTCTCAATGGAAAATTTTGCAGGCTCCATTGGTCAGCCGCTGGACTTTCAACTTGTTCAGTTCCTTTCTGCTGTGGATGGATGATGTGGCCAAAGCCATCTGTGGTGCTGCACTTTGCAAACGTTGAACTGTAGACCCCACAATGAGCCCCAATTCTGGACTTGACTGTGGATGCTACTGCTTACATTTGCTGCTGAATATTTTGCTGCTCAGAACAATTCAATTGAAACTCTCAGAAGTAGCTTTAGCGCCAACAGACTCACGCACTGCAGCCATGACAGCTTTTCATAACCTAGTATGAAAGCTGGAAGCGGTGCACTGGAGGTCAACTTCTACAAATTGAGATTTAACATTGTAAAGCTGACAATTAAATCTGAATCTTATGATTTTTTTATTCAGTGCTGGTTAGCTGCTCCACCAATGAGTAGGCCACAAATGAATTCAATCCGCTTGTTTTTTCTTTTGACACCACTTTCCCCAAACGCAGAAGACAACCAATGGAGACATGTGAAGTTTCAATAAAGTGGCTCCCCAGAGTTCATGGTATATGGCGTCTTTAGCGAAAAGCTTCTCAGTAAGTCATTGTCCATCCACAAATACAAAAAACAAAAACTGTAATAGTTCTGAGAAATATATAACTAATGGGAGAAAAGCAACAGCCCGAAGCCAAAGCAGATCTTACGCTGTTAAAGTTGCCATGCTCCCAACACTTTGGGTTCAGCTTAATTATTTAAGACAATACAAGAAAATTCAAGAGGTTAAAGAAGTAGAGCAGAACATGCAGACTGCAAAAATGTGGAAAGGGAACAGGAAACTGGACTAATCTGGAGGAAATCTGGATAAACATTAATAAGTATAAGTATTCAAACAAGATCTAGACAATAGCAAAAGCATCAGGAACATAAACAGGACAGTCTGACAGACATAAGAGAGATAAGGCAATAGGACAATAAGACAGATCTCTAAATACCCTCTGATGCCCAATCGTTTCAATCTAAACAAAATCTGAAGACTCGCTGTAATAGCAAGATGACTGCTTATGTTTTTGGTCCAACAGAGTTGCAAAAGAAGGCCATGGTGTTTTTAAGTGGGCTTTGGTTTGGTGGCTGAGTGCAGGTGTAGCAAATACAAATCCAAGTTAGTGATGGTAGTTTGTACCCTGCTCTTTAACTGTGGTGAGTCAAAGGGCTCAACTGACAGCACCATGTTATTCTTGGCTGATTAGTCATGCTGGCTGGGTAACTTGAGGTTGCAGATGTCAGGTCAGAAAAAAACATGCCTAACCTGGTTTCTCATATTAGTTGCATTGCCCATTACTTTTTTTTTTTTTCATGGCGCAGATTTTACACACCGTGTGCATTTAATCTGGTTCATGCTCTACTTTAAGTGCATTACAAAAAAAATCACATGTGCCTGGAGGTGAATTTTCTGTTTGCACACAAACTATCTGACTGACTGTGGAGATGCTTTTGAGACATGTTTTAGCCTGATGAGCATCAGTGTTTAAAGGATTTAAGTTAAGTAGCAGCCAGGTGGCCTCAACAGGCCTTGGTCAACTGATCATCAGCAGGTGTGCAGACCTTTATAAAGAAGAGATGGTTGGCAGGTTGTTTAGATGTGTGTCAATACAATGCCATGATGGAATGACATAAGCAATGATAATAGAGGAACAACTGTTAGTGCACGTTTGAAGTATTAATGCTCAAAAGTGAGAAATATTTCTAAGTTTAACAACTTTCTAGACCAAGGTAGTTCAACCCAGGTCCTTGAGAGCTATTGTTCTTCACGTTTTATGTGTTTCCCTGCTTCAAAACAACCCTGATAACCATGGCTGTGTCATCAACAGAGCTGTGAAAACCTTGATGACATGCTGATGATGATCATTAATTAAAATCAGATGTGTTGATGCAGGGAAACATCTAAAACATGCAAGACAGTTGCTTTCAAGGACCAGGGTTGGCCGAACAGGTCCAGTTTGGGAGGGCCATCGGGAGAAAGCCTCATCTGTCTAAAAGGAACATGAAATCAAGACTGAGGATAAAAAAAACTGCGTGTGAACAAACCACAAGCTTTCTGGAATAATGTTCTATAGACAGATGAGACAAAAGTGGAGTTGTTTGGTCTTAATGTCAAGTGCCATATTTGGTGTAGACCAAACATACCACTTCAACAGAAATACCCCCATACCTACTGTTATGCATGGCCTTGGAGGGTCAATGGTTTGGAGTTGTTTTGCCGCCATAGGACCTGGGCACCCTGCAGTCATTCAGTCTTTGGCTTCTCGATCTGGGCTGTCTGTCTTACAGTTAAAGATTAGTTGAAACTGGGTCATGCAGCAAGACAACAATCTGCAGCATAGCAATGAATCTACATCAGAATGGATGAAGAACAATAGTACAAACGTTGTGGAAGTCCAGAGCAAGAAATACTGAATACTTGAAATAATGTTGGCCAGGCCATAAGAGAGCTGTGGGTCAGTGAATGCCCAAAAACCAAAATGAACTGAATTAATGATGTGAGAAAGAACAGGCCAAAACTCATTTACTATGATGTGAGACTGAAAGTCATACAGGAAACAAATGCTGCACGTTATTTGTTCTAAAGGTGAAAGCTTGATTCGTTTTTTGGGTTGTTTTTTTAAAATACATTTTGAAGCAACACGTAGAAGCAACACATAGAAGTATATATTTCTTCTATCTTTTCTGATGAGGGATACTGTAAATAGCTAGATTTAATACAAATAAAGTGATGCAGCATATGTCTAAATATAGCTGGTTATTTATTCTTAATGAAATTGCAAGGACTAAGTGGCAGAAAGCAAATCACTGGCAGAGGAGACAAAGGATAAAACATGTCATCATTTGATGAAACGGCCTTGTGTTAGCTGCCAGAAGTCATTTCTATCAGTTACAAAATAAATTTGTTCAAAGTGTTTTCTGAGCTCCTGACATTTTTTGAACGCTTTCCATTTCTAATTTTGCACAATTAATTGGTTAAATTTGTGAGTATTTTTTGTAATGGTTCATTGACATTAATAATTTAAATTTCCAGCTTTTAACACAGCTGTTCTTTAAAAAAAAAAAAAAAGACACCCAACCAAACCACCTTATGTGGAATTTTATTGTCTTTGGAGGACAGCCTCTCTTTGCCATGCGTTGGACCTCTTCATCAAAGTGAGCCGGCAGCACTCCAGTGGGTTAATTAGCCCTGTCCTTAATATGTGCAATAGTTATCACAAATGAATCAAACATGATTGGATGTAATAATAGCTATCATTGTAACTGCAGGGACAATACTGAATTATTTTCTCGTGCTTTCACCTTGGCACAGATGTGCTCTGTGTGTGTGTTTTGCAGGTCTTTTGAAGAGAAACAGTTGCATATTTTTGTCTTTTAAGCAAACCTGTGCACCTGCAGCTTAGAGGTTAAAGAGGGAGGTTGCTGCAGACAATTAGACTTTTATATATGCAGGATGAGTCAGCCAAATGACTAATGGTGCACTTACAAAGAAAATGGGCTTATGGGCCATCTAAGTGCAGTGTTGTCATATTTTTACTCTTTTTTGTTTTTGGTCCTGCAGGTCAGCCTCTCCCTAGTGCATGTTAGGTACACAACTCAAACTCAAACAAACTTGTTTATTGACTGTTTTTCCCTCCTAAAGTAAGAGAAGCGGTGCCTTAATCTTGATGGGTGTCACACCCGTTTCTGCTGCGCTGGTTGCACAAACCCATGGACTCTATAAAAGAACTGGACAAACCTATTTCTGACATTGATGTCCACAGATCAGGGGTCAGGTTTTTACATGAACCAGCCGTGGAATCTGTGAGTGTGTGAATGTACATTTGTATTTATGCCATTACAGCGTTTTTTTTCCATGTACTGTTATCTATATTTCTGCCTCCTCCTGTTTAGTCGCTGCTGCTGTGGAACCTCAGTTTCCCTGAAGAAACATTCCGAAGGGATTAATAAAGTTCTACATCTAATCAATTCAATCGAATATAATTTAACTAGCGAAGGCGGCGACAGCTTGTCGCTCGACACTATTGACTGCAATGTAGCTTTCACGCAAATATCCACTCCTAAATTTTCATAAATGTGTAAATATTTCTCTTTGGACTAACATAGTAAAAGAAGAGAGTTGTTGGAAGTTTTACAACTTGCATCCGGTAGTCACCCCCGCCACAATTACACTCACTGACCACTTTATTAGTGACACCATGTGTCACTAATATTAAGGTGCCCAGTAAGTGTATATTCTTTCTAAATATAATCAGATTCTTTTAAAACTTCACTCTGTATGCAGATGAACCATGTTCTCCAGGGGTTTGAGCACCCTACTCCTCCGTCATTCCTTAGATGACTATTCAAAGTACCAACAAAAACATTTCCATAATCTAAAGGAAGAAAAAAAGTAATATAATTTCTTGAAACTCTCTTTTTCACGGCACAGTGCCTGTGTTTTATGATTTATGTTATTAGGGCACTGATGAAAATTATAGTATGAGGAATGCATAATTATAATTCAGTTGCTTTCAGGGTAAACAGCCGGTAGTCAAGGTCACTAGTTAAATCCTATAATATGTTAGTCGGAACAGCCAAAGCAGACTTTTGTTGACCTTTATGAATGTGCACAGTGGTTTTTGTCTTCAAGCAAAGCAGCAGCTTCTGTGGAGCTGTGCAGTGCTGAAGGTCAGAGGGATGTTGCAGCTCTCAGAATATGACTTTGTATAAATGTGAGCACAATGTGAATGTGAGAAAAGTGTCGCTCTGAAGGAACCTGCAGTCTCAAGTAATACCAGGGTGAATAAAAGTTTAAATATAGATATCACAACTGTTGCAGAAAAAGAATTGTGTACATCTAACTTGAAATGAATGCTGCAGCCACTGCGAGTAATACTCTCCGGAAAGTTATTCATTAGAACAACATTTGCACAGTTTATTCACACTCTGTTGGCAGACTGAACTAATGATAAGCACAGATGCACAAAATTTATGGGGGCGAATGCCTTATGTTCCCCACATGATAGGGAAGGAGAGCCAGTAGAGGAACAACCTGGATTGATAACTTAACTTTTTAACTGGCTAGGTTACGTGATTACGTGGTTGTGTGAGGACACAAAGTTGCCGTAATAAATACCCAAATTACTCATTAGAAGCATCCATCACCATCATTAGACAAAGCTGGAGGCTAAAGCCTAACAAATTTACGTTGTGTAGGTTGGAGTTTTGCCTAAAAGAAAGGAATCTTTCATGCGATTAGTTGACGTTTTTATAGAAAGTGTACAAATGTAACAAAGTAATGGAGAAGTCAGGAAAAACTTTCAGAAATAATGGCTGCGGTTGTTTTAATCTTTTCCTTTAAGTTCTTTCGTTGGTTTCTCGGTAACGGGTTTTCAGTGGTGCAGCTATGCTGCTTTAATCATTTTCTATCTGCACGTATGTCCCTGTCCCTGTCCCCACTTTTGTAATACAGCGCTCGCGTCTTTTGAGATTACTTTCTCTGTGCCATTTTCTCCAGCCTCTTGCCAAAAAAACAAAGCTGACACTCAGAACAAATCAGAAATCTCACAGCCATACCCCAGTGGAGTACAGGTGCATACAGATACAGCAGATTGGTTTTGATTAGAGAGGACAGGAAAACAATTTATTTACCAAAAAGAAAAGAGAGTATTCACGTCAGTCTTGTTTATACACTGCAGCCATGATTAAAGAAAAATTGCATTCATCAGGACTAATTTATATCATTGAACGGTGGTCTCACTCTGAAATGTGACTAAAATTAAAATTGAACTACTTGTCTGGTGTTTCTTCACTTTGTTAGCTTTCTGTACAGACAAAGACTTCCGACAGCTGTCAGCGTGCATTCTTATGGTCAACTGCATTACAAAAACATTGTTCATATCTCACAGGCTTCTTCTCAGTGTTAATGTGTGTGACAAGTAATAGACGATTATAATTTTAAAGTGGACATTATGAAAAAGAATCAGATTTTCTGTGCTTGAGGTACAAATTTGGATGACTGAAGTGACCAAAAAGAAAAACTGACATAAAACGATCTTGGGAATTTTTTTTTTTTTTTTTTGGGAGATCACCAAACATTTGAAACACTATCGGATTTAGTGATTTCTTCAGATCAGCAGAGTTGAGGGACATCACAGACCAAGATCAGAGTAGAATTATCCAGTTTTCCCATCTTTATCTTCACACAGTTTCATATGCTGTAATGCTGCTTTCACACCCAGTGGAGGAGTGGGGTTGAGTTGAATCGGCCCCAAAACCAGCCAATGACCAACGCTACGAAGACATGGCTTTGTTCTGCATCAATGTGACATTCGACCAAAGCACGGCAAGGATTTCATTAATACCTCTGGGAATTATGTCAACTTTTAAAAAGGTGCACAGAACAATTATTTTATAACACTTTTTTGATTTGGTCAAGACCACTTTATGCACTTAAGAGCAGCCACTGGTGTTCTCATATTGCTCATCTCAAGGTTGGAAAAATGGGAAAGGTTGTGTCTGATGTAAACTAAAAATAAACAAAAAAAACCTTTGCAAAGTCAACAAGCAGAACATGATGATCAACTATGGTGACCCCGAAAAGGGAAAAACTAAAAGACGTTGCTTTGCATGTCTGAGTCGGTGGCAGGTAGCATATATGGTCGGGTTTTTCCAGGCACCTATGATGACGGGCAGTTTGATTTTCCAATAACAGCTTCAAACTGTGTAGAGTCCATTTAAGCTGTGGGATTCTGCAAGTTATATCCATCCTACTGTTCTTTTTCTTTTGTGTGTAAATTAGTAGGGACTGAAAGTAAAAGTGAAATTAAAAATAAAGCAAAGTTTAGAAAAGACAGGGTCAGAAAAAAGATAAAAACAGGTCTCTTGGATAAAAATTGCACGTCTTACTCCAATGTTCCACCTTTCAACCGCCTATTTGTGACATTTGTGAGGCTGTCAAACATCCCTAGTTTGACTGTGGAAAATGTATTTGTGTATAGGTTTGTATCCAACGAAGAGGGATGGAAACTGCTAAAATACAAAAAAGATTACAAAAAAAATTCATCATGACTGAATAAAAGGCCTAATGTACCAGTAAGTGCAGTGAAACCCATTTTAACCATAGACCTGACGTAGGAAAACAAAAAAGCTTTTACTCATAATAGTGTTAGTTCAGCTTGTCGTTGGAACTTAGGTCTAAAAGTAGACATGTAGTGCACCGTTTCTGTTCCAACACTGTAATAAAAACAGTTATACTTTAAGCAGGACAGTTAGTGACACAGAAAGTGCTTTTCTACCTCCATCGTCTGCAGTGACTGACGGCACCCTGGTGATCAGTCTTCAGTTCAGGTGAAAAGCTGACTCCTTGACACTCTCTGGAAGACATCAATCATCATTTGTGGCATTCGAAGCAGAATTGCATCCATAAATGTTAGAAAAGTGACACAGAAATGTTTGAATGAAAGTCAGAAAGACATAAATATAGGGAATAAATGCAGAGAGAAAATGATACATAATAATGTATAACCTATAATAAATGATTTAATTTAAAAAATGCACATAAAAATGCATAAATAAATTCAGGTGGAACAGCAAAGCAAGGTTATTAACAAAGTTGAATGAATCCTGTTGAACATTAAAGCCGAGATCTTAAATCATTCATCCATTACATGTTTCCTGGATTATTTATTCGTGATTATATCTATGTTATTCTGTAACATTTTTGGTTTATGACCAGTTGTTTTGTTGTTTTTTTCATTAATTTTGGCAGTTTCAGTCCAAGTTCTAATGTGTCGTGACAGTTTCCTGCTCTGCTACGAGACTGTGTTGCTTGATGGAGCACTGACCCGCATAAAAATTATGGCCTTTTCGATTCTGCAGGCTTCATCTTATATACTGCTTGAAGAAATTATTCTCCACAAACTGACAGTTTGTGAGTTGATTTTTAAGAGCTTCTGCACCCCACCAGTGTTCAGTACAAGTTAAATCTTTTTTTTTTTTTGGGGCTCATTTTACCTTATTAATTATGATAGGATAGTGTTTATTTTATGCCAAATTCTGCATCTTAAAACAAATACCATACATGTAATCTAGAATTATGAAATCCAAATAGTATTTAAGTGGTTTCAACTGCATTGAAATAAGGTCAGGATTGTTTTATCTCTAATTGAACCTCAAACTGTTGCCTGAAATCTTCTTTTGAGTTAATAACATATTGATTTTTTGGTTTGTTTGTTTTTCCTTTTTTTTCTTTAAATCATAAATTGCTCTACTTGGAGTGAAACTGTTTATTTCTGCATGTTAGGAATGTGGGTTTTACGATATGCCCTTAATAAATTATTTTTAACCTTAATAATAATCAATTGAGTTTTTTTTCTCCGCCCAAGACCGCTGAGAAAACTGTGCAACTGTTGAACTTTACACTCTGCTTGTCTAGCATAAAAAAAAGTTTTAATGTAGGTTCCAACTTTTGTCTCAGGTGATCAGTTGTAGGAGAGGCAACATGACAGAAACACCGAGCCTCGGTTCCTCGTTTTTTCATTCCGGACCAGCAGCATATCTGCATGGTCCCGGCTGAGTCATATCTGAGGACCGACGGTGGATTTTAGAAAGAAGTGTTGGCTAGCAAACATCGGAAAAACCAAACTGGACCATTTGGAGCAACTTTGTACAGACTTCTGCTGGAGGCCAAGTCTGACGCAGCCCCAGGAACCCCAAGACCACATGTCGGATCAGCTGTTGAAGGGATGCTCCATTAGAGCTCTGGCTGGCCTCGTTTCAGTAGTCGTTTTAAATGTTGTTGCAGTAGCAGCATCACAAATGAGGACAGATGGACAGACTCCATTAGAAAATATATATCCCACTGTAAATGTGGTTGACATGCCGTGGGCGTGTTGTGTGGGCTTTCTGAGCAACATGCCTGCGCTCTGTATGAAGGAAAATGGGCTACAAAACCGGTCTTCAGAAACCAATGGGTCACGAGAACAAATGCTTTGTCCATTTTTTATACAGTCTGTGGGTTGTAGTAGCAGAGCAAAGGTGGGCGTGTTCCAGGCGGGATCCAGTCTCGCTCGTTTACCCAAATTTACATGAACTGGAGTTGGGTGGAGTCTTCATCGCGACGTGGTCCCGTCCAGCTGTCACAAAGAAGGCCAGCAGTCTCCTCCACAACCTTCAGGGCTTTGTTCAGTTCTTTCTAAACTGTTTATATTATAAAGAATAATGGAGGGAGTATGGAAAGAAGGCATCAGACAGGGAATTTATTCATCTCCCTCCCGTGTGAGCCGTAAATAATAGTTAGTCAAATTGCTTAAAAGCCCCCGTTTAGACATAGTAACACTATGATGAAGAGTGTGTTACAAAGGAAAACTATTAAAAAATCAACTAACTGTTTAATTTTAATCAACTTAAATGATTGTAATCAGTGGCTGAATAATTAACAACCCTTCTGCGTGTTCTTACTTTTGAAGTGACTCCTTCTACAGCTCTCAACATCGCAGACTTTAATGCGTAGTGCCAGAAATGGGCTGATGGCAGTAAATATGCTCTTCTTTGAGCCTAAAAAACTGCTCACCCCAAATGATCCCTGATTTAACATTTGAGAGGCACTTCTGTTTTGAACTGGGTGCCATTTGTCATACGTATTACCCCGATTCAGATCCAAAGGAGTCCAAAGGTCTTTTTGTTCACTTCTTCTGTCTCGGTCGCATTCACTTCCTAATTTCTCCCTCTTCTCTAATTAGTTCCTTTTTATGGTCGCTCTTGCTCTTTTAAAACCGCTCACTCTCGCCCATGCATTTTCATTTCTTCGGTCTCTCATCCTCTGCCTCTCCATCTCGCCATCATCTCTCTTATAGAGATGGATGAAAGGGGAAATCAGGGAGTCTGGGTGGAGAGCTCAGCTGATAGGCTGAATAAAGGCAGGTCATTTACTCACTGCAAGCCCATCCATCCTGGGACCCACACATGTCCCCTCAAATGCATGCACATTCGACTCGCCGTGCGCTCTGCAAATACTCAACCCCGAAATGACTTCCCTTTCTCTGGGTGTTTTATTTTACTCACGGGAAGCCTGGTCAGGGTATTAAGCATTCGACGTGGCAAGAGTGAAGGAATCTTTTCTGTCAGAAATGTGTTCATTTACAAATATTGAGTATAAGAGACACATAAAAACATGCGCATACACCCTGCGAAAGAAATATCAAACACAAAGCCTCCACTCCACGCTTTAGACGCCTCATTACTGGCCTGGTGTGCTTTCACCACTGGGATTTTGTGAATAAATGTAACCCCGCACCCTCCACTCCCTGAAGTGTTTTTCTGTTTGCAGCTCTGCTCCCCGTGGGCTGACTGTTAATGACATCACAGCACTCTGCATCTACACTCGGGGAACTGTTAGTATCCATCACCCGATAACTAAATAATTCCACCATCCCTGCGGCCTGGCTCCCCGCTGATCAAATTACAACCACGCAAAGGGGCTATTTTCTGTCCTGCCCCTGCCTCAGAAGACATAAAACAGCTTAGTTTTACCCCCAACGTGATGGCATGATTATTCTAAACGCTTGACGCCTGCCGCCACCAGCGGGTTAGCCAGTCAGTGAGCGTGGAAGATAAACCTAGGCCATGGGAAGTAAGGGGAGGTGAGTTATGATCTGGAAAACCTCTGTGATGGGCTACAGGTCGAAGGTGTTATGAAAAAAATGGCGGAACACGTCATCAACAAACCCCAAAACAACATGTATGTGCTACTGTAGAGTGAATGGATGAGTCAGGGGAGAAAACGCGATTACAGTGGCAATCATAACTCAGATTAGCCTTCCTCTGCACCGCTCTCCATTGTTCAACACATGAATCAATCACCATCACATTCAGTGTGCTGCCTCATATCACATACAGGGCCACACCAAAAGGACAAATATTACTCTTCCCAGCAGAAAAAACAACATCGTCTATTGAGCAAGGACAACAATCGCTCTCTTTAATAAATAACGTCAGCTATTATGATCATAAATAGTGCGGGGGCCAGAGGCTGTTTGTAGGGGGGAGGATGATACATGAATCCATTCAGCATATTTCGGCTGTGGGCTTGTAACTCTGCGACTGAAGGGATCAAAGCCGCTCCCGACAAAAGAGGCGCAGATGCAGCGTGCTGAGATGACAGCCTTCACCCATGCTAGCAGTGCACTCAGCACTAACGCCAGCTGACTAGAGACCTGGCTAACCAGTCCAGAGCAGCACATTCTTCCTATTATTGATGACATCAGGACATTTGCAGGCCCGCAGAGGCTCATTAAACACAAAGTTAACTGATAATGAAAAGGAAACATTCTGCTCCGGATTACTCCGTTTACTCAGAGTTGCATGAAAGCATTTGCATACTTTGATATGCACCATGCATTTTAGTCGTTCCCTCCGGATCGCCGTTTCATAAAGCTACATGTCGGAAAAAACGTCTGTATGGATAATGTACGGACCTCAAAGCACTCGGCTAGTTTGAATATGTACGGGCAGCATTCGTCTGGTTTTCTCCCGTTCTGCAGCAGCTCGCAATGTGTGAGGGGGGAATGCTGATGTGCTCTGTGTCTTGATCACTCAAATTAATTTGAAGCCATGCAGAGAACAATATTCCATCAAATGGCCTGTAAATCACAGGGGTTCGCATTTTCATGCAGTGGCACAATCGGCAAACACTCCTGCAGACAATCTCGCACTCAGACTAATACCTTGTATTTGTGTAAACATATGCGAGTTTTTACTCGCACCCCTCCACAAGCACACCAAGCCCCGCTATGCTTGGTTTGACGCTGCTGAAAACAAGGAGCAAATCCCTTTTCTTTAAGCGCGTTCTTACATTCAGGGTAATTCCCATAAATTTGGAGCCTAAAGGAAAACAGAAGACATAGCCTTTCAAAACTTTTATGGATTTTCTGACAATCTTCAGAACTATGGTGGAAATTTTATGATGCTACTGTAAAGCCCCCGCCCCCCCCCCACCCCGACCTGTCTCCTACCAAGCTGCTGCACAAAACCAGCAAGGTCCTTATGTTTTATGGACTCAACACTCTCACACTTCCAGCAGAATCCAAATGGAAACATCAACAGTATGGACAGCGTGAGAAACCAAACAAAAACCCAGCAAAACAAAACCATTTCCCTGAAATGGAAACGTTGAGCCCAGCGGCCACACTCTCAGACACACTTGTGCTCTCTGGTGGTCCTGTTGGAAATGCTGGGCAGAACTGGATCGATTCAAGGTATTTGCATATGTTATTCAGCTGTGACAATCAGACAGATATGGTGCTATCTCCATCAACTGTTAACTGTGAAACAAGATTTAGGCCTTGTCTGTGGCCAGTCCAGCCGTGGAGCCTAATAGTGTGTGTATTACTGCTTATCAGTCAGTTTCTCAGCGCTAACAGGCTGTTCTGCTTAGATAACCATAGTCATTTGCCGAGTTAAGAGGCTGATTTTCTCCCAAGTTGTGTTTTTTTGCGTGCATATGCGAAAGCGCGGGGTACTTTCATGCATGTGTAAGCATGTGAATGTAATCTACTTCCTGTGTGTATTGTAGTTCGGCGCGTGTGTGTCTGCACGTGTTTCCGCTTCAGCTGTGTGTTGAGGTGCCAACTTTCTCACCCCCTCCAAGCTTAGCTTCAGTCCCTGGCAGTGTGGCGGAGTAAGATTAAAGTCACTCATATAGCACTTAGTGCCAGGAGACGGAAGGAAATTAAGAGAAAAATTAAACAATGCTATTTGCATACAATTATACAACGGCACAGCAAACAGTCTAGTTAGCCAGCGCCTGGACGGCTAAAGAGCGTGGATCAGCATGGCTTCATTAACCATGCAAACAACTGTGACTGGCTTTATTCAATCATAGATGTTGTTTAGACTCTGAAAAAAACAGTCAGAAAGAATTACACACTTTCAACAGCGCCTGTATTCATTATGCATGAGCTAATATAATTCAAAATATTTATTGCTCTTGTTTTACTCATTAAGGCTTCCAGTTTAAATCTGCTGCTTGATTTGGATTTAAGGTGTTAAGTCTCCATTTCCTGACATTTTAGTTTGACATTCAGCTGACTATATTCTCGCTTCCCAGCTCTTATTTGAAATCTGAGGGTTGCACCATGCTGAGATAAATATTTCTGCCTTGTTTCTCAAGACACAGAAACACTATCGCTGCTCTTTTTTTATTCTACAGAAAGGCATAATCGAGCACCCCCCCCATCACACACACACACACACACACACACACACACACACACACACACACACACACACACACACACACACACACACATAGATGGATATTAAGCAACTTATCAATTTTTTTTTTCATCTCAAGCCGGTTTTCACATCTGCACACGTCGGTTTCTCTCGCCACCGCTCATCCTATCTTTCACCATCCTTTGCTTTACTCAGCCGGCTCACCTGATGACGGCGCTGGTGAAGTTTTAATCTGCTCGGTGAGGTGCTAATGCTTGGAGAGCTGCCCTGATGATTAGCTTTGTTTCTGAACAAAGCCTATAAACGGCCGTGCCGATAATCAGACGGAGACGCACAGCGTGGCCTCAATCTAGCTATGTAAACGACTCGTGACTGCAATTCTGAATTCAAACAGAAGTGCAGCAAGTTTGAAAAGATCCCTCGCCTGAAGCTGTGGAGGAAGGCCAAACAGGAGACACCTGGTTTTGTCAGCGCCTCAGCTCCCATCTTTTTCCTCCTGCCTCCCCCAGCCACCTAAAAGCTTCTGATATACGCACGAACACAGATGCTGCCATGTCCCGCCTCTTTCATATTTCCTTCAACTGGATTTTAATAAGCTTTGAAACTGCAGGTGGTGAGATTTCCTCTGTGTCCCTTTTCTTATTAAGGGTGTGCAACTGTACACACACTTTGAATGTTGAATGATACTTTTCTTATGGAGGCCTAAATAAAGGGATGAGCACAGTAACAGAGGATGCCGCTCTCCTGCCTGTTCTCATTCAACCTACTCGTCTCGGTTTTTGTTACCCCACCTTGCCCAGAAATCCCTCTGGATTTCTGCTCAAATATTCACACCTCAGTGTGTTTGCAGTCTTTATGTTCTTGCATGGATGCTTGGGTGCGCTTGCTTGAGTGTGGCTCCTGCGTGCATCTGTGTGTGAGGGTTTGGGTGCATATATTTGTGCACATACGGGTTGTTGGTTTGATTTTTTCACTTTTTCTTTTTTTTTTTTTTTTTTGGAAGGCTTGAAAGGCCAGCAAGTCAAACAGAAGTATGGATTTGTTTAGCAGAGTTAAAAGTTAAGTTCAAAGCTCCTTATTTGCAGATGTGAGACACGAGCTATGGATTTTATGTTTTTTTTTTCTTATACCATAATATGCTGACGCTCCTTTTTGCTGTGCGTATCTTTTATCTTTTTCCGAGTCTCTCCAACCTCACGCTCGCAGATGAAGCTCTCACCTGAGAAAAGAAGAGCCTACACACAAGATACACGTGCACATGTGCAGCCATGTGAAAGTTACCACCCACTCTTTTAATCCTTTGGGATTTTAGTGTGTGTGCGTGTGTGTGTGTGTGTGTGTGTGTATAAAAAATTATTAAAACACACCATCTTGAGACTTATATCAGGAAAAAGAAATACAAACTTAAATGAACTATATCTTGTTTCTTTCATTGTTAAAATTTATAGAAAACCAAAGCATCTTGTATGCAATACAAAGCACCCCCTCATTGCTTCTATAGGACTCAAGAGGACAAGTTGTAACCAGGTACTGCCAGTCATCAGCCCTTGATGAACTGATGAAGAGCAGGTGTGGTCTGGAGTATCCAGATGTGTGATAACACAATGCCAAGAGGGAAAGATTTAAGCAGTGTTGTTTAGTAGAATGCAATTGTTGCACCACATCGCATCTGGAAGTGGTTTTCGAACCATTTTCAAACTATTTGGAGATCAATATTGTACTGTGAGATTTTTTACAAGTGGAACACATTCGAGCAGCTTCCAGGTGAGAACATCCCAGTATGTTTACTCTAAAGGTCAGGCTCTGCAATGCTCAGAAAAAAATAAAGACCTACATGTGACCCCGCAGACCTCACTAGATATGTTAGAAGTTGAAGTCTATGTGAGCACAATTAGAAGACTGAACAAGTCTTCTCATTGTCAATGTCTGCTAACTTCCAGGACAATGCCCTATGTTTGACCTGAATGCACAGCTCAGTAGTTGGCAAAAACTAAATAGGACATTTTGGCAGAAACACCTTCGAATCATGGTTAAGCACAGCAGCAGAAGGATGATGGTTGGGCTCGTTTGGTAAACGCAGGATTTTGGAAAGGTTTTGGAAAGGCTGGGTCAAAGTGAAGACCTTAATCAAATTTGAAGTTGGACCAAGCTGTACATAAGAATACCCCCCCCCCCCCCCCCCCCCCCCCTAAACAAAAGACTAATTTAGGTTATTTCTTCTAACATTGGGTCTATAAGATATGGAATTATGTTTATATTTATTGCTATTATTATTTTGGACTATGTTTTCTTAAATAATGTCAGGGTTAAAAGCATGGCCAACAAGATCAAGCTTGTTTGTCGGTAGCAGATCCCTGAACACCAAAGCAAATCCCCAAATACATCACAGATATGGGTGTGTTTCAGAGGAACTAGCAAAGAGCCTGAGCTGCCTTTTATCTCGTCTAGACAGTGCCATCCTAACAGCCATCCTGCCTGCATCCCTCTAGAGATCCAAAATATAAATGAAAGAAAAAGTCACATTTTAAATTTAAATGTCTCAATGACTGCAAAAACAAATTGGCCCCGACCTGGCCCGCAGCAAAAGCACAAAATGTCAAAAACAAACACGGATTCATGTAGACAGCCACAGTGGGCTCGGAGATCTATTGTTATCATTCACATGCCAGTTTGCAGACATAAGCACATACATACATTAAATCTGGTGCGTCACAGGGATAAACACTGATGTTGCCAGCACTTTTTTAAAGACACGCTGGATTAAGCTGGAGCAATGACTGGCAGGGATTTCATTGTTCTGCAAACCCTGCCAAAGTTCAATATGCTATATGTTGGTTTTTTGCAATTGTTTTACTAGAAAATGTATTCCGAAGGGCTTTTAGTGAGTGGAAAACATATCCATCCATTATCTGTAGCTGCTTGTTCTGGTTTAGGGTGACGGTCATCTGCTGAAGCCCATCCCAGCTCTTTTCTGGCAAAAGGGGGAAAACCTCTAATCTTATTAAACAACCCCCCCAAAAAAAAAAAAAAAATTAAAAACACTGTATGAGTGTTTAAAAGAAAACAGTAGTGACTACTAAACGAGTCACTGTCAGGAAGCTTTTTGAGGCTTAACATTAGTTTAACATTAGCAATGACTTGATTTGTTTCTTTATTATCACTGTTTTAAATAATCCGTTGGTGTTTCGCCAAGAAAGACTGAAGCTCAAATCCCCTGTGGGGGAGTTATTTACTCTGTTTTCCTTGTGAATACCTTGGTTTTGCTTCCCATACTTCCTGGTGAAGTTTTTAGAAAAGATCATTTGAGGTCAAACTCACTGGCTCATGTGATCAGAGGAGTTTTTGGTTTCAATCCTGTCAAACAAACTCTACCGTTCGATGGGGTCGTCACCGATTCACTGGACCAACTTGCCTTCAGTGTTGCTGCTATTGTTGTGTTTTCTGTAGAAATTAGAATATTGAATAGAATAGAATAATTTGGGTGTACGCTTGTGTCTTTTTGATCCCACTTTTTGGTCAAAAAAGAAAGTGGATCCCACAGCCAGCTTGTCGTGTCAAGCGACACCATTGAAACACACAGAGGTGCCGTGTAAGAGACTGTTAACAATGATGTATGTGCTGCATCTCCTAAAACGGAACAAAACGGTACATTGTGTGCCTGGTCAAACAGAATAATGCATCTCACAGCCAGCTTGTCGTGATAAGCCCCAACATTAAAATACTACAGAGAAGAATAATTGGGCTAAATTTAGTTAAAAGCTGCATCTCAGTTGCAGTAAATTCCCAAAAGCGGCTGTCACTGCATCTGCTGATGATACCACACACGTTTATTACACTTTTATAAATAAAATTAAAGTTATTCTCACACTTTAGCAGTTCTTTTATCGAGTCCTGTCTATTACAAAGGCTGAAGCCTGATAACAATGATGGGGTTTCCCTGTGTAGAGTCGCACCCCCCACCCCCGTCAGAGAACATCCGCCGCGTCCGTTTAATAAAATTATTATCCTATGTAGCCTTAACATTGTAGCTTAAAAATGATTAGTATTTTTTGATGTGGCAGGAGTTTTTTTAGTTGTTTTATGGTGGCACAAATAGTTAATGAATACTGAATGTGAAGATAATTTGACTTTTTGCTACAACACATTTACAGGCTTCATGCTCTGGTTGGCTCCTCTGCCAAACCCAGAAACAACAAGCAAAATACAAAATAAATGTATATAGATATACATTTAACGTTAGTAATTTGCTTCAAGCGGTCTCAGAGTTAATTATCTATATTAATCTGACAATCACCTTTAAATTTAGTATTGATAATTGACTCAAGTCCACTTTGTGGTTCAGCAAAACAAAGAAACATCCTTGTGTTTAATTTTTTCTTTTAATTAAAAATACAACAGCAGCAGCGGCTTTTATTCTGTGTGTTGCATGTAATTATTTTAAATCTGACAGTGGCGCTGACATGAAAGTCCATCTTGCACCAGCAGAAACTCCACAGTGAAGATCTCCAACCAGAGCATCTTGACATTTTGTGCACTGAAACCGCAGCAGGCGTTGAGAAAACTTGGACATTGCTATCTGTGTGACTAATATTACAACTTTTATTACTGCATCCAACAATCCAACTTTCTTGTGTCCACTTTGGTCATTGAATAGGGATGTTTTTGAGAAGTCCCTCCTCCTCCTCGTCCTCTCCACAGAAGCAGAGTCCTTCCTCATCTTAGGGGCTGGCAGTCTTGTCATTTCAAAAAGGTTCATATCACCTTATCTTTTCAGAAACACCACCACACCTTCCACATCCTCCTTTAACTCTAATTTATTTTTCTCCCAGCATCACCTTCAACTTGGGTAACATTCAGGTTACTTTTTGTTATTATTCTCACGTCTTCACTTTGAAGTAATTCCGCCGTTATGCTTGCTGTGAGTCGATCTGGATAATAGTGCCGGCTAAATGCCTCAAATGTAATTGAAATGGTAAAAGAATATCTCTACAAGTCAAGCAAACTAGCCATAATTGGACAGGAGAAATAAAGAAATAATGCTGGAACAAAACGGCTGACACAGTGAGATGTCCCGCAGACGAACATTATTGCAATTAATTTGACAATGATGTATACAGCAAGACACCGTCTGGTTTTCTTACAAGCTACACTGACTGGGGGCATAATTAACAGTTTTTTCCCCTCAGCAACCAATCTGTTGACTTCACACGATATCCAAGTTTCCAGCCTGTAGTTTACTCCAGTTTATGCAGAGATGGTGTCGATGGGTCTCACTCAGAGGAACCAGACTTGCATAGTAACACCTGCAGCTGTCTTGAGGCTCTTTGTTGATCTTCTATCATCACATTTTGCGCTGTCTGAATCCTTTTGGAAAAAATACTCTTGTTTCTCGTTCCGATACTGAGACTTAACCTCTGACGCAGCTGCAGTCACCGCCTTCCTATCTCAATTTGTCGTCCCCACCCACTGCCGTCTCGCCGACCGGCATCAATCACCCCCACCTTGCGCTCCCTCCCCACCGAGTTCAAACGAACAGATCTTCACTTGTCCCTTTGTGCACATTTGGCCCTCTGGAGGAAGATAAATACATACGCTGCATTAATCATTCACGTCTCTCCAGATTTCAAATCATTTTTTTCTGACTCTCTTAAGGGATTCGAGGACTTTCAGCAGCGGGTCGCGGTGTTAGCTTTGTACTCCCCGGTGGGACATTTCCATTTGAATGAATATATCTGATTTGTGGGTTGCAGTTGGGGTTTAAGATGTCTCATTTTCAGACGTTGTGCTCTGCAAGATTGTGCATGTTTTCGGTCTCTGTGTGTTCGTGTGTTTTGCGCGCACACGCACCTCTGCTTTACAAAGATCCTGAAAATGTATATACATTTGTGCCAGAGGGTGTTTATCAGCACTATTGCATACCTATCATCTCTGTTCAGCGAAGTACAGCCATTCAAAGCAAATCTTAAGTCACGTTAAGGAAAACTTTTCCTTATCTACATAAAAGCAGTCTCCCCACCCTCAACCTTGCCTGGAGCACCAGTAGAATGAAAAATGGATAGAAACCCCAAAGGAAAGACGGGGCGGACGGGGGGGGGGGGGGGGGGGGGGGGGGGGGGGGGGGTCCATCTGTGAGCTGCATTCAAGGACAACACTGTGATCCATTTTGGAACAGTATGAAACAGGCCAGTGTTTTCTGTGGGGTTTGGACAGCCAGGCTTCTGGACGAACTGTGGATGCCACTGTTGTCTTGCCAAGCCAACTGCGATGTAGCAGATTAGAAGCGAATCATTGACTCCTTGTTTGTATCAGCGCGACTCCCTCATTCAGACTGAGAGATAATGAACAAATGCGGCTGATTGTTTCTGATCTGTGTTGTGGTAAATTACCACAGCAACAGGAATTGTTTTGCTTTACTCCAGTCTTCATAAAGGGCGCGTTTAATGTGATTTCATGTTATTCACCCCCGAGGTGTTAGGGTTTGGTGATATCTATTAATCTTTGTTCTCATTTTTTCTCCCCTCCTTCTCTGCTTTCCCTTTTGTGTTCTCTACTCTGTCACTTTACATTTTCACTTTCGCTCTTTTTTCCCCCAAATTGATGATTTAACTTCTGCTCTTTCGTCTTTTCCACCGTCTACTCCCATCCTCTCTTACAGAACCAGTTTCACCTGCAGATGTCAGCCCGTGTGCCTCCATCAACCCTGGGCAGCTTGCTGCTTTCAGTGCTGCAAGGGGGAGACGGGGAAAGGGACAGAGGAAGCCGAGGAGAAAGCAGCTGGGGAGGAGCAGCTGTGATCTGCCCCGGGTGGGACGAAGGCGGAGACAGCTTGCTGACTCACCTACAGAAGCACAGTGGTCCTACAGGTACCTGGCATTTGTCGGACATCATCAACCTGACCCGGATCACAGGAAGTAGGGATAAAAGAGGGGAAGCTAGCGAGGAGAGAAGGGAGGATCAAATGGAGGAAGAGGCTTTGAAAATCATCTCCACCACTTTCCTGCGCACCCCTTCTCCTATCTCCTCTGTCCTCCTACTGGGATCTGACCCTGAGTGTGTCTCTTCTGTGCTGCGGGCTGCTCAGCGCCTTGCTCCATCACTGCCAGCGCTGCAGTGGATCATGGGATACCCCCTATCTCCAGATTCCCTTCACACTCTAGGAGGTCCCCTCGGACTGTTGGCCTATGGGGAGGTCGGCCGCAAGCCGATAAGCTTCTATATACGGGATGCTTTGCAGCTGATTGGTCGAGCGGTCACCACAGCCACCATGACGAGGCCGGAGTTGGCACTTATCCAGAACATGGTGAATTGTTACGACAAACCAAACCGGCATGAACTCCGCTCTTCTGGACGATATAATGCCAAGTATGTATGTATGTATGTGTGTGTGTGTGTATGTATGTGTGTGTATGTATGTATGTATGTATGTATGTATGTATGTGTGTGTGTGTGTGTGTGTATGTATGTATGTGTGTGTGTGTGTGTATGTGTGTGTGTGTGTGTATGTATGTATGTATGTATGTATGTATGTATGTATGTATGTATGTATGTATGTGTGTGTGTGTGTGTATGTATGTATGTATGTGTGTGTGTGTGTGTATGTGTGTGTGTGTATGTATGTATGTGTGTGTGTGTGTGTATGTATGTATGTATGTATGTATGTATGTATGTATGTATGTATGTATGTATGTATGTATGTATGTGTGTGCATGCACACACTCACTGATTAAAGGCTCTTTTTACTTGAAAATACCAATTTTTAGATATCCCTTATATTTACCATTTTTTTTGTAATTGGCATCCTTATTTGTTCTGTTAATAATTTGTAGAAATTGAATTTGTTCATTGTTGTGCAACGGTCCCAAACAATATATTCCATCCATCCATCCATTATCTATACCCGCTGTATCCGTTTCCGGGTCACGGGGGTCTGTCGGAGCCTATCCCGACGCATATCAGGCGAAAGGCAGGGGTCCACCTGGACAGGTCGCCAGTCTATCCAGGGCCACATAGAAGACAAACAACCAATCACACTCACATTCACACCTAGGGAGAATTTAGGATGATCAATTAACCTACACTGCATGTTTTTTTGGACTGTGGGAGGAAGCCGGAGTACCCGGAGGGAACCCACGCAAGCACGGGGAGAACATGCAAACTCCACACAGAAAGACCCACCGGGCCGGGAATTGAACTGGGAATCTTCTTGCTGTGAGGCAACAGTGCTAACCACAAAGCCACCGTGCTGCCACAATATATTCCAGTCATTCATTTTTTTTTTTAATCTTGGTATTGCTGTGCCTTGTATAATTTGAACAGAGAAAAAGTCTGCAACTTAATTTTAATTCTTAAAAAAAAGCTGATGTGGGTGAGAGTGAGAGCTGTTGTGAAAATGCAGAATGACGTTTCATTGGAAATTGAGGTTGGTTGAAATTATTGCTACTCTTGAAAGGTGCCATTGAACGCTGCCCTGCAGGATGAATCCCACTCCTCCTCATTTTTTGTCTGAAGTATTTATTTGTAGTATTTCTCCTGACGTCATTATCAGTTTATAGACATCGAAGAGACACTCACGTGATCAAAAGAAGCATGTTTGAAGCTGTTCCAGCTCTTCATGCATGTGACTTGTAAAGTTGTGATTTTCCAAGAAACCTCTGAAAGGAGATGCGTCTTATACAGCATTCTGAGGTACAGAAAGTATGTCTCATCACCTTGCAACTAGTTCAACCGTTTGCAGCATCATCCCAGTGCTGCTAAATCCAATTGCAAAATATAATTTGATTAAGCTGTTGAGTGGAGGCATTATGGCTCAGATGGGTACCGCCTGAGTTATGATCTGGAAGTTTAAAGAATCTGTTTTCTGGCCTTTTGTGTAGACAGATTAAGACTTCATTAAGACTTAGTTTTGTAAACAGAACTTCTAAGATGTTAGGATTTTACCTCACCTCCAGCTCATCTCTTCTCAAATGGTCTTAAAAGACTGTTATCCAACTGGACTTCTTCTTTTTACGGTTCTTGAGAAGTTCTCAGCTCTGATCTGAGAAGCTTCTTCAGTTCAAACTGATTTTCTAAAGGCATTCATTCTTTGTGAGTAGTTGACATCATGTATGAGTCACTGACCCATCTGCCCCTCATACAGGTCATTGGGGTTGTTTTTTTTATCTACTTTCATACACATGAGAGGAGAGTTATAGTCGACAGCTCGTGTCACCAGGATAAAAGGCATACAGAAGTTCCTACAAACATTTCAAACGCTGCCTCCCTGCTCTTGTCTGATCCTTAAATACTCTTCATAACCTCTAGCGACTGGGCAAACAGAAGTGTCTGCTGGAAAATGTCTTGTGGAAACTGAAAATTATAGAGACTGAAGAAAGTAAACTGGACAAACCGTGTGACGTTGTATGTAGATGTCTGAAGAATGACTTTGAAGCCCACTTTTCTTGGCAGAAGCTGACCTCACCCAACTCCTAGTTTACTGCAGGTCATCATACTTCCAGCACAGGGTGATGGTGCGGTGAGACAACTTGGAAAAACAGGCACAGTCAAGATTCATGGCGAATACAACAAATACCACCGTACTTTGAATCACTACAGCAAACAGAAGATTGATCTCTGGAAAATTACGATGGAGATACTGGAAATATTTCACGTCTAGGCCTCTTCAGATGATATAAAGGAGTAAGAACTCACAATAATGTAACATTATGGTCCTATAATAAGACAAGACAAACCCTTTGCATTATTTTATTCTCTTTTAGTTCACAGCATAAAGGTGGCATGAAATAAATACATACTTATGAGGCACTTATGGCCTAGCCCTATAGCCTGTCTGCTCCTTTGTTAGATGTTTCAGATTCTCTTTCCCTCTTGACTGAAGTATCTGAAACGCATCATGAAGAAGCTCTGAAAGCGTCTATTGTCAAGACAGGTGTGCCTTGGGGTGAGCACAAGGCATCTGAGACTTGAAGATGTGGACTCTTATCGCAGGATGATTTTCTTAAAAAAGGAAGCTGGTGCAAGCTTTGTATAGGTGTTCACCAAATTAAAAACTTCAGTTTCCACTGTTATGGGTGCATCAGCTCAGGCACTGGGTGGCGCATCACAAGGAAAATGTTCTCCTCGCTGGTAGCCACAGCAACAGGTTCAGGAACATCCAGCACCAGGATCAAGATCAGCATCACAGAAACACTTGTTGTGGTCTCTTCTGGCTGCTTCGTTGACCCAGCGCAGCCTTCATTTGGGCACTGAGAGGGCAGTCAGCTGCACGTCCTTGAATATGATTGTTGCAGGAAATAAAATTTAGATTCCTTCCACAAAAACTTTTGTCAGACCAGCCATGATTTTTTCAATTTACTGCAACTAGCAACTATTTTAACGGTCGATTAATCTATTGCTTAAAGAAACGATGAATTGACTAATTGAATTATGAATTGATCATTTAAACCATTGTATTTAACTATTAGGTTTTAAAATGTAGCCTAAGATTGTTTAAGGAATATGCCAACTAACAAGAAAACATTGAAAATGATTACTTTAGTCAAAGCTATGTGATTTATTTAACTGTGATAAACAAACTGCTCACAAGATAATAAAATCAAGTACAGACATCAAAAAAGTCATCACTAACAGAGTAGAGTACTTTTTATAACGGTAACTGCTAGACCAATGAAGAGGACATGAAGTTAGTTGCTGTGAGAGAAGAGGATGCAGGGAGTAGGGTTAGATGGAGCCGAATGATTTGCTGCCGCAACCCCTGAAGGGAACCGCCAAAAGGAAAAGAAAACTGGAAGGCAGAGACATAGAGTTTTGTGCACATAGTCAAAACGAAATAACGCCAAGCATATTTTTGGTTATGCGTTTAAAATATTCTCTGCTCTCTGTATTACATACGGTGCAATTCTGCCTCAAGGTGCTCGCAAAGACACATGCGTGCTCTCACAGGTGAGGCACTCCTACCGGCAGAACACTATGTGGAAAAATATGTGGTGTCAACCACTTGAAACAGAGACATAAATATCTGCATTATTTGTTTTTTTTTTTTACATTTCAAGCTTTTATATTGACTGATATATCATGAAGCATCATGAGCACCATTATTCCTTTAAGATGTGTTGGTTCCAGTCCACACAATGAAACTGACCTGTGATGACGTAATCTACTGAAATAACATCTAAAACTATACTGCAAAAAAAAGCACATCTAGAAATGAGCCTTATAGTCCTAAATCTAATCAAATTTTTGCCAGTTGGGTAAGAAAAATGTTCTTCACAAGAATTCTTAAAGCTAGCAAAATAGTCTAGCCACAAAACAAAAAATAGGACTCATTTTCTATAAACAAGACTTTTATTTTTTTAATTTACTGTCTCAGAAATGAGTTTTTGCAGCGTCGGACTGCCAGCTCTGCTGGAGCTACCGCGGTCATCTGTCAATAGGCAGACGGCCAAGGCGAGCCCAGGTTTGGCTGACTGGCTTGATCGACGCAGCTAATGTGACACGATGAGCTCAACGTGATGACAGCGAAACACTGACGCCACAGACTGTAAAGTAGCTGCCACTCAAAAACAAGCACCTAATTACAACTTTACATCATTTTTCCTGATGAGGTACATAAAAACTAATCACCCCGTACAGCTGTCATAGATGTGACGTCTGGGTATGGAGAACAAAACCTTTGGGTTTTTTTTTTGGGCTGCAGGATGCAAATATGTTTGTTTCAGCCATAAATTTGGTCATTTTTACATTTTTAACATGAAGATCATTTGAGATTACTTCTCTTTTGAAAACAGCTGCTAGTGGTCACTTGAATTGCAACTTTCCCTGCTTCCACCATCATTTCAGCTTGGAGAACCAGAGTTTGACCCTTGATCTATACATTTAAATAACCCAATGGCATCACAATGACAAACTGCAATTAAATTCCACTGGCCACACCACTAAATCTCTATAAGCTCATTAGCTTTCTGAGTGACACTTTGGCATTTTTGCGGTGAACTGCTGGCTTCACTTGTGCTTCCACACACTCTGGCTGCTGCCCTTGTTTGTCCTCTGCACCATGGGGGTGCTAACTTCTGAACAGCGATGTTGTACTGGGGAGGAGGTGAGGAGGAGGTCTTTTAGGGCATAAACATTCACAGTCTGACACCAGACGGTTTGTGTGTTTTCCTCTGTGCCGTTGCCACTCTTTCAATCCCTGAAGCTTTCAGAAAGGCCTCTGACAGCTGGTCTTGATACAAGTAGAGGCACACAAAGAAATCAATGTTTCATTTAAAGTAGAACAAACATTTTATAATATTTGAGCACAGTCAGCAACCTAATTAAGTCACATGTGGCAGATAGGTGAAGAGCTGAAGCCCTGTGCTATAAATTCACTCCAAAGTCAAATCTTTTGCTATTTCAGTTGACATGGATCATTCTTCAAATGGCACAATGGATAAAACAGCAGGTACTCAGCTTCTGCAGTCACGTGGTGCTGGGGAACGGAGGATTTGTGGTAGAGGCTGAGGCCGAATGCAAATATTGAGCAAGGATGGTGGCTGCCAGCAGAGAGTGATCATCAGCAACACACCCATCATCACCGGGTAGATTATCACGGCACTTTCTCTCACTCCTGCTGTGTAGTTTGGGGTGCTAGAACCATTAGGCGCAGAAGGTTCAGTGCCGAAATGGGTAGAGTGGGATTAGGCCGTTGTTTTTAAACAAGCTTATTATGTTGAATGAGATTTTTATTGCAACTAGCCACATGTGAAGTATTTCCCTAATACAGACTTACACTAAGTCAAGTCAAATCAAGCTACTGTGCTGCGCTTTTCCAAGACGCAACTGACCAATGTACTCTCGGTTAGCAAGTGGCCAACTTGGCTCTGGCTTAACCTGGATTTAAACTCAAAGTTGAACCCAATTGCAGTGTCCGAACAAGAAGAGGTTTAGATGATCCATAGTGAAACCCTTTACCTATGGTGAGCAAGGTTGATTTTGGAATTTACAAATAGCCTTTTTTGGAGAGAGCACCTGGTCATATCTACCCGGCCATGTATCTCCCCCATCTCTCTAGATTTCTTCTAATCTGAACTCCTGCTTGTGAGCATTGCAGTATCGATCAGCTGCATCTTAGCAGATGTTTAACAGAAATGCCAAATACTTGTTTGGTGACAACTGTGACATTCCCGCAGCAGATTACAGTGCTGACAATAACAGCATAAGTGCACTTTTAAAACTCCAAGCATGGCAGCAAACTCTTATGCGAAGTCTTAATGAGTTTTTAACAAAAATTAATGTTCTTCAACCATCTCAGACTTCATCAAGACACCAGGGAAGGTCACACTCACAAGGTCACCTCCTATGGAGGCCCAATTAGAACATAGTCTAAACTTTCACAATGGACCATTTATAATAAAGTCCTTTGCATTATAGTGTCTGTGACCTTATTTCTGGCCTGAGATAAGAGGGGTCATTCCATCACACTATTTAAACCCATGTGGTTTAGACTCCATGCTCTCCCTGCATACACCCTGATTCATATCCCTCCCTTACAGCAGCCAGATATGGCGTTGCTCTGGAGAGACCCTAACAAAGCTGAAGGAAGTGAGAGACTTCCGCGTGGAAAAGGCAATTAACAGCTCAATGCCCCAAGGGACAGAGCGGGTAAGGCAGGGGGGAGAGAGGAAGTCTGGAGATATAAGCAAGTGAGAAAGGTGTGAGGAAGGAAGAGAAAAAAATTACAATTTTACTGTTTCAAACTGAATCAAATAAAGAAATGAGGATAAAGCCAAAATAAAATATAAGCAACTAACTACTTTTGATGCTGCTGTTCCAAAAGATCCCTCTGTGCCTATTCCAGAAGATACAGTACATTAGAGGGAAGCAAGAACATTGTTAAAGGCAAATATATAGATGTAGGACTAAAGGGATGAGTTAGAAAGCAGCAAAAGAAAAGTAAGAAATCATGTGAGGGATGGAGATAAAAACAGGACAAGGAAGCCAAACGGATAGAGGGCTGTTGTTATCAGAGAAATCGGCCAGTCACTGCATCTCACTCAACGCAGCTGCCACGCTGATTCCATCTTCATGCAAAAGATTAAAACCATCGAAACAAGCAAGTCTTGTATCATCCCCAACGCACAGAAGAAGACAGAGGCAGTGAAGTCTCTCCCAAACTAAAGGAGATGGAGTGATAAAAGAACCAGACACAGGCTTGGGACATTCTTATAGAGTCATCACTTACCGTCCACTCGACTGACATTCGGTTGGGGTGTGTGAGCTGGGACCAGGTGCCAAGTGAGAGGAGGCCATCCCTCTCTGACACTGCTGGCTAACTTATCAAGTTGCTTTGACATCCACAATCATTCTTTCAACACAGCCTCTGGCCTGATGGAACAAAACAACCCGCAGGACCCGTAACGAAAAGGTGGCGTTGCTTGAAAGTGTGCCGCACACTCCTATCTTGCGTTCCCATCTGCAGACATGAATCCAAAAGCATCGCAGGCAGTGAGAAATGAGTGTTTTGTGCTTCCATGCTCAGATAAGAGATGTAACGTAAAGCCTCCATGGTTGTTTTACTTTATTTTTTATTTTCTCCTGTGGCCAGCAAAAGCCATTACGGTATGAGTTTGTAGCGGGTCAGCCTGATGAATCTACTGTCTATAAGATATGATGATTCAGCCCGGCTTTTACCATGAGTGATTTCAGCTTAAGGCGAGCCTTGCACTTCAGCTTTATGGTCGCAGAGACAAAGAGAGCTGCTGATGTGGAAGCATAAATTAATGCGGAATGTGATGGGAATGACTCTCAGATCAGGGACTTTTTTAATCGGGTTCTTCAGATTTCTGGCAAGGCTGACATGAATTTAAATGGGATGACTGGGGCCACTGAACAAATCCACAAGCAAAAACACACAAACCCGTAAAACTTGTCTCGGAGGAGGGGCTAATGAAGCACAGGGTCAATTTAGTCTGTTCATTATCTCATGTGCATGCTGTGATTGATGAAGAACTCGCTCTAGCAGCCGTCACAGTCCGCACACATCACGCCGTAGATCTAACATGGAGATGCAAGTAGAGGAAAGACAAAAGTGAGAATAATACAGAGAGCAAGGGAGGGGATTTTTTTTTCAGCTCAACCACCCTTTTTCCATTTACAGAATAAAAAAATCAATTTCAAGATTTGACCTAGACATCATTTATTGTTTTTGGTTCATCACCCAAACCAAATGCAGTGATCCCTGTACACGTTAACATTTAAAGAGCCACTCCTATGATTTACAACTTCTTACTATCTCCAAAGCAAGTTCTATTTCATCCCATCCAGATGGGATGAAATGGTATTTGCATGCCGCACGGAGACGTTCCCCAACTACAGCCACATGATCAAACACTAAGGTCTAGCAATTCCCCATGTGAATTTAGAGGGCAGTGCAGAGATATACAGTATGTATGAATGGGGAAGGCTCTGCCTAATGCCATGCAAAGACTGACGCAGGGCCGCCAGGCAAGTGAGACGAATAGCAATGACTGTCTGTATGGACTCACAAATAGGATGAGATCCTCATTGCACTGCATTAACTTTTAATTATTACTCTCTGGAAGATGCAATTACGCATCTGAGACCAGACTTCCTAAAGCGCCGTAACCCAACTGTTTCCATCCGCGCCCCCATTCCTAACTTTTGCCTTAATTTTAATCATGTTGCTGATGTAATTTCAGCCAACATTTCTACATTTGTAAAGTCAGTAATCTTGTGTGCATGTGCCATCCTATTTTTCACTTCGATTATCTCTGAAATAATTTTTTTTTCCTTTTTCTCTCTCTCTCTCTCTCTGAGGTTTCTCTCCAACACTTCTTTCACTGGGGCCACAGGACTGATTCAAGTGGATGCCGGTGTCTCTCGGATCCTGTCCTCTCAGCTGTTCCATGTCTGGAGTCTAAAGAGAGGGGCTCTCGGCCAGCCAGCTTGGGTTACCGTAGGCCAGTGGACCCGCGGCCAACTGGACTTAGACGGGGACATCATGGGATTGATGGGTGGGCTTGGGAACAGTCAGGGACAAGGCCTTGGGGCTGGTGTGAGGGGAGGAGATGGACAAGGGAACAGTAATATAGGAGGTCGCTGGAGGCCAGGACTTTCCGTTGAGGGACACCGACTCAGAGTGGTGACGCTGGTTGAGCATCCATTTGTCTTCACACGAGAGGTGGACGAGGATGGACTGTGTCCAGCTGGTCAACTCTGTCTGGACCCTAGAACCAACCGATCTGACATCATCCAGGGGCTCTACAACCAGCTTCACAACCCAAACTCTACAACCGTGGACTTGGAGGGCTTTGGTGAGTTCGGTTTTGGGATTTATCCATTATAAACTCCGTTGAAGTACGGGGTAAATTACAATTTTATAAATTATAATTTCCACTCTTAAGAAAACTTCTACACCTTTTTCTATTCTTAAGCATCTATACTGCATGTCAAGACCGAGGTGTATTTTTGAAGTGTTTTCCATAAGGAATAATGAATGGTGAATGCGGTTAAGAAATATATCAGGTTCAATGTCAAGGGCTCATCTCTACAGCTGCATCTCAATTTCATGAATGAAGAACATGAAAGGCCTTACATCAATAAGAGATGAAGACCGCTCTATCAAAAATACATCAGGTGCAACATTTGACTCAAGAGATTACCGGGCAACTATACAGCCCACAGTTTGACAGTAAAATACAACCGACTTTGACTGTTTTTTTTTTTTGTTGAATCTACAGATTGCAGACTTAAGACAGCAGATGACATTTGCTTACAAGCTGATGTAGAAACTGGTTTGGCTGATGTCTACTTTAAAATATAAAAGAACGTGTCTGATGAAACAACTCCATATGCCACCGCTTGTGCTTGGACGATTGCAGACATCTGCGCGAAGCAAAAGGAGCTGGCACACTCTGATTTCTGAAATTATAAAAAGAAGAGTGAAATCAAGGAAAAAGTGGCACAAAGTGCATTTAATATTGCCAGTTCCTTCACTTTTTTTAAAAAATAAGTATTTTATGGGTTGTTAATTTTTTTGAATCTCAGTACGTCATATTAATAAGTGTAGTCCTAGCCATGGTGCCAGGGTCATTAAAAATGTCTAAGCTGAAGTGTCTTTTGATGATCCATCAGCAATTTTCACGATTCATTGCTGTGGACAAATTCCCAAATGTGCAAACCATGCACTTCCAAAGCACCCATATAAATGTCCGAGTGAATACATTTTAAATCATAATCACTTCTTTCCTTCCAGATTTGCCAGACGACCTGAGGAAATGCTGCTATGGGTACTGCATAGACCTGCTGGAGAAGCTGGCAGAAGACATGGGCTTCAGCTTTGACCTGTATATAGTGGGAGACGGGAAGTATGGCGCGTTGAGCGGGACGGGACGCTGGACCGGGCTCGTGGGGGACCTGCTAAGCGGGGCTGCCAACATGGCCGTCACCTCTTTCTCTATTAACTCTGCCAGGAGCAGAGTCATCGATTTCACATCACCCTTCTACTCCACCAGCCTGGGCATTTTGGTACGATTGCTTGAAGTCATCATTAATTTCGTTGACATTTTACATTTGCATTTTTATAACTTCAGGAGACACAAGACATGCTGTTAAAATATAGTCCGTGGCAGCATCACAGTCTTTAGTGTTCTTCTCTGTCGCTGCCATTATTCTAGTATTATCTTCTTAATTTCTGCCCTTTGAGCTCCTAATCCTGGTCTTCTGGTGAGAAAGGGGAGATCATTCTTTGGGCAGTTATGACTTTGTGGAGTTTTCACTGAACATGTTAATTATAAAAAGATCAAAAAGAGAGTCAGCTTAAAGGTCTCATATCATTCCTTTTCTCATTTTCATTCCTGTTCATATTGACCATGTGGCGCATTAGAGTTGTTTACTTTGATTACAGCTCAAGAACTCTTTAGATCTATTACAGTGCTTACATACTGGCATTTCTTTGCCAGACATTTACCCCTTTTGCTGGTCACAGTGCCAGTATGGACGAGTCACTTTCTAGAAAGGCATAAAATCTGATTGCCTCTTTTTCCAGTCTGCTGAGGTAGACAAAAGGGAGTCAGAATGAAGGGACCGGCCATGTATGTAAGGGCCATCCAGGACACTCCCAGCTGTTGAGGAAGACTCGGACTATTCCAGCAGTTGGTTGAAGAAGACCCAGACACTTCCAGCTGTTGAGGAAGACCCGGACTATTCCAGCAGTTGGTTGAAGAAGATCGAGACACTTCCAGCTGTTGAGGAAGACCCGGACTATTCCAGCATTTGGTTGAAGGAGACCCAGCCACTTCCAGCTGTTGAGGAAGACCCGGACTATTCCAGCATTTGGTTGAAGGAGACCCAGCCACTTCCAGCTGTTGAGGAAGACCCGGACTATTCCAGCAGTTGGTTGAAGAAGACCCAGCCACTTCCAGCTGTTGAGGAAGACCCGGACTATTCCAGCAGTTGGTTGAAGAAGATCGAGCCACTTCCAGCTGTTGAGGAAGACCCGGACTATTCCAGCAGTTGGTTGAAGAAGACCCAGCCACTTCCAGCTGTTGAGGAAGACCCGGACTATTCCAGCAGTTGGTTGAAGAAGATCGAGCCACTTCCAGCTGGAGGAGCCGCAGCGTTTTTATTGACTGTACTGATGCTGTACATGCAGCTGAGTCTGTCTAGTTATACTGCTCAGATCTTCCAACATATCAACACACACATCACACACACGCACACACACACACACACACGTCACTCTCTCGTCCACGTGCCTCTCATGCGCATGCATGCCTACACATGCTCAACCCGTTAAAAGGACATGACACTTTTATAATATGAAGAAAGCTGACAGCAACATCTCCTCCGCTATGATTTTCTTGTAAATGATTTATTTACCATGAATGCAATGAACATGACACGCACACAACGTCCAGTCACACTCTGTTTCCAGAATGCTGGTTTCGTGTATGTAAGGACACACGGTTGCAGGATTTTCCTTTCTTCTTAGGGCCCCTATGTTAAGGCCAATGGAGTAAAATTGGTGGCCCACTTTTATTTTCTATGTACTGCAGTAAGTAGTCCATTGGCTTCCCCTTCCTTCCCTCCACTCCCCATGACTACGCTGTTATTGGTTATCCTCCTAACCATTCAGATGCATTATGGGTGTGTCACATGCCACAGGGACAGAATCAGTTGGAGAGTGTTTATTTTAGAACTGAATCCTGGAATCTAAGGGGAACCCATGTGGTCATACAGATAGATACAGTATCTTACACCAGATGTGACACCAGTTCGTCTGCGTGGGTCGTCATCAGGGTCGGATAACTCGTTCCCATGGAGGCCTAAACATTCCAGTACTATAGATAAACAGTACTAGATTATTATTCAGCTGAGACTGTAACCCTGTTGATTATATCATATAAGTGCTCTGATGAAATTATGAAATGGCAAAATCAAACAAAAGGGAAAAAAACAGCCTAAAATAATAATAAAAAGTAATGTATCCAGTATCCAAAAAAAAGTAATTTTATATATTCACTTGCTATTTAATATAATATAATATAATATAATATAATATAATATAATATAATATAATATAATATAATATAATATAATATAATATAATATAATATAATATAATATAATATAATATAATATAATATAATATAATATGATATAATATAATATAATATAATATAATATAATATAATATAATATAATATAATATAATATAATATAATATAATATATATTCACTTGCTATTTTACATAAAAAGGAAAATATGAAAATAATCAAATGAATATGAATAATCTACAGAATCATTATTTTCATATAAAATTCTGCATACACTAGATTGTAGGCTTAGTTATTCACATATGTACAATAATCATTAGTTTTCACAGATTATTTTCTCTTAATATATTTTTATTTTTAATTATATCACTTCAGCCTTGTCGAATATGCCCACTTGGGAAAAAAGAAATGTTTTTTTTCTATCATCTATTGTGATCATAGAGAACTGTTTTGATTCACCAGGAATGGAAATGTTAGTTATTCAAGAAATTTCTTCCTGAAATATAAGGAAGTTATCTTAAGGAAACCACAGAGGATAAATATTAATATCACATTACTTAACAATTAAAAGAAAAATCTTTCTATCCTAAGGGCACATACTTAATTGGAGAAAGAAACAAAATAATTCATGCGTGTGAGTAGAAAATGAAATGAATGCCCACAATTAAACATCTAGACATTTGTCTAAAGACGTGCGACCACCAGTATCTTCCCAGTATGTTGAGGACTTTAGAGGGTTATTCAGTTGTTTCTAAAGCTATTTGTGTCTGAGAAACGATGTTTCAGACTATGATCTACATTATGTTCACAGTTTTGCATGTAACAGTTCAGTCAGTCTCTTGTTTATTTCTGGCCTTCCAGGTTCGCAGCCGAGACACCGCAGCTCCCATCGGAGCCTTTATGTGGCCACTCCACTGGTCCATGTGGGTGGGCATTTTCGTCACGCTGCATCTCACAGCGCTCTTCCTCACCTTGTATGAGTGGAACAGCCCCTTCGGCATGACTCCCCATGGCAGGAACAGGCTGCGCGTTTTCTCCTACTCCTCCGCCCTCAATCTCTGCTACGCAATACTGTTTGGACGCACCGTCGCCACCAAGGTAAAGAAGCCCTCCTCTCTGTGATGGATAGACATCACGCTGTGTTGAGCAGAAAATAGAAATTGCTCAAAAAGGAGGGGGGTGGAAGAGATGTGCATTATGGGAATGAGTGCACAAATGACAAAAGACGAGAGGGGGGGTGCATGGGAAAGATGATAGAGATTGCCAAAGAAGAGAAAAGATTGATAGGGTAGAAGTTAAGAGGAAAAGCAGTGATGAAGTGGGAAGGTAAAGGAAGAATAATGCACATGCAGGGAGGGAAAGGGGAAAGGGTAAGTGCTGACAGAGACTTAGGAGTTACGGTGGGGATGATGGGGAAAGATAGAGGTGGTAAAAGATGTAGAGATCACAGGTTAACTCCCCAAAGTAGTCAGAGACAAAGTTTAAAACAGGAAGGCAGGAATGAGGGCTGCTTAAAAGGTATGAAGGTGAGACAAGGAAGGACAGAGTAGGAAGTCTGACAGAAGATGGAGGGGTGGGGCTGAAAGGGGAAGTGTAGAGATGAAAAAAGGAACAGTTTAGGGCTGATGTGAAGGGGAAAAAGCACGTAAGTGGGCAAAGTTTCCAAACACGAAAGGTAGTTTGAGAGAAAAATTTGATTTGTTTTTGTCCGTTAATAAATATGCGACGTGAAAAAGCAATCTGTTTTTCTATAAATATATACAGAAATGCATCTTATTTCCATGTTGTCTGAAATAAATATGAAAATATATTAAACGTACCTTTTGCAGAAACACAACGTGTCAGATTTGACAGATTGTGTCACACCCACAGTCACACACAAGCAGCCACAATACATTTGAATAATGACCATCTTCTGCATTCTTTGTTTTTCTAAGTCTTCCAAAATCCATCATCGTAATAACTTATGGCTGCTCTTGAAATTTTCAGGCTGCAGTGTCACATCCTAAAACGCCGTCCCTCCGCTCTGAGAGCGTGCAGCTCATCGTCATATTTCTTTAAAATGCATAATCAAGCTTTGTCCCTAAATGGGGCTACACAGACGACTTAGGAAGAAGAGAGGCGACGAGAAAGACATCCCTGTGGCTGAAAGGTCACAGCACTGATCTTTGGACTGGAAATGTGTCGGTTAACAGTTGTGGTCATTAGCAGCATTTGTGAGGCGTTAAAATTTCCTTCAACGGCACTCTGAACCTCTGGTTGCTGAGTCAGAACCAAGCTGTGACGTTAATCAGACTCTGAGGAGAACAAGGAGGATGAATCGATTGCTAAACCTTTATTGGAAAGTTCAGTTTTAATATTTGTTTTAATCTATCCGTGCATCCATTAGCTGGATCCATTTTATTCAGTAGAGGGTTATGGAGAGCTGGAACCTTTCCCAGCTGATAGTGGGCGAGAGGCCGAGCACACCCTGAGCACATCACCAGACTATCACAGGGCTTGTACTCTTAGACTCAAACTGATATTGAAACAAATCTATGGGCCAAATGTTTTCAGTTGTTCCAAAAACAAAAACATATGAGCAACAGTGAAAGGAACAGATCATTGGGTTTCTGTTATTGGCTGCTTTCCTCTGGCTACTATTCACAGGGGTAATTGACCGTTTCTTCCAAGGCCAAGGAGCGTCATAAACTAGACTGAGCTACTGCACTGGCCATGAAGTGCTGAATGCAACTATAAATTAAAATTAAATTTGAAATTAAATTCATTCATTCACTTATTTTCCACACCTGCTTCGATCCTGCTCAGGGTCACAGGGGCCCAATGGAGCGAGTCCCAGCCGTCAACGGGCAAGAGGCAGGGTACACCCTGGTCACCAGTCTGTCATAGGGACACCTACAAATACATTTAAAAATCAGTGCCTCACCAAACAAAGCAACATAATGTTATTTCTGTAGAGAATACTTTTATCCAAGGTAAATTACCAGTAAAGTTTTAATGGAAAAGTGGGAGTCACCATCTTTCTCAGGGACTGAAGCCTCAACTCTCCTGATACTGTTGCACTAGCCAATCACAGACAGGGAAAGTTTGTGCTCATGCCTGTGTGGAGTTGGGGAGTGGGTGTTTGGGAGAGTTCATTATGGGGTGTTGCCAGGAGGCGTTGGAGGGAGGGTATGACGGCGAACACATGTTGTGTTCGTGTTTCGTTTCAAATAGCAGACAAACTGCTTTCCCTGCCTTTAACATCGCCAAAGGTTACTCATGACGAGGGTGGATGTATAATGTGTAGCACAATGAGCTGTGCTCATCTGGCATTTCCATTCCCGCAAAAACCTAAACACCAAAACGTCGCGAAGAAGAAACCCGTAAACACCACAAATTAAAAAAACTGTCAAATGTCCCAAAAACCTTTTTAATGCTTTCATGAGGTGGTTTTTCAGACGTCTCGATAGGCCAGTTTAGCTCAAAAGTGTAATAGAAACATTGCCAGCTGTTTTTGGCCTCATTTATATGATCCAGTTGTTCTATGACACGTCAATCAATGCATTTCTGCATTACATAAGGATTTTTCCTTTGAATAATAATTTGCAACAGCAGTAGACGCAGTCCCAATAATCAGTCCAAAAATACAGATGCTTCCGTCTGTCTTCTTCAATGCTGAGATCTTCTTCTTCTTTGAGAAGAAGTCTGACGGGATTCTAAGAGTTACTCGCATAAAAAGAAAAACACAGTTCAATGGTTAAAACCTGTTCCCCGCAGCGGTACTTTGTCTCAATATCAGGATTAGTCAATTTTGTTTTGAGAAAAAGTGTAATGGAAACCCACCTTGTGTCTCTTTGAGTTAAAGAAACTACTTGGACTCTGGACTGGCAGGGAAAAAGAAAGACAACGCAATAAACATATACTCAAGGAGGCGATTGAGACAAAGGTGTGAACTCAAGAGAGATGTGAACATAGGAGGTCAAACGGGAACTTAACACACAAAGAAAAAGCAGCTCTTTCTCAAAACCAAATTTGGCAGCTTGTATTTGGCAAGTAAAACTTGGGAGAACATACCTCGGATGATGCACTTCGCTGTACTTGATGACATCAGTAGCATTTAGTATTTTTGGTTTAGTTTTAGTTTCATTTTAGTCTTGGTTTTAGTCATTGAGGCATTGACTTACAGATAAACAAAAAAACAATGCCATACAGTACAAACATCCTTAATTATTTCTTTTGCGTAATTAGAATTATAGAAAAAAATAAGTAATTACAAAAAGGAAGCTGCAAACATAAAAAAAATACAAGGCGCACACCAAAAAAACGTTTCAGTTAGTTTTGCATTAATAATCTTAGTTTTAGTATATATAAAAATCTTTATTTTTCTTTTTTTTCAGTTAACAGGATCATACTTTTTAACTATAAAAACTCTGTTTATGTCTTTTTAAATATCGATAATCTTTACTTGTACAGCACAATCCTAAAACACATTCAAACTCAGAAAATGAAAATATTCCATTCATCCATCCATTATCTGTACCCGCTTAATCCGTTTCCGGGTCACGGGGGTCTGTCGGAGCCTATCCCGACGCATATCAGGCGAAAGGCAGGGGTACACCCTGGACAGGTCGCCAGTCTATCCAGGGCCACATACAAACAACCAATCACACTCACATTCACACCTAGGGAGAATTTAGAAGTATCAATCAACCTACCCTGCATGTTTTTGGACTGTGGGAGGAAGCCGGAGTACCCGGAGGAAACCCACGCAAGCACGGGGAGAACATGCAAACTCCACACAGAAAGACCCACCGGGCCGGGAATTGAACCGGGAACCTTCTTGCTGTGAGGCAACAGTGCTAACCACTAAGCCACCGTGCTGCCCTGAAAATATTCCATAAAAATCTAATAAAAAGCAAAAGAGTAAAAAAGTGACAGTGGTTGTTATGAGCCAAATGAGTTCTGAACAGTTGGAAATATTGTGTTTGTCATCTTCTCTGAATTAATTTAGATTTTTCTTTTCTGTGTTCTGCACTCTGGGACCTGTGTGATTTACACCTCCATTCACAATTAGCACGAAAGCTGTGAAAAACACTTTCAGCATTTAGGTTCACATTAACAACCCTTTGCTGTTTTAATTGTAGACTTTTAGCAACCATTGCCTAAAATAACTGAGATCATACGATGTTGCGCTAACACGTCATCTAAAAGCCCGTCTTGTAAAAACAAAATAGGCATTTTTGAATGCGAACAAGTATGTAGGCTAAACTGTCAAAGTGAGGGTGTTCGAGTGAATCAAGTGTCTATTTTAAATTCTGCTTGAAAAGCTTTACGTCGAACAATGCTTCATTTCTTCTACATGCCTCATCAGCTGTGAGGATGCTGACATTTTGCATGGGGATAGCAGCTGAAGGCTCATTATTTAAGATTGTTTGTTGCCATTTAGCTCCAGCTTTTAAATAATGCCTCTTTTACAGGATTCACATCCTAAATCCATTCGTCTAAACTTTACTTGTAGAGCACTTTTCAAGCAGACGTGCATCCTAAAGGGACTTTACAGAGCAAAAGGAAAACTTAAAAGGACTCCAGCGTGGATGCAAAACAAAATATAAAAGATTCAAAGATTCAACATCTCCTCCAAATGTAATTTGCAATGTAACTTATGAAACAGAAGTGGGTTTACAATGCCGATGAGAGAGGCTGAGAGTGAGCCTTTCAAAAGATTTGTAATTATTTAAAATGCTTAGATTAAATGGCATAAATGAATTGGCAATAACTGTCAACTTACCTCCTGCCGGAACCCAGAACATTTTAAAAGCCGATTCTGGTATAGAGTGTATTCAAAGTGACGTATTAATAACATAACGTTGCAGAAATCAGACGGGCGCAGCATGCACATTGACAAGTGTATTAAAACCACCTTAAACGTAATGTGATCTGTTGTAAGAATTTAATTGATTAAAATGTTAATTCACACCAGTTTCTCTCTGGATTGATTTGTGTAAGTAGAACATTTAAAGGAAGGATAGTTCTGATGTATCACACAATTCTTTTCCCTTTAGAGGTCATTAATATTGCCTCATCTGTTTCAATCTTAACATGTCTTCTGGATCTTCCTCTGTCGCTCCAACCAACTGCTTCATCTCAATCGTCACATCCACAAATGTCTTCCCCGGTCGTCCCCTCTCTCTCCTGCCTGGCAGCTCCATCTCCAGCATCCTTCTACCAGTGTATTCATTATCCTTCCTTTTTGTGTCCAGGCCATCTCAGTCTAGCTCCTCTCACTTTATCTCCAAGGTGTCTAACCCTGACTGATGTGCTCATTCATGATCCTACTCATCCTCCTCACTCCCAAAGAAAATCTTAACATCCTCAGCTCTGCCACCTCCAGCTCTGTGGTTGGCGATGCTGTCTCTACGACTTAGAGGATTTCTTGTCTTGCTACGATCTTGTGACCTTTCCCTTTACTCTGGCTGCTCCTATTCTCTCCTAACTCCATACGCTCTTCTCCACCCATGCCACCCTGCCTGGTCTCTCTTCTTCACCTCCTTTTTTACATTCCTCATTGCTCTTGAGGTCATGAAATTAAACTTCTGCACCTTCTTCACCTCTACTCCTTGCATATTTCCCTATTATTTACAATTGATGTACTTCATCTTGCGTTGAATAAGTCCCAATCTGGGCCAGAATTGGGCTAACTCTCCAGTACTTTAAAAATCCTCCTAGAAACTCTTTAGCACCCATGAATAAAATTGCAATCAAAACAGCGCTGGAGTCTAATAGGAGCTGGAGATGATCGGACTTTTGGTGCGATTTCATAACAACCTTATTTCTTGGAAGTGTAACACACAAAAATATAGACTGTGGTAACTTGATACAGACTGTAAATATATAGTGAGGCTCATAATGTAGACAGTAATCTTCAATAAAGGTCAAGGCTTTACTACTTGCTGCAGCTGGCCCTAATTCCTGCTCTCTCTAGCACATATCTCTTCCTCTCCAGGTTTCTTTCACCTGTTCTCTACCCTCACCACAGATCACAATCTCATCTGCAAATCCTAATGTATGGAGACTCCTCATCTGCCATCCTGATCTGTCAACCTCTGACGGGATTCAGGGAGTCTGGGGCGGATTCTTGGTGCAGTCCCATTTCCACTTGTTATCCATCTGTTACACCTATTCCGACTTTACCCCTCACTGCTCTCTTGCTGGCCTCATGCAGGTCACGTACCACTCTAACATACTTTTCTGTAACTCCAGACTACTTCATACAATACCGCAAATACGTCCTCAGTGCTCTGACATACACTTTCTCTAAATCTACAAAGATACAGTGCATCATCTTCTGACCTTCCCTGTACGCCTCCATCCATCCTTCTCAAAGCAAAGATCGTTGTTAGATGTCTCTTGTTATCTCAGTTTACTCCATATAGCTCCATGTCATAACTTGTTTTAATGTTTAATATTTGTCAATAGGAATGATGTTAAAATAATCATGATGTGTTTTTTTCTCTTTTTTTATTTGACTAAAGGAAAACAAGTCCAAAGGAAAAAGCATTTTATGCCATTCATCTCCTTTCTGCAGACTCCTAAATGCTGGACAGGGCGCTTCTTGATGAATCTTTGGGCTATTTTCTGCTTACTGGTGCTCTCCAGCTATACCGCCAACCTTGCTGCAGTCATGGTCGGGGAGAAGACCTTTGAGCAGGTTTCAGGAATCCATGACGACAAGGTTAGGATGCACGCAATGACACAGACTTGGAAATGAAATAGTGTTAACATAGTGCGCACACACACACACACACACACACACACACACACACACTCGCACACACACACACACACACACACACACACACAGTGCTACATGTAAACACGTTCTAATCTGACTTAAGGAAGAGCTAATGAGAAGGAAGTGGAATTATTTGTAAGGGATTATCACTTTTCAAACACATAAATCAAGTTGGGAGTTCAGGGCTCCACTGGATTTAATTTATTTCGCTCTCCCATCTCCATTCCAATCCTCACCATCTCCTCCACCATCACCATATTGTGTCACTTCCACAGCTCCACCACCCCTCCATGGGGTTTCGTTTTGGGACAGTGAGGGAGAGCAGTGCTGAAGATTACATGAAGAAGAGTTTCCCAGAGATGCACGACTACATGAGACGCTTCAACCAGCCCACCACCCCAGAGGGTGTACACATGTTAAAGTAAGGCGCAAGAACACCCCTTCATAAAGATGTAAATCAACCCTATTTAAGCAATTAAAATGAAATAAAGCCCTAAACATGCTCTTCAGATTTACATCTGCGGTTGTTTATTCTCTGTGCACTCAGTTTTCATGCACACTATGCATAACAATTTCTTCTACTGAGAAATGGTGCAAATGCAACAAATTTACAGCTGCCAGAGGCAATTTTATTATAAAAACTACTTTATGTTTCAGAGAGACATAAATATGCATGTGCTACTTCAATCATATCTAACAGATTTACACAATATATTTAAATTTTGAAATCAACAGCAAAGATTTAAACTTATCTTTATTCAAGTTTGCATAATGATTTCCCTCTTTTTTTCTTTTTTTTGTACTGTAATTTTGTGTGTAACTCATTTGTCACTGTTTTCAAATTATGTAAAACACATTGTTTTTGCAATTGCATCTGTCAGAGCTGCAAAGTAATACTCCTGGCTTCATGCTTTTGGTCTCTGCATTAACTAATATGTATAAAACAAATTAAAAAACACACACACACTTGATATCATTGTATTAGTGAGGTAAAAACTACAACAATTTTATTCAGCTCCTTGCAATTTAGAAGGGAAAATTGTATTCTTGCTGGAAAATGGGGGGTTTGAGTGTTGTTAGGACTGTGAGTTAGGGACAGACTGATATAATTAAAGCTGAAGATGTAAAATGAAGAATGATTCGATGGGATGTTGAATAGGGGCAGTAAAAAGATGAAAGCGAGGAGGCAGGGCAGGTTTATCTTTAAACAGCATATAATTCACATGGGCTGTTAAAATGTTTTACTTACAGCATTAAATAACATGACGGATATACAGTACAAGGCATGGGAAGCTCAAATATAAGGATATGAGAAGAAGAAAATGTATCTGTTCTTGTGTTGAAGGCTGCTGTAATTTGACATTAGAACATTACATGCATGTACACGTGTATGTGTGTGAGTGTATGTATATATATGTATATATATATATATATATATATATATATATATATATATATATATATATATATATATATATATATATATATAATGTATAAAGTAATGTATGAAGTGGGAGAGTCAAGACAAAGTCACAGGCTGTATAAGAACAACTGGACAAAACCTATGTGACATCACACTTGATTTCTTAAAAGTGCTTTTAAAAAAGTGCTTTTTCCCCTTTGTTTGCACATATATTAATGGTTAATACCAAGTTTTATATATATGCATTTTAATCTTGCAACAGAGGGGTTTTTTGTTAGTTTTTTTATGTCTGCATAGGTGTGTGAGTGTGCTCCCTTCACCAGCCCTCATGACAGTCTGAGCCTGTTTTATTGATCCCTGAAGAAAGAAAGAAAGAAAGAAAGAAAGAAAGAAAGAAAGAAAGAAAGAAAGAAAGAAAGAAAGAAAGAAAGAAAGAAAGAAAGAAAGAAAGAAAGAAAGAAAGAAAGAAAGAAAGAAAGAAAGAAAGAAAGAAAGAAAGAAAGAAAGAAAGAAGGGAATAAATATTCTGCCGAAGAGGGCTAAGATCACCAGGTGTGGAATGTGAAAGACTAGAAAAAGGTGGGACATGAAAGAGCAAGAAAGAAAGACGGTGGTGGTGCAGTCTGGTGTCTGTTTTGTAATGTGTGTTTAAATGAATCTATAACGTGTTGTTTTAAGAGTAAAGGTGGACACATGACAATCAGGTGTCACAAGCAAAGAGAGGACAGAGAAAAAGGGGCGGAGCATTCTACTCCTTATTACAAATGTCGCTTCTAAAATAAGTGCTGCCAGAGCTGAAATGAATACTACAACTGATGAAGTGTTTCTAATAAGATGCTGTGGACAGAAATTTAGCAATTTGTACTAATTGTCACTAATTCAGCCTCACGTCTATGTTGTACTGTAACTCCAGACAGAAACGCTTCAGAAAAGCGTTATTCGTCACATGGGTGTAAAGTTGCTTGAAGACGAAAGATTGTAAGACTTTTTTTTTTAGATAAAAGGAATGTTAAATGTAGATCAGGATCAAACAAAAATTTCAAGCAGTCGTTTGATTGCAGCTAAGTGAAAGGCTCTTGTACAAAACAAAGGAACAGAGTTAGATGAGTACAGAGATGTTTTTGAGGGTTTAAACATTCTTGAACAGCCGTGCTGGGACGAGGTCCAAAAGACATCTTGATGGTCTAAAAGCCCCTAAAGAGCAAATTGTTAAAAAGCAACACAAATCCCCAACACATACACATGACAAATACACCCCGCAATGTTCTGGTTTGATCATAGTCGGAATTCTAATTTTGAGCATGTCAAGAGTAATTTTAAGCACCCTGAACCTGTCCTTTAAACTTCCACATCTGACATGTCATTCATTTTACTAGCTTACTCAAGCAGTTATAATGAGCGCAGTGGTTTCTGGCAGTCTGAGAGGTTTTACCTTCCTCCTCTGAAGTTCACTCTTACTGCTGATTACTGCACCAGTAAAGCAGGATAAGAGTGACGACACATAAATCTCTCACATTAGTGCCCGTGTCCGACATTCACTTTCATTTGCACCTCTAGATGGCTGCACAAATTCTTCTTATATCGTCACATTTTTCTAACTGGAGTTTATCTCGTTAGGTTTCAAGTCCAGGGAAGTGTATTTTCAACAAATGTAAAATCTGGCTTCACAAATTTTTTTGCCAACAGAAAGTACAGGGATAACAGAAATAATTTTTTCCCTTTCTTCACACTGCACTCAACCCAAGAAAAATACTCCACACATGCACTTGGCAGACACAATGCCAACTCTTTAGAGCAACAGCGGAGATTGAGATGGTGCATGTGCTGACTTTGTGATACCAGTGGGAAGGTTCAAAGTGCTTGTTCGGAGAAAGAGCATGATGAAGACAGCATTTGTTTACATGCAAGGCGAAGGAAAAGTAGATGCAACAGCAGCGCAGAGAGCCTGAGTGAGGATGTGAAATACTGTGTTGGCAGAATTACTGACCCCAATACTACTCTCAAATCTTAGAGAAGAAAAACTCCAGAGCCTTCTCCTGGTGAGATAAAGAGCAGAGAGCTTCACATGCAGCTGTGCACAAATGTCAAGGCTCTGGGGGAGGAAAAAAAGTAAAACAGAATATGCTCAAGCACAAATTGTACCTGTGCACAAGTTTAGAAATCGTAGATTTGGCTACAGACCATTATGCTGATATATACGTTCACACAATCAAACATGGACACAGTCTGTTATTATTCCAAGGCCATTTATCGGATAACTTCTGACCCTCTTTGGTCCCAGAAGTGGTCTTTATTGTCTCTCCTAACTGTGTCTCGAGTTCCCCAGGTCTTGACAGAGACACAGAGCTGCCCCTCTGCAAGCATGGTAAAGGACTGACGAGTCAATTTTTAGTTCAGCAGTAAACATTCTAAATAACAAAGACTGGTCAGTTTTTCACAGTACAACAACCACCGATTTATACACTTTTGCCATTGCCTTAACTTGTTCAGCTTTTTCCCAAACAAATCTGTATATTATATATACAGAGTTGGATGTTTGGGTTATTTTTGTGTCGGATTATCTTTAAGACTCCCATGTTTTGTATCCTTTTAAACTTCTCTGCAGCCAGTCCTGGTCAGCAGCAAATTTTGCACGCGCAGGACTAGTCTATAATTAGAGGTCAATTCGAGTCAATTGGATCGATATTGCTGAAGTTGGAGAATCATCTGCCAAGTGGATCATGTCTTATCAGCCTGTAACAGAGCCTGTTGGGTTAGATAATGATGTATGTGTTTACATAGTGTATTAGACTGCAGTTAATCTTATCCTTTGTATAAATGACAGCGTGGCCCGACAGCCCCAGATTCAGGGCTTCCGAACGGGTCTCAAGAGTCAGAAAAAGTGTGGGAAAGTTAATCTGATGTATTCTCCAATTAATTCGTCTCTCACTCTTTTTGTCTTTTCTTGTGCCCTGTGTTCTGCGTTTGTGTGTGTGTGTGTGTGTTGGTGATGAAGGACAGATCCTCCTGCCCTGGATGCCTTCATCATGGATAAAGCCCTGTTGGACTTTGAGGTCTCCATTGACGCAGACTGCAAACTGCTCACTGTGGGGAAGCCTTTTGCTATTGAAGGTGCACACACTTGCAAACTCATTTTTATCTTATTTTTATCGAACTCACATGTTTATCTTTTTGGGGACTTTGGATTGATTTGCAGTCATTCGGTAGAAGCACATCTTTAAAATTACTGACTTTATTCTGATGTTATAGCATTTTTTTTTTACCAATCTTTCCTCATTTTTTATCTTTTTATTCCTTTGGTTGCTTTTATCTCAAAGCATAAGAGCTTTGGAACTGAGACCACATTTGAGTCTCCATATTTTTAAATATATTAAACACATTGACCTTGTGTTTTTATATCGACCACCTTATGGGCACAAAATGATCGCTATGATGATGACTATTACAAGACTGTCACACAATCACCTCTTGGAGATTACAATACAGTATATAACATAAAGTTAACTGAATTGATCGTACGATATGAGCTGTTTATGTGTCAGATTAACGATTAAAAAACGAAAAAATGTTGTCCTTCCCAAGTCCTGAAATTAGGTAAATACAACCTCAGATGAACCACATAAGCCCCCTTCCCTTAATCTCTTAAAGTACAACTGTTACCAAAATACCTATTTTGGCATAAATGCTCTCTCTGGTGATAGTGTTTTTCAGGCCACAAACAAAATGTTGTCTAGGGCCACCAAAACCGTAGGACCGGCCCTGCTTCGATTGTACCACAGTGCATTGAACCTTGTTAACTGAACCACGGAAATTTGAACTACATCACTTCTAGATGTGTTCAGTCTGAGTTGTTCTAAGAGAAGCTTAGAAAAACCAATATTACAAAATGAACAAAATTATAAACACTGGGCAAATATACTGCATTAATAACTTGTCTGGTTTGTGTTTCACAGCCCATTATGTACACTGATAAAGTTTTATTGTTTCAGCAACCCGAGTCAATAGTCATCTGATGCCATTGACCTCCCTGTACTCGTGGTTTTGCTCATGTGTAGATATAGTTTTGAACTATGAGTCAACAAGGACTACAGCAAATGTGATTTGCTGACTTGGTGGTATTGTGTTTCCTTTTACGATTTTCCTGTTACTACTTCTTCATTGTTTTTATGCCAGGTAGAGAGAGAGAGAGAGAGAGAGAGAGAGAGAGAGAGAGAGAGAGAGAGAGAGAGAGAGAGAGAGAGGGCTGTCATGTCTGTAAAAAGTTACTTTTGCTGCAATTCACTTAAGATATGCTTCATTTGCTTCATTGCTAAATCTGAGCTACATAAAAGAAGTAAACAAAAGGAAGCTCAGCACTGCAGACTACGGCACTTAATGTTTTTGTTGCAAATGATTCGTACAGTTGGAAAGAACAAATGTTTTGGCTGAACGAACAGAACTGAATCACTTGCTGAAACAATCTGTTTGTTTCACAGTTCAGCTGAGCTCAGTTGTGAATGAGGCAGCAGAGACAGCTACTTTGTAATGCAAGATTCAAAGTACTACGCTCTCTGATCTTACCACCTTTTGTAGTTTACACTGCACAGGGGAACCTGAAATATGAAAAGACTGTCTCACTCAGATCCTTCCAGTGCCAATGTTCATCACAGGTTCAGTCGGCATGCAGAGTGAATATGATCAACGGCTTATGCTGCTAGAATCAGGCTCAAGAAGTCCAAAAGCAATGCTAAACTGGTGGCCAGTTAAAAAGATGAATAATTATTTAAAACCACTATCTGTCATATTTATTCAGGTAACCTATAAAAAGCCAGGCTTTAATTTCAATTTGAATTTTATTTATATAGCATCTATTGTAACACAGTTGTCTCTAGACACTTTCCAGAGACCCAGAACATGACCCCCAAACAATTATTACATAGACAACAGCAGGTAGAAACTCTCCTAGTGGGAGAACAACCTTAAGCCAAACAGTGGCAAGAAAAACTCCCCTTTAAGAGGGAAGAAACCTGGATCAGGACCTGAATCACCTGAAGACCAGCCGGGTAGAACAGGAAAATGGAGATCAGAGAGAGAGAATGAAGAACAGAGAGGAAAGAGACACAGACACACCATCAAATGAACAAAAGACAAGATACATATGTATAACTATCCGTCAGCAGCAGAACTAAGAGTTTTATGTATACATCTACACAGACAGTTGGAGGTAAACACTGAGGTGGTCAGAGGGTCAGTAGATACCCAACAGAGACATCTTCACAAACAGGTGGAGGTAAACACTGGGATGGTCAGAGGGTGGGACTGCAGGTCAGGATGTCAGCAGGTCTCCAATGGAGACATCTATACAGACAAGGGGAGGTAAACACTCGGATGGTCAGAGGATGGGACTGCAGGTCAGCATGCAGCTCCGGAGGATCTGGTCTGCAAAAATATACGGAAGAGAAGAAGAGGTGGCAGACCAGCACAACAAACTACAAGAACAATGGAGAACAATTATACTGATGAGATATTTCTAAATAATAACAGAGGATTGAGCTGAAGGAGGGAAAGATAAAAAGAGGAGAGACAAAGGAGTGGATCATGTTGGTGTCCCCCTGCAGCAGGTCTACAGCAGCAGATCCAGGATGTAGCTGTGTTGAAGACCAGCTGCTCCAGTCTGGTCCTGCAGCTGCAGCTGTGACTACTGGTCCCAACAAACTAACGTTTACACCAACTAGATGTTTTACTTAACAGAAACGTTATAAGTTTGGTTCTAAAGGTGGAGGTGGTGTCAGTCTCCTGAACCCAAACTGGAAGTTGGTTCCACAGTGATGGTTCCTGATAGCAGAAGACCCGTCCTCCAAATCTACATCTGGATCTTCTAGGAACTATGAATAAACCTGCACTCTGAGAACGGAGAACTCTGTTAGGAACATATGGTTCTATCAGGTCTTGCAAATACCGTGGGGTTAGGCCATTTTGGAGTTTATTTGCAAGTAATAAAATTTTGAGTTTTACGGCGAGCCAATGGAGGGAGACGAACACTGGAGAGACATGCTCTCTCCTGTTGATTCCTGTCAGTATTTTGGATCAGCTGGAGGACATTCAGAGAGTTACTTGGACATCCTGCTAATAAAACATTACAATAATCTAGTCTTGAAAATACAAACGTAGGAATTAGTTTCAGCATCACTCTGGGAGAGGATGCTCCTAATCTTTGAGATATTACAAAGATGTGAAAACACAGTTTTACAACCCTGATTAATATGCTGTTCAAATGACAAATCCTGATTGAAAATAACAACAACACAGTTGCACAGTTGGACTGGAGGCCATCGCAACACCGTCCAATCTCTTTCTATGGTGTTTGGGACCACAAACAACGAGCTCTGATTTATCAGAATTTAGGAGTAAAGAAATTAGTGGACATCCAGTCCTTGATGTCCTTAAGACATGGCTAATGGTTCTGTTTCATCTGGCCTCATAGACAAATACAGCTGTGTCAGTATAGCAATAAAAAGTAATGCAGTGGTTCTGGATAATACTTCCTAAGGGCTGCATGTATAAACTGAACAAGATTGGCCCCAGCACTGAACCCTGCGGGACACCATAGCAGACCCTTGTCTGTACTGAAGAAACCTCATGAACATGAACAAACTGGAATCTATCAGACAGATATGATTTAAACTAACCTAGAGCTGTCCCTTTAATCCCAACAACATACTCTAGTCTCTGCAGTAAAATGCTGTGATCTATAGCATCAAAAGCAGCGCTGAGGTCCAGCAGAACTAGTATGGACACTAATCCATTATCTGAGGTCCAGCAAAACCACTATGGACACTAATCCACTATCTGAGGCCATAAGAAGGTCATTCGAGACTCGAACCAGTGCTGTTTCTGTGCTATGATGCATTCTGAACCCTGACTGAAAAACTTCAAATAGATCATATCTATACAAATGGTCACACAACTGTAAGTAACGGTTTAATTACTGCAACTTTTAAAACCTGTGGTACATTTCCTAAGATTAGGGATAAGTTGATCTGGTCCAGTATTGTTGTACCAATAAGAGAGAAAACATTTTTGAGTAGTGGAGTTGGGATGGGGTCTAACAGACTTGTGGATTATTTAGCTCTATTGACGACTGAGGTCAGCTCAGGGAGGTCTACACGAACAAAACAGTCTAGTCAGGTCAGAGCCTAAGGGAGTCGCTATATTTACAGTATATTAGGACTCTGTTGTAATTGTCAAAGAGATAACACTGCTGGTCTCGCCTGTAATGAGCCAGGATAGGTCCTGGCAGACCCCCATGACCCTGCAAAGGATAAAACAGGTATAGAAAATAAATGGATGGATAACACTACTGAAAGCCATGGGTCTTGAACCTAATCACAAACTGTTTCTTTATAGTTAGATCCAGCAAAGCTTCGAACAAGCCAAGAATGATTCACAGAACAACTTGTTAAAATGAGTTGTTGCCCTCATCATGAAAAGCACTACTTTGGCCATTTTCTGTAACTACAGAGCCACACGAGCAAATACAACAAGCATAAACTCTACCTATGATATAGGTCCTGTATGTAGATTTTGTGCATAGAACCTACTTCACGCATAAATCTGAGTTGTGATACATCTTTCTTGGGCAGCATTTACCTTGCAAGCCAAGCAAAACATGAAATATTTTGCTAGACTAAGTGACGTACAGCTCAGAAGATGCTTTAGGAACGACACCACTGAAGAACGGTCAATCCAAACATTTGTTCACATTAGGGTTTTAAGAAATACCTGTGTTACTTGGTGATGCCTCGGACTAGGACTCGGACTCGCAGGTTTACAATGTACAGTTCAAAACCGGCTTTTAGGAAAACGCTTGTGTCACAGCTGTACGGTTCAAACTATGGAAGTTGTGAACATGGTTAGGAACAATGCTTTTGGGAAATGCGTGCTAAATCCCCAAAAACAAACCCAAACGAATCAGCTGGGTTCTCAAAAAGCATTCAAAAACTATATGACCTTAACAAACATTATTTGAGAGAAAGAAACCTCTGCTATAAATAAATAAAAATACCACAGGTCTGTTGAAATGCTATGGAGAGACCTTGAGAGAGCTGTGCGTAAACAAAGCGAATGAACCGAGGCAATGAACTCAATGAAATGAAGCGATGCTGTGAAGGAGAGCAGGCCACAATTCCTCCAAAAGTCCTCTAAAACATATTGAGAGACTGACTCATGTCATGCAGAAACAATAACTTCAATTTTTCTTTTCTTTTTTTCTTTTTTGCTGCTGAATAAGCTACTGAATGATGGGGCGTAAATAAACAATGGCAGTGTGTGATGTGTTGTTCATCTGGAGTATTTACCTAATTTTAAGATCCTATATGGACCTGTTTTTTTTTTTCTTATGACATTTTGATATGAAAAAAATCTCAAAACTGAAAAGGAGTAGACTGTCTTTTCTGGATGACTGTATAAGACCACAGGCTGTCGAAGAAATGTAGGAATGCATATAAAGCACAGAAATAGGCAGCTTGCACACACACAGATTCAGATCAAATGCTGTAGTTAGCTACATGACTGACAGGATAACAAGTGTGTGAACTTGTAATGCCAAAGGGCAGTCATCCATACATTATTAAAAACCCAACATGCAGTAAGAAGACTTTGGACTCAATAATCTCAGATTGAACTAACTACAACCCAGTCATGAAGGATATAAACAAATCCACCGCCAGGCAGAAAACAGCTAATGACCCACACAGGGGGTTATTGTATGCAAGTCTTCCTACGCTGTTGCATGTGGGTTTCTGCAGGCGTGTTCACTTAGAAGCGTGTGCTCCAGAACTATTTTTGAAGGAGAGAGCGTTTTGCATATTGATTCTCAGAAGGAGGACATTTTTCACAACTGAGGTCTTTGCTGTTTTGTTGTAGCTGATAATCATCGTGTGCACCATAACATCCATGGCAACAAACACGAAAGAAACTCCTAAACATATTTCACACTGCTGTCGAGTTTGCATTACGAGTTCACAGGCACTGGTTTTCTCTACTCATCCTTCTTATAAGTAGCTCCTTTATAACAAAGTCTAGTTTTGAGATTTATGCATGAAAATGACACACATACAGTAACTGTAGATGCGATTCAGTAAATCTGGTATTAGAAGAAATTCACAGCCAGTAGAATCAATACACTGTTTACAAATTCAAATCTCTGCAGGCGTTACTAAATCATAATTATCAAAGTATTGCATGTTTCCTGAAGACTGTTGTAGGTTACGGTTAACATATCTACGCTTTTACTGCTCAAACATGAGTGTTGTGGAGTTTTTCAACAACATACTTATATAGCACGGTTCTCGTTCAGGGGGCTTTTACAACACAGGCAGCTTTCGCTCAATGCTGAGAAAAGAAAAAACACAGACACACACCCACACACAGTTTCAAAGAAACATTAATTAAATCACTTTGTTTAGACTGAATTATTCCTATAATTACTTTTATTATTCTCATAATTACCCCTGTAAATCAAATTACATTATAGTTAATGAAAATGAAGCCTAGGTTGAAGTTTATATTCCCACTTAGCCTAGGAGAAAACATTTTGGTCCAAGAACAGAACCTTGCAGCACTCCACAACAGACCCTAGTGTGTAATTGACACGGACAAACAGAAATCAATCTGATAAGTATGCCTTAAACCATTTTAATGTAATTCCTTTCATTTCAATAACCTGCTCCAACCTGGTAATGAGAACTATGTGACGATTTATGATAATGAAACCACATTTAAGACCAAATGCAGACTTGGGCTGTGCAAAATTCTTGTTTTTCAGCTGTTAGCTCAGTGAGATTCTCTCCCCGATTGGTCATTTTTACATTTGGCCACAATCAGCGCGGTCTTAACTGCAAAACCGATAACAGAGTGGTGTTTTAGCAGCGACAGCTCATTTCTAGTTCCAGTTTTCTGGGTTGTGTTATATTCTTGCTGTTTTACAACCCATTTCCTGCTAAGCTGCTTGAGCTGTTTCTGTTTGTTAGACGTGCTGCATCTGTATCACGCCATACTTTGCTTAAAAATAGCTTGAATTTGCCCCCTGCTTTGTGGGTGCTTGTCAGTAGTTGTTTGACACCCAAAATACTGTATTACAAAAGGTGTCTGAATATTCCCATTTAGTAGAACATAGAGAAGACTAATGTCTTTACTTATTGTGGTAAACGAATGAGGTCTTATTTCATCCTGATTTGAGACTAAGGTACCAATGATAAATTTCTCATAATGTTTTGTTACAGTAATGGATTACTTTTTGTGTTATTATAATCTGGTATGAATGAGAAAAGTCATTCTGTAGCGGTAATAGGAACAGTTGCAGAGGTATGTGAGCACATAGAGCAGTAAATTATATCACTTCTAGAAATAAAAGCTGCTGTTGATCTGCCAAAAGAGATTATGTCCTCGTCTAATAAAAGTCTGATCTTTCTTCCACTGTGTTGAATAAAAGGTTTCTGTTATTATAAGTTTGACCGTATTCTAGTCACATGTCGTCTGCACATATACGCCATCTGAAGGTGACAATGATGGGGAAATTTCTGCTGGCAGAAGAAATTTATTGGATATATCAAACCTTTAACCCGACTCAGCTTAGTCATTAGAAGATTTCTGCAGGGACAGAATAGACATGCATGCTGTCTGTGCATGCAGATTAATGTACGTGTGTTCTCGAGTGTGTATTTGTATCAGCTTGCGCTCCTCGTATCCTTAAGACATGCAGATACTAGTTGTAAGCGTGCCACGAGGGACCAGACGCTAACTTTGGAGCCGTTTCTCTGTCAGTCAAAATGTAGCCTCAGGATGATCCTGCTCCCACATTCCCTACTTGCTGTACAACCCTCCTGCACTGGAGATTAAGTACTCCTTTCTTCATGAGATGGAATGAGTCAAGACAAACTGTTGTTGCACCGCTCATGAACGTGAAGATGGGAGTTCAGGTCGCATTGATTTGTAGAGTGGGTCGGTTTGACGACTACTTGATTCACACTCAATGTGAAAAAACATACAGGTGAAGGAGCTACATTGGCGTCAGTAACCATTTACTCTTACAGTCGGTGTGAGGAGGAGTGGCATCGGAGTGAATGACACCACAAGTCTTTGTGGCATTTAAAGAAAAAACAGGAAATGGCCCAGACAGGAAATGGGAAATAAGACAAATATATGAGGAGGAGGGTGGGGTGGGGGGTGGGGGGGAGGGGGGGTGACATGAAAAGGGTAGGAGGAAAGCAACAAAGGTGGCGGAAAAAAAGAGATGCCTAGTGAGGGGACTTAGCGAGTCGGGAGTTGAGCATAAGAAGGAGATAGAGGGCTTTCATTTGCCCAGTGCCAGTTTGTGCCTTTCTGCACGCCGAGTGATAAAAGAGCCAGCCAACAGAGTCCCCTAATCAAGACAAACCTTCACCCCCAGCAGATGGACCAAGGGAGGAGGGAGAAAGGGAAGAGAGAGAAAAGATGGAGGAAACAAAGAGAGGAGGCGTTGTTTGGTCCATGTGGAGCTGCATTTAAAGAGCGGTTTGTGGTCAGGAGATACGGGGAGGCGGAAGAATTGGGACTATGGAATCGCCGCAGGCAAGGCGCTCTGCCGAAATCTTGTGGCTGCTGAACTGGAGAGAGATGCGGAGGTGTCGCTGTGTGTCTGTTTTCCCCGAGTGCTGTTGGGAGATGTTTACGACGGTCTAGACACACCCCATTAATAATATTGCCACTGAACACGAAGCCCCATGCTGCTTATTTGTATGTGTGTAGGAGGCTGGAGTGTGTGTGTGTGTGTGTGTGTGTGTGTGTGTGTGTGTGTGTGTGTGTGTGTGTGTGTGTGTGTGTGTGTGTGTGTGTGTGTGTGTGTGTGTGTGTGTGCGTGTTTAAGTGGTCTTCTAAGTTCAGCCAAGCAGGACGGAGCATGTCTGAAGACCAAAATAAGAATGGCAGAAGCTCTTGTTGGCAGGATGAGATTGTTGTCGGTCTGACAGGAGAGACTTATGGAGACCTTTTTCTGTTCATCTGCATCAGTGTGTGTGTGTGAAGTTCCTAGAGCAAGATGGTATTCCAAAAACACAAATAACAGAACGGTTAATTATTTGGAGGTGGAATGGTTATTTTGTGACTAGAAATCAACAACTCAGTTATTATGTAATAACAAAGCAACTGTCCACAGCAGATCATGATGTGCAAGGTATCGATTTAACATCCTTTTTTTTTTTTTTTTTTTTTTTACTCCGGGCACCCTTTCTGACAAAAAAATAAATAAATAAATCGAGCTTGGGACTGGTACACGGAGTGCCTGGGGCATCAAGGGCAGTCTGGGGTTCAGGACCCTGTCAAGGTTACTTTGGAATATGACGGGACTGGCAATCTATCCATCAAGCCTCCGGTTGGAGGTCATCTGACTTTAGTTGCCATCTAGTTACCCTCTACCCACTGGCACTGATAAATGCAGGGCACATGTATCACCATTTTCTTACTTAGCTGGGAAGTAGGAAATGTAACAGTGTCTCCTAAAGATTAATTCTTTTGGATAATTCTTTACCAGCCCCAGACTCAGATAAATGGGGAAGGTTGTGTCACAAAGGGCACCTGATGTAAAAACCTAACTCAATTCAATATACAGAACATGATGATCTGACTATTAAGGGGGACAAAAAAAGCAGAAAGAAGAAGATGAAACTTCAGTAATGCCAAAGACTCCAAAAAGCATATTTTTCAGCATATTAATACAGCATGTGAAGAACTATGAGGTCCTACAGCAGAGCAACATCTTTTAAAGTTCAAAGTGAGTGGGATGTTTAATTTGTATCAGTTCTTTGGCAGATCTAAGATGAAAGTTGAAAGTCAGCCTAATGATAGTCACGTACAGTGTACACCATTAAGCCACTGTATTAGAACCACAGACAGGTGAGGTGAATAACAATGTTTATTGTGCTTATAATGGAAAACAATGTCAGATTTTGGAGCTGGTATGTTCGAGGCAGGAAAAAAGTGTACAAAACACGAGAATCCTGGTGATTCTTATAAAGGAACCAATGTAAAGGAGCTTGGTGAAAGGCATCCAAAGCAGCACATCTAGTGACTTATGCTCTGCAACTACTAGTCAGAACCTACCAAAAAGTGGTCCAATTGGACAGGAAGTCAGTGGGATTGTGGTGATAGAGAGGCACCAGAGGACAGGCTGCATCAAAGTTTGCTGCATGTGGGGCTCCCATGCCAACCTTTATTCACAGTTCAAAGCATCTACAGTGGGCACTTGCATGTCAGAAGTGAACCACTGAGCAATGAAATGAGGTTCTCTGAAATGTTTACCTGAGAGAGAGATGGCAGCAGGATTCGCTGTGTGATAAACTCAATCCAGCTTTTGCAGAGCAACAATTTGGGCAAAGCCACAACATTCATGTAGATGTTACTTTGACATAGACAACCACTAAGCACAACACCGCCGCTGTCCACACACACACACACACACATACACACACCTCTTCATAACAACAGAACCACTGATTGCAGTAGCCTCTCTCAGGAGGATAATGCACCCTGCTACCACGACAACAATTGCTGTTGCCAGCTTAGATGCTAATATTGGCTGGGAGGTAATGCTCTTTCTATACGCAGTGAGAATGTATGATGAGGATAACTGAAAATAGTCTCATTAAAGGAGATGCATGCTTCATTTTTCAACCGTGAACTGGCTCCTCTTCTACTATGTCTGAGCACCAAGATTCAAAGATTATTATAAAACAGCCTGCTGGAACAAATTTGAGACTTTTGTTGCAAAGACTAAACTGTTATTATGGTAACACAAAATGAAGTTGCAATCCAAAGCGAGCTACAGAAATCACTGGACTGTAGATACATTCATAGTACAAGGTGTGTTATTGATTTCCATTGGTTGAATTAGTCAGAATTAATCAATGACAATTCACAACAAGGGAGTCTTTGAGGAACAAATATGGGCTAGAAAAAAGTGGAAAAAAGAAAGCCTTGTACCACCTTGTAATGTCGCCACTCCTAACAACAGTTAAAGGGAGGGTATGTGTTTGTAACCCAGAACGCTTTTTGTCCCTTTTACTCAATATCTCACTGTTAAAACTGTTTAACAGAGTGAAACAGTCACCAACTGGGGGTGGGTTAGAGCGCATGAGGACCACTAGAGGGAGGAGCCTGCACTCTGTGTTTTGTTGTTTTGTCCGCTGATTGGACATTGTACTACCAGATACTTACCTTAGTCCTCTCACGTCAACATAAAACACAAGTCAACCTGCTCAGCCCTCTTGAAATCCTCCTTGAGTTAATTATTTTAATCTCAATCACTATGGTCGCATGTGTCTGCTAAAGTAGCAAACAAAAACGCAAGAAACAGCTCTGTCCCGTCCACGTTTGCAAAACAGGCCGAACACCTCCAGCTGTGTTGTTTGTTCAGCGGGTTGTTCTTGTGTGGCGCTGCAGTCTAATGAAGACACGCTGGTTGATGGCGCCGGCGACGGCCCGTTAGAGGGGTTCCTGTCTGGCGGGTTTACCTCAGACCCCCCCCCCCCCCTCTGCCAGTGAACATTTTTAGGAGCAGCGAGCTTGGTGTGTGAGAGACATCCGAAGGCATCTGAGAAACAAGTTATTTTTGCTCCTTAGCTCTATAACGAGATGGAGTAATTGAAATGAACCATGCAGTGCAGAGGGGTGACAGTAACCGTAAACACTGTCTGCCTGAACCAGTTCCTGAGGGCCACCTCACAGCTGGTGACAAAAATCTTGGCTCATCATTGAAATTACATCTTTTTTTTTTACTTTTTCCTCATCACTAACATCAAATTCCCAACATAACTTTATTCGGAATATGTTGTAGACCCAAAATGGAAAAATGAATATGTATTAAAAAATGAAATGAAGCAGAAAATATGAAATATATTTGATTTGTAACTTCTGCAAATAATTAAAAGTTAAATAAAATGTTAGAAAAACTGCAGACTTTTTGCACGATAATGTTCCAATTCTCTCCTGTTCGGGTTTGTGGTACATAATATGTCGTAGTCAACAGCAATTTTGTGTTGATTGATACAGTACAACCAAATTATATTGTAAATAAAATTACATTGTGCAGCATTTTCTGTTACATTTTAGTTAAAAGCTGCAATATGTGCTGCTTACCCTAAAATAGTAATGATCTGGTGCAGGTGTTCTGGTGTATATTTTTATGCACAGTGATATTTCAGAGAATCTGGCACATAATTACATAGCGCAGTTACATCTAAGTAGTTTCTGAAATGCATCAGCAGCTGTCTGGCCTTATCTCCTATAGTGGGAGCTCTATTTAGGATTCACAGTGGGTCAGTGAACAAGTGGAAAATCCAAACACAACCCTGGAACCCAGATTTGAGTGTGATGGAGCATCTGTGGGATGTGTTGGGGGAAAAAAACAAGTCCATATTTGGATAAGATTTTACAACAGTGGGTGGACTGTTTGCTTACATGGCCTGGAAGAGACGCTGCTGTCAATCATATAGGACGTAAATGCACTCAGCATTGATGGGATCGCGCAGAGTAGGTTGTATTCTCTTAGGGAATGATAACTCAGGCTGCTTTTTTGCCTCATTTCAAGTTGGGTTCTTTTCTAGTCTTTATTAATTATTCATGTCATTGAGAAATGTTTATGGAAGTTCCAAGAAAGATGTTTGCCATCTATTTTTAAGCAAGCCTGGCCAGCCATAGTCATTCTTCTCTGGTGAAATAGGTTAGGTATTCTTCCCGTTCACAGTACAGAACAACCCATCACAATGAGGCAGTGGGGATTACTTGTACAAGAACATACAAGAGCCATGCAAAACAGCCGAGGTGGCTGAAGAACTGCTAATCACACCTTGGATCAACAAGGTTTATTGCAAAACTGACTCCAATAATTCAATGGTTTTTCTACTCCACTGCATGTCTTTAGTTGATACTAATCTGCCTGTTGCTCCGCATACATCACATGGTTAATTTCTCTGATTGGTTGTATGTCTATCTAATTATGTCCAGAGGCAGTTTCTTCTGTTCCTGTTGGTACTGCCACCTAGAAATCAAAGCTGAATCCAGAGGAACCAGAAGATTGTATATTGAAGAGGAAAAGAACTTGCATGGCTGGTCGGGCAAGCCTAAAGCAGCACAAAGAAACTTTTGACATTTTTCGCTTGACAGGCGTCCCTATAGACATGGAGGTTAAGTCACTTTCATGATTCTGTCCAAGTTAAACACTTGCTTGGTCTATTGCTCTTATTCTGTCCTTCATCATTACTTTCTTTGAGTCACCCTTGGTCGTCTTTGGTCAAATTCCTTAACAGGTACAATTAGCCAACATCAAATAGTACACTTTTTACACATTTTACACCAGGTTGTAAAACCTAGACAATAAATATAAAAAAAGTTGCAAGATTAGTGTGTGGACTATTTACCAGTTTATTGGCTGCTTTTAAACATACTGCATTTGACACAGGGGGTAACAATCATTCACACTTGAAATGAGAGAAGAATCTAATTGAAACTTCATTAAAGGAAATTCACAGCACATGTGTAATACTAACCACACTGTTTAGAAAAAGGTCTTCTGATGACATGGTGCCTTGGTGCAAACACACTAATGCAAAGGTTGTAACTGTCAAGACTGGTGAGGAATTGGACCAAAATGCAGGAGACCAGGAAGGCAGTATTAGAAAAAACAACAAAAGGTGCTGCGGCAGCAAGAAAACTGAAACGCTAAAAAAAAAACTGAACTCAGAAGCAAGGAGAGGAACACGGGGAAGCACAACAGAGAAGAACAGCAGGGAAGAATGACAACGGACTGGCAGGGGAGGAAGGAGAGACAAAACTATACATACCCACACTGACAAGACATGAGGTGTTGACAAACAGGACACACGGTGGGGTAAAAATATTTTCAAACTAAAACACGAGACAGAAGTCAAAAGCAATAGAGCATTAGTAAACAAAGATTTAAACTTAAAACAGAAAAAAAGCAAGAATCAAGTTATGGAAGATGATCGGATCTTTGCATACGCAATGGTTACATCTTACCTGCATTTGCAAAGCAGTCTTTGTGCAAGCCTATTAAGGGATTTTACTGAACTTTATACCCACTGTTGTGTCTGTGTGAGTAGGTGTGTGGGAATTTGAGTGACGGCTTTGGGACTTGAGGCTTGTGATGGGATATGCCAATGTCTTGGGGGGGGGGATCAAAACAAATGACAAGTGGCAGCCCACTTGTATTTCCCTGAGTGAGTGCTCTAAAGAAATGTGGATGGAGATAGGCCGATGACAGGGAAATGCTGTCTGCCGGCTTGAAATAAAAAGGGGAGGGAGACATACAGAGACAAAGCAGTGGACTCGGGAGAGGAGCTGAAAGATAAAGAGAAGAATGGAGTGAAGCAGAAAATTAACGAAAGTGAAGGGATGACAGAGATAAGGACGGGACTAACAGAGGACAAGACCGCCGGCAATGATGGGAGAGAAATGACCTTAGACAGAAAGAGGATGAATGAATTGATGGGGGAATGAAAAGAACAGAAACAGGGAAGAGACGGACTGAAAATGCAGAGAGAAGAGGGGGAAGCATAGACGGTCTTTGTCATGTAGGAAGCAGAGTGTGACAGTTACGTAAACCTTTGCTATTCTCTGTTTCTGTCCGCAAACCCCATCAGCCTCACACACCTTGACATCCCCATAATACACACATACAAACACACTGGCATAAACACACCAGCAAACAGCTGCCAACAACACACACATAAGAAAAATCTGTTGGCATGACCGTGCTTTTGACTGCAGAGCAGATGAAATGAAACAAACAACCCTTGGGGGATCTTGTATTGCAATAATTCTCAAAAGGATTCTTTTGATTCAAAGCTGAGGGATAGATTTCCTTCACTTTGAACATGCAGAAATGTGTGCTGTAATACAAATGGGATGCAGTGTTAGGACGCCTGTGAATGGGAGAGCAACATTTCTCTTTAGATTTCAAATAATGATACATAAATGTGCCACAAAAGAAATTAAAGTAATAAACACTGGTGGGAATAGTAGGCCTACTTAAATCTCTTTCTTAATTAAAATGCGATTGAATGAAAATGTAATTTCATAGCTGTAACTGCTGTATATTTTATTGCTTTGCCTCGTGTCATTATTACTCTGTATCCTGCTCCACTTTTACCCTTAAATGCAGAGACATAAGAGTCTCAGATGTGATTTCTGATGTTAGAATATTTATAAATCAAGTAGATTTAATACAGTATAATAATGATTTGCAAGATGGATTGCATAATCAAACCTACAGTAGCAATGGACAATTTTAGACCCAGATTTTCAACTTTTTATGTTTTAAACTGACATTCAAATGGATACTTTTCTTCCTAATGACAGTACAAATGTTTGTTTTTGTGATTCAGTGAATCAAAGAGATCACATCTGATCACATGAGGTTTACAGACCTTTTTTTAAATTCCAGCCTTTTGTCACTTAGGATTGTTCGGTTTTTCTGAAAGAAAAAAAACATTCCCATGTTATGATGCAGCCGTCGCCATGTTCCACCATAGGGATTGTGGGGAAGAGGTTCTAGTCACAGGGTTCCTGCTGTTCTCGCTGTCTTGTCTAAATAGTTCAGTAGTTCGCTCATCAGATCATCGGATTGTGCTTCCTGTGGTCCATGAGTTGCCTGGTTTCCTTTTGGCAAACTCCCAGGAGGCTCTAATGCACCTTCTGTTGAGGAATTAATTCTGTCTGGTCAGTCTGCCCCAAATGTCTAACTGCAGGAGTGCTGCACTGATGGTTGTCCTTCTGTAAAATTCTCCCACCGCAGTGATGCTGGATCTCTTTCACAGTAATCATTGGCTTTTTTTCTTTTTCTTTTTTTTTAGCCGCCTGACCAGTTTCTTTCATCCCTGATTACTCAGTTAGGTTGAGAAGCCAGATCCAGGAGGACTGCTGGTTCCAATCTTCTTCCATTGTCGACTGATAGAGGCCACTGTGCAATTTGGGGAGAAATGTTCTTGTCCCTTTTCCCAGTTCAGTGCCTTGGCACAATCCTGTCTTGCAGGTTTACACTCAAACTTGGGACACCAACTGTGACACTTTATGTCGACAGTTTATTGCTGTCTCAGTTATGTTAAGTGCCATTGTTTGAGTACCATCCAAAATGCAGTGCTGGATGTATCACCAATACAGAAATATATTACTTTATGCCGTTCTGCAGTACTATAATGCATTACCATCAGAGTTTTGATAAGATCATACCCACTTCAGTCTCAGTAATGTACATGGTAATACATTTTAACCAAAAATGAAGTGTAAGAGTTCATCAAAAACTGTAGGACTACCTGTTACCTGAAAAAAAGAAACCCTTGTGGACAAAATAGCCTGTTGTACCTATTGCTTAAATTTGATGGCTGAGATTAAATGATAAAACTGGTTAAATATTTATCCCAACACAGCACTTAAGATGTTCGTAGGCACACCAGCGTTCAGGAGATCCACAGGAAGGTCTCAACGTGTCCAGAACACCTGCCACCAGCTGTTTCACTGGACACTGGCACTGAGCTTTCACTTTGCCCATGTGATACTAATGGGCCCCCTAATTGCCCGCCTCCCTGCTCAACCTCCCCAACTCCCAACACCATCAGTCAGGAGGAGACCATGGACAATTCAACAGAATACAACATAAAAGCTGTTCCACACATGGTCTCTTGGATCACAGACTACCTTGCAGAGTGAGCACAGTTCATCAGGCTGGGCAGCTGACACTGTGGTCAGCAGCATCGGAGCACCACAGGGGACTGTCCTCTCAACGTTCCTGTTTATACTCTACACATGGGCGTTCCAGGACGACTTTGAGCTCTGTCGCATACAGAAATACTCAGATGACAATGTGATTGTCAGATGCATAAAGGATGGACAGGAGGGGGAATACAGGAGCCTGGTGGAGGACTTTGTTGAGTAGTGCAGGGCAAACCATCCACAGCTGAACACCTCCGAAACCAAGGAGATGATAGTGGATAGGAACAGACTCCATCTGCATCTGGTTTCCATCGAGGGCTCTGAGGTGGAGGTGGCCAGAATCTATAAGTACCTGGTACTGAAGCTGGACAATAACCTGGACTGGTCAGACAACCTAGACAATATTCATAGGAAACGACAGAGTCGTCTGTATTTTCTGAGGAGGCTGGGGTCTTTTAACATCTGTAAGGAACAGCTGCAGTCGGTCTGTAGTTGTCAGTGTTTTTTTTTTTTTTGTGCTGTGGTGTGTTGGGAGGGCAACACTAAGAAGAAAGATGCTGCGAGGCTGGACAGACTGGTGAGGAGGGCCAGCTCTGTGGTGGACACAAGGTCAGACCCTCCAGTAATAGTAGCAGAAAGAAGGACCCTAGACAAAATTACATCCATCCTGAAAAAATCCAAACACCGTCTGCACACTCAGACACACTCAGCAGTCATAGGAGTGTGCTCAGCACCAGCACTGTCTCTGACCTGCTCCATGAACATATTCAGGAACTCCTTCGTCCCAGTGGCCATACGGTTTTACAACGCGTCACTTGGACACCAGGAGTCACAACCAAAGTCACAGTCACTGATATGGTGGGACTCATTACTACATGTTCCATTCGTTTTGGAAAAACTGCATCGGTCCCTCAGGAATAATAAAGTTTCTATCTATCTGATATTATTATATTATTGTTATATTATTATTACGTTGCATATGCCTGTTATATCAAGTAATTGTTAGCTGTTTGGACTTGCACATCTGTTAAACTTAACCAAATCAGCCTCTGTTGGATGTTTATTGTCCTGCGAGAAGCTGCATTTTTGTGTTTTACAATGTGTGGTTGTATTTGTGTGGTTATTTTGGTTTAAGGAACTCATGAATGATGCAACCTTACAAATCAAATCAACCTTACAAATCAGACCTATCTATGCACCCATTACCGAGATGCCATCTTAAGTGGCTACTCCCATTGTGGTGGAGCAGCGGCTCTACTCCAAATCTCTCCCAACTGGCTGGACTTCTCACCCTGTCTCGAAGGGAGAGTCCAGCCAGGCTGCAGAGTTTCCTAAGCAGGATGCCTGGACTTCAGCCTGACCAGGTTTGAACATAGAAACGGATGTTTCAGGCTTTTATTTTCTAATAAAACGGCCCAGAAACCTAGTTTTGCATTTGTCATTGTGGTGAATTGTTTGTAAACTAACCAAATGATGTTGGTCTATTTTTAAAACGAATCTTTAAACAAAACATGAATGATCTGAAGGGTTCAGAAAATTATTAATTTACACTGAATCTTTGTGGTAATTAAATCCAAGCTTTTGACACAGGCAAATCTATTTGCATATCATATTTAATTAGCACTTCATGTTGCATGTTAAATATCACCCTGCAAAGTAATCAGTGACCACAGCTGTCATCACCCGGTAATGAAGCAGTAGATAATGAATTTAATTGGGAAAGCGCTACGAAAGGGAAATAATCAGGTTTTTGCACTTTGGCTTTTTAACTTATCTCCAAACCGTAGACGTTGTCTGCAGAGGAGCTGGCCTTTCTTTGGCCTTTCTACAAAACTAGGTCTTAAATCTGTAACCTCGGGGAATCAGTGGGAAGTGAGCTCGGAGTGGATGATCTGCGTCATGGACTACAATGAGTGCTTTGCAACTGACGGCTCTGCTGATGAGGTCAGGGTGGGTTAGCAGTAGGAAGTCCTGCTATGTTTGATGCTGTACTGCTGGAATTTCAAGAGAATCTGATAATCCTGGACCCAAAAAAAAAAAAAAAAAAAAAACTTTTGCTGAAGAAGGCTGTTTTTTACTTTAAATTGGTGTAACAGTAACAGTGAACAGAGAGGTAAATTTACAGGTTTGTGGGCGCTCTAGTATGAGGTGTCATCTACCACTTAATATTCCCTAGGCGAGCTATAAGAGTTTCTCTGTGAAAACACTGACTGAAATTGAGTTAGTTCTAATAACATTGAAGTAATAAAGCACACACAACTGACAAAAATGAAACTTGCCATGCAAATCTTCCTTTCTCAACCTCTAAGGGCAGCGGAGCAGTTTCTCCTCAACATCAGTCTCCCAACTCAACCATTAACTGACTGGCACCCTTTTATACACATTTTTTCCACCATTATTATGTACATGTATTGTATATTTTAGCATTAAGCATTTTTTTCACTATTTCCAACTTTTTTTTCTTATTAAATATTTATTCCCTTTTGTTAACTAGAGAATTAAGATATAAATAAATAAAGAATTGCTGGTATGTTTCCATGTAGTCTGTGGAAGTCCCCACTTCCTTTTGCTGCTTTTTGCTTTTTAGAAATAAGCAAATATCCCCTAAAACAATATTAAAATCAATATTTCAACGTGAAAGACACTCTTTTGTGCTGATTTAAGTGGAATGAGATTTTTGAGTCCTGTCAGAGGTTTAAAATGGTAATTCATTTTGATGTACCTTGATTGCCCCAAGTGCAAACATTAATTGTCATTTCGCTTCAGACACGTATTCTGTTCCTCACTTAAAAAGCATTGATTCACGTCGTTCTAGTCCCTAAGGACAGTTGACGCTGCCGACCATACAATGACAGACCTTGGCTTGTTTTAACTCCTGAATGTTCCTCTAAATTATTTGCACTTGCACTTTTCTTTTGCAAAACAAAAATATAATAAAAACATGGCTGATTCTGATTCAAACTGAAGGATGCACAACAGTTAGTTTCCTTTTTCCAGAGGGCATCAACCCTCCGGCTAACTGTCTTCCCAGCAGAAAGCACATCTCCTCTTCATTCATGACTGTGCTTTTCACCTCTGCTTACCTGTATTCACACCTTTGTCCACCTTTTTTTTTTCTGTTTCAGGTTATGGTATAGGCCTTCCCCAGGGCTCTCCTCTAACCCGCAACGTATCTGAGTTTGTGAGTCGCTACAAGTCTGACGGCTTCATGGATATGTTACACGACAAATGGTATAAGGTTGTGCCCTGTGGAAAGAGAGTCTTTGCAGTCACCGAGGTAAGCCATCGGTGGGAGTCTTCATATTCTGTACGTGTGCGGTGTGTAAAGCAAATCCTTCTGCAGCTCTACTCCTTTAAATGAGTCTCCCTTTGGGACACGGACGAGATTGGCTGCCAGCTCGCCACACATACATGGACAGACAGCTCCGCATACACACAAAGGCATCAAATCACATAAACTCAGACCTATTCACCAACCTTAACCACAGTTTCAGGAACGTACTGTCTGAACGTCAATACTTATTCATCTTTTGTGCGAGTGCTACAGAAGAGTACTCTTAGTTCTTGGCATCCTTTTTCCATTTACTATTCTTCAGGAACTGGAAATCTTCAGACAGATTACATCATCTTTATCTACAGTATATACCTCTTGTTTGTGAATAGAGTCGCTGTTGGACTCCCTCGTGCATCCTTTTGTAAAACCCCACTTTAAAGTTGAATAATGGTATTACATCCTCAACCTTAACTTCACCCCACATTAGAAAGTTATTAGTCTCCATCCCAGCCAAGACACCGGGGCGCTCTGAAACAATGTGGGCTTTAGTGCAGACTTGCCCTCTGGATTGGGAGCAGAAAGAGCTAACTGTTGTCACTGATGAAGTTGTCGAGTCAGCATGGGGCTAATTGCCATCAGAGGCAGTGCAGAAATGAGTTGGGTGGAGGAAACATGATTATAGAGCACTGGAAGACCTCGCCACTGCCACTGCCACTGTCACTCCCTTCAGGCTCTTGAAAGCATCGTTGAATCCCCCTCCCCTTTTCTCCTCTACTTTGCTTCACCCCTTTTCTGTCCTTTACATTCTACACACTATATTTTTATTTGTATGTGCTTACACAGCCAAGCAGGGCATGAACAGTAATTAGCAAACAAAGATAATCAATCTCTGTATTTTCCTCCACTAATCGCTGAGGCCCCCCACCCTCCACCCCCGTCTCCTTTGTCTTGTCCTGTGTTTTCTCTCCCTCAGACTCTGCAGATGGGGATCCAGCATTTCTCAGGCCTGTTTGTGCTCTTGTGTATGGGGGTCGGCGGGGCCTTGCTGACCCTGGCAGGTGAACACACCTTCTATCACCTGGTCATCCCCCGCCTCAGGCGCTCACACACACTCCAGTACTGGCTGCACACCAGCCAGGTGAGTCAACACAGGTGCACGCATGTATACACTCTCTGCCACATGCTTAAAGCACATCTCCACAGACTGAAGCACAAACAGAAATTATTCCCAAAAACGAGCTATAATCATCGCGTTTCTGTTAACTGCTGAGGACTTTTGCAGATAACATGCGCCCTCTGCTGTTGGAAACTTGTAATAACACCAACCATGGAGCAACTCTTTTTCTTGAAACTTGATTACAGAGGACAGATTTAATTTGACCTTTTCTTTATACTACATTAATTACAATAATTAACCCAAATAAAGGACTCTGTTAATTACCTAATTATGTTTTAATGTAGCCTATAAATTAACTAAATATATTTCCTACTGGTACCATTTTATTAACTAGTTAATGACCACACGTAGTGCATTTATGATTTTGTCATTTCAGCTTTTTCTCCTCTGAGACGAATGATTTCGGCAAAGCTTATGATTTTATTTGAAATAACTTGGACAATGACAGCGTTTTTAGGGTTTTGCTTTCTACACCAGCACATTTGATTTGAACTTAAACAACCAAGATGTGATCAAAATGTAGTAATGAGCTCAAACTGTTACTATTTAGGAGTTAAGTTACCCCATTTTCCTAAGTTTTGTCTGTGGAGATGCTTCGCCGGGCCTTTGCAGCTGCCACCGCCAGGTGCTGCTTGTTTGTGGACATTTCTGCCTTTAGAGGCTAAAAAACTGCTCTATTGATTTAAGATCAGACAGCTGACTTGACAAACGAAGAATATTGCAGTTGTTTGCTTCTGCAGTATGCTTAGGGTCATCATCCATCTGCACTGTGAAACACTGTTTGCTCAGTTTTGCAGCATTTGCTTGAATGTGAGCAGAAATTATAATCCCACCTCACAAATCTTCTTGCTACTTCTGTCAGCAGTCACATCACTGATAAGCACTGGCGAGGTCGTTCCATTGGCTGCAATACGTGCCCATACCATAACACTGCCTCCACCGTGTTTGGCACATGATGTGGTATACTTTCCTTTCCTTGTATGTACTCTTTTCTTTCTTTCCCATCATTCTGATACGAGTTGACCTGGGTTTCATCGCCCTAAATAATCTGATTGCAGAACATGGGAGGTCTTTTTTCAATGTTTTAGCCAAGTCTGATCTGTCTGTTCTCCCGTAGTTATACGCATGACGGCAGCTCTTCACTGTAGATTTTTGATGATGATCCTTTTACCTTCTCCAGAGTATTTTGTTGAGAAGGGTTGTTTCCTTTACCAAGGAAAGGATTCTGATAGCATCCACTTTGTCTGTTACATTGAGCTCACCAGTGTTTATTAAGAAAGTACCAGTCTTGATTTGGCCACATGTAAAGGTTTTGTCATCTCTCTTATGGATTTATCTTGTTTTTCCAGCCTAATAATGGAGATCTCCCTGGACTTCATACTGATGTCTCCAGCCAAACAGCTGCCAAACACCAACTCAATACCTGATATCAATTCCAGACCTTTTATGTGCTTCATTTATCTTGATTTACCAAAGGGGAAAGGACCACATCTGGTCTTTTACGTCTTTTCAGTCAGTCGGCCAAATACTTTTTAGAAAATGGAGGGACTTTGCTTCAAATGGCTGTTAATTCCTAAATGATCAATGCCATATTTTTGTGAAACCTTTGAAATTAAGGCTGAAACTCTGCACTTTGATCACATCTTGATTGTTTTATTTCAAGTTCACCGTGGTGGTGTATGAAAGCAAAGGTATAAGCTCGGTCATCGTCCAAACTCCTCTGGACCTAACTGTTTTGTTAGCGTAAAGAAATCTTGCAGAATTTGTGACTTTATGACCAAAAAGGAACAACAAATTGGGAATTTAAAGGTCACATGTTGCTGTTTTTTTTCTCTCTCTCATGCAACTAGCTATTACCAAATGAGATGCCCGTGGCAGTTGTTTGAGCACATAATGGAAGCAGCACTTTGAATATCGAGACGGCTCACATTTGTTTGCCGCGTCGCTCTAAATGGCCAGCCGCCTCCAGCGCTCATCACAAAAGCGGCTCAGCTTTCGGAAAGCATGACATCAGACCTCGTCCCTCCAGATTGGCCCTATCTATAATGAAAGTCTCATTTTCTCCGCTCACGTCTTCCGACGTTCATCCACAAAGAAAATTACAGCAGTCATACTTAATACGTTTATTTTACAATGTTCAGTCCAACCTAAGCCCTTTGATACTTTCATCAAAATGGGCTTGAGCATCGATTGCTGTAACTTGTCTTTAATTTTAAGCAGAAAATAATTACATGTTTTTAATATTTAAAGGAGCTCTGCAGCATTTATTTTTTTTTTTTTAGGCCGAACGTCCACAGATGTTCATACCACTGGATAATATTATCTTTTTTTAAGTGCAGCTCTCTTGCAGATCAGTTGAGTCGTAGCAAATTTCTTTTTACTAATCATGTCCTCTACTTGCAGAAAATCCACAGGGCTCTCAACACCACATATGAGGACGTTGGGAAGGAGCTGACCGGCATCGATCAAAAGTAATGAGTTCTTTTTGTTGCCCTTTTCCTTCATGTGAAACTCCACCTGAAAACACCTGCAAATATCAAGAACGAGCCATTTCATTTTTACACAAGGCGTTGAAAAATGATCTGGGATCAAATTTCAATATGTTCTTACAGGTTACAAATTACATTGTCACCTTTTACAAATCTGCAGATGATATATTTTCTGAGACAAATTAATTTAGTTGCATTGTGAAAAGAAATTGTTCACTGTCTTTATGTAAATATATGCGATATCTGGAACCAAATCACTCCAGGCTATTTTCAAACTCAAAACACTGAACTACGTTAATGTCCCAAATAAGCTCAATAGAGTGATTGGAGGAAATAAAGAATGGTGCAAAGGAAAAATAAGCTTCCGTGAACTGATGACGGAGAACGTTATAAAGTTCTTTGTAAAACTAAAATAAAGGTGATATATGTGACAAAAGTGCATCCTCTTTTAGTATGAAGGGTTTACATATCAGAACATAATAATAAATAAATAATCAAACTGATCATCAACCGTTACTTCTCTAAGATCATTGCTGATGTCTTTCCTCCTTGGCATTGTGTTGAGACATACCTGAATGCTTGAGACCATCGACCTCCCAAAATGCCAGCTTTTAAGGAGGCAACGCATATATATATATATAAAACTTTGGAAGTGAAAGAAGATTTACTTCCTCTTTTAGATGTAAGTGTGGATTATTTTACAGCTAATAGCTCAATATCACACCATGTAACAGCTGGAAAAGTCAGAGGGTTTCTAGATTGTCCACAGCTGACAGCTGTGGTTTTTGTGTGTGTTTTGTGGCTCTTAGAAGCTGCCGGGACTTTTTGACTTTTTGCAAGTCAATCTGTTTTAGTACCAGGCTGAAGTAGTTTTGATGCTCTGGCAGATGATTTCACATTTATGGAATGATAAGGAAGGTAATACATGAGGAATCACAGTCAAAAAGGACTTAAACAGCTGATACTGACTGAGATATCGCTCAAAGTTTAATGCAAAAAGGGAAAAAAGAAACCCACTAACTAAATTATTTGATTAAATGATTCAAAAGAGGCCAGAAGGAGGCCTCGGGGAAAGCCCAGAATTCTCTGGAGATATCATATCTTTTTCCTGGCATGGGATCCACTCAGTCTCACCGGCAGCGCCACAGGAAGTGGCTGAGAAAGGAGGTGTGGTTATCTCTGCTCAGCTTGTCAGACCCGGTACCAGATAAGATGCAGGACAATGATGGATGGATACTCAAAATGGGTGGAACATAATTTGTCAAGAATAACAGTCACAGAATTCCTGGAATGAGCATTCTTTGAAATCCAGTCAGGGAAAAGCTGCTATGGAAACTAAAGCTGTGGTGTTATCTTGGTTTAAGTTATCTTAGTTAACGCTTAATCATGACGAGCTTTGTTTGCCAATGCCTGCTTCAATACAGTATCGAGGAAAACCCTTCTGAAATCAACTGCATTCTGTAATATTCCTTATTTCAATAACTGTGATCTGATCTCCACCTGAGTTACAAAAGTAGAACAAACAAGTTGATAACTCATCAACATTTCAAATGTAGTACGAACAGGTGGGAAAAGTAAGTGAACTTCAGTTTGTGGTCAAACTGATGGCGTCATTTTGACTTAAATCAAAAGCTTTCAGAAGCTCTGAATCAGAGGCCGATTTGAGGCCGATTTGAAGCTGAGGCACAAACCATAATGCTCCCTCCACCATACCTCAGCAGTGGTGTGATGCTCTGATGAAGTGACGTAATTTGGTCAGGTGTACGGATGTAAACAAAGATGCAGCAGCAGGGAGCCTGGATGATTTCTTTTTGGCATTTGTGTGCAGTGGAAATGGACAAACTCATAAACTAGTTATAGAAGAAACCTGAGGAAAAGGAGAGCAAATGTTTCACACCGGACATGTGTGGAGCGATGGCCTCAACATCTGGACAGAAACGTGTGTGGTTGAGGGGTTGGAGCCAGGAGTGGAGGACTGGGACATGACTTGCGTAGAGTAAACTCATGAACATGTTTTCCAGTGACGTCTTCTCAGCCAACCGTCCACTTCTGGGAAGAGTAGCCACAATATATATATAGTTATATCTCTGATTAGCTGAAAGTCATTGTGTTTGTCTTTTCATTGTGACGTTGATGAAGGTCAGATAATATGTCATATTAATGCAGAAAAGCCGTAATATTAGATTTATTAGTGCTGTACTGAATATAAGCCCAGTCTCTGCATTAATGCCTTTGCTGCTGTCCTCCTCTTTCCACAGGCCTTCCTCTTGTATCTCAGAAAACTGCACCCTACACAGAAAGCAGCATCAGCCTCCTCCACCCTCTCCCCCTACATCCCTCCCTGCTTCCACTGCTGCTGGGGACACTGGCAGCTCCTCACCGTCCCAGGAACCCAAGGAGAAGCGTGTCCACTTTGACCTGGAAACACTTCACAGCTACCGCCTCCGCACACACACGGCGTCGGTCCGTGGCCGGCCCGGGATGGTTGGCCGGCCCGGGCTCGGCCTGGGAGGACTGGGGCTGGGCACTCTGGGGAGCTTTACTTCTCCCCAGATTAACCTCCAAGCCAACGGGGGCCCCGTGTCGACTCTGGCCTCCACGGGCTTGGTGCTGTCTCCGCTGGGGAACAGGGCCGCTCAGACCAGCCTGTGGGAGGGGGAGCTGCAGGAGCTGCAGGGGAAGATTGAAATCTTCCGCAACCAGCTGCGAGAAGCTCTGGCTAGAAGAGCTGAGATCCAGAGCAGCCTGGAGAGAGAGAGGAGCGGACTCTTGCGCAGGGATACCAGTTTGGAGAAGGACAGAGACAAACAGAAGATACAAACTTTTAACACAGACAGAAGCGGTACCACAGTGTCCAAACTCCCTGAGAGAGACAGGACCAGCCAGCTGCAAACCCTGAACAATCAGCAGACAGGGAGAGCAAACCAATCAGGTGGACCTGGGACCGTGGAGCACGCAAGAAGCAGCCAACTAAACACAGTGAACAGTTTGGACCGAGGGAGAGCCAACCAGTTACGCCCCGTCGATACTTCAACGGGAGAAAGTACTGTTCAGTCACGCACTTCCACCAGTTTGGATCGAAGTCGTGTCAACCAGCAAGCTGCTGGAAACACCGCGGTCCAAACAGACAGAAGGCTAACCTAGCACGCACTCCCAACACTTTGGAGAGGACAAAAGCCAACCAGTCGGGTGTGAGCGGCTCTCCGAAGCCTTTGACTTGTGGGACTGCGGGGCGACGACAGACGACAGACGACAGACGACAGACGTGTCGCTCACATAGCCACGGGAAGGTGCTTTGGATGTTACGGGGGAAGTCTGTGGGAAGTTGAACGTCAGATGATGTTATTTACAGCAACGTAGTCATTCATGCAGTCAAAATCATTCTCCCGCTTCAAGTCGCACTTAAGACAATTGAATCCTAAATAATCGCAGTAATATCTTAAATCACTTAATGGAAATGCTAAAGCTACGAGCTTGACGAAACGTGAACAACAGTAAATAAAAATGGCTGGCAACTTTTCATAGAAATAACAAAGACTAATACGAATCTAACTGACAAGGCCATGAAACAGGGACAAGTTTTATGTTTCGTGTTCTTGTGTTGTTCTGCAGTCAAATTTAACGATTATATCTGGGCATATTTTTATAGTGTCGCTGTCGGGTTTCAGGAGTTACAGACCCAAAAGCAGGAGTAACAATAACAATGTCTTTTTTTAATTATTATTATTATTATCTTGAAAAGAAAACCAAAAGAAGAGCACAAGGAAACAAGCGGGGAACGTAGGAAACAGGAAACTGGCAAGTGAAGAAGGGGAACACTGAAACCCCCATGCACTTTGCAAAAGTTCTCCTGAGTCCACCTAACCCCGGCGGGTCCAAAACTGTACAGAACACGGAAGCCTGCAGGCCGCCTGGCTCAGTAACCACAGGTTAGCTGTGTTGGTTCGGCTTGGCTCGGGCCAGGTCGTGACGCTCGCTCCCTCGGACCTTCCTGGTCCACGCCCTGACCAGTCAGAGCTCCTTTAGTTTACCACGTTAGACCCACGTTAGGCAGGTAAACGCCATCTTCTGACTGATCAGTGGGAGCTGAGGCGCAATAAAAGCTGAACGTTGTGGATCAACATGTCATCCAAAATGCTTTTTAGAGTCCGGACGCTGAACTGGCACTGAAATATGCTGCTGAGTGATTGAAGTCTCAAAACTGCAACAGCTAATTTAAAACTATCATTTCACAGGTTAACACACTGAAATTCTTTCAAATAATAATACATTAAACTTTATTTGTATAGCACTTTTATACACTTGTACCACAGAAAGTGTTATGCAGGATTAAAGCAACATAAAAATGGAAATAATAATAATAATAATAATAAAGGACTCTCCAGCCCCCTGAGCACCAACACACATCCAAACAAGCATGATGACATACACACGTGTACGTGCACACACCTATATAGACACACCAACACACATCTGGACCCTCACCAGTATAAAACTGGTCCTGAGCAGAAATACCAGAAAAGACTGAAGTCCAAGAATAAATGTGGAATTGAAATGGAAAAAACATGAAGTGATGGCTACGAGCAATAAGTAAATAACTAAAATACTGATAATTAATAAAGTAAGTGACATGCACTGTAGAGGGAGAAATATGCAAATCCTGTCCAGTCTTTCTTTTAGGAACTTTTGAATAATTTTCTTGACAAAGCGGAAATCCTGTGTTCTTCTTCTGCCTTGTGGGATGCGGCTTTTATACCAGATCATATTCAGTCAGTGACAGCTTCATGTTTAAAATAACATCCTTTTTTTGAGTGTGCCATTCTATAAAGATATGTTTTGAATTATGAAATCTAACGTTTCAGAGCAGAAACCGCAAAAGCTCGATCCCCCCACCGCCTGTATCTTTACGTTGGCCCGTCTAAAATCTGTGGTTCGACTGCAGTGACCTCAGATACAGAGGGAGTGTTAAAATCTCTGCAGGATTGGCTGAGGCCATTGGTGGCCTTACAAACAAGCACTAAAATCAACTATAAAGAAAATTGGTCTTTCTCTTTTTTTTTTTTTGTTATGGTCGGGTTGTATGTAAAAAAAACAGAAACTTAAAAACATAAAACTCTGTAGTGTCATTAAAAGAAGAGGTGACATCAGTTCAGTGCTAAACGTAACCCTGTCCCAAGTGAAGATTTTGACAAATTTCAAATTTTGCATTTATTTATAATAATTGAAATGCTTACTTTTTCTCTTTCTTAACTTTAACCTTTTTTTCAATATGTTTTTCAATTATTGCATAATTCCCTTTTTACACAACATCCCGACTTTTTAAAATGTAATCATGCAATGAATCTTCCGAGTATTAAGTCAACAGAAAAGACGTTTCTGGGAAATGTAGTTGTTTTTTAGGTTTAATCCTACCAGAGGCAATTAATGTGATTATCTCGCCCTTTGCTGTCCGATGCTTGTACCATCTTTTTTATTGCAATGCGTCTCTTGTGGTTCTTTTTTTTTTTTTTTTTTACAATGAAAGGATCATAATTTTGATTGTTTTGGGGTTTTTTTTATTGTTATTATTCACAAACTGAACATTTTTCAGAGGAAACTGGTTGTTGTAGTTCAGATCCTCAGGCAGTTGCGCAGTATGACCAGCAGAGGGCGCTGCATCCCTGCTTCCCGCGGCTATGTACGTTTGAAAGTTTGTGAACTGATCTTTCGTTCAGACGAAATCACAAAAGCATTTTCCTTGTGACGAAACGATGGCATGTGGAGGTTGCTTTCTGCCCCGTGTTCTCATGGAGAAGCAGACGATCTGTGGAGATGAGGTTTTGTAAAAGTCTCTCCAGCTCTATACAACGCAGTTTTGCATAACTGTATCGAGATGCTCGACCTTGTCTGTCTCTCAGTGCTTCAAACAGAGGATTTTACAGACCCGCAAACTTAAAAAAATATAAATAAGAGGGAAAAGAAACGACATTCTGACATCACTTAAGCTGAACTTTACGGTGAGACAAATGTACATTCAAACATTTCAACTTTGCTGTGATGTGAAGTGGTTGTGTTCACATGCCATGGTGTCTACAAGGACGTAAATATTTTAGGTATTTTATTGAGGAAGAGCTTGTGGTACTGGATATTTAAAGAAACGCTTTTAAATTTATCCCTTATTAAAAAAAACGTTATATCTACATATTATTGAATTTTATGCATAAATGGATATTCTTTTGAAATAAACATTTATATACTTATTTTCTTGCATTTATCTCGTTTTTTTTTTGTTTTTTTTTTTTTTTAAATGATCCTACTTTGTCCAACGGCAAGCTTTTTACAATAAACACAGCGAGCATGTTGTCCAAGTTACCTTTATCGCTTGAATCTTCTTCTTCTGCCACAGGAGATCATCGGTTTCCATCTGATCCTGTCTTCTCCATCCTTTGTCAGTATGTTAAAATCAAACTTGGAAGTTTGTTCTGGAATAACGGCGCTCACGTTGGAAGCTTGACACAGTAGCTCTTTCATTCCTTTCTACCTTTCAAAAAAAAAACTACTGGAATAACTAATTTCCCTTTGGGGACTAATAAAGTATTTTGACTTTAATTTAATTGAATTTACTGCATCATAGATACGTGTTTGTTGTTTGGGATTCATAGTATGTCAAGCTTGCAGTTTAATTTTTTTACAGATAAATAACAGAACAAAAGATTACTTGTTTTTTTTTTTACACATATGTTATATTATATGTTTAATTAATATGTTGGAGCTGTCCTCCAAACTGGAGAATCCAGAGCGGTAAGTTGGCTGACATGTTGATATTTCTTTTCTCAGCTTCATTTCTACAGTTTGTCAGTGTTGCTAAAGAGAGAATATAATATATCTTACTAGGAAAATCTAAAATCATGGAAAAGCCTTCACATTACTCCCACCGAGCAGGAATTTTCTTCATTAAAAAAACAGATGAAGCATGACCGCAGGAGTCATTTGAAATGTCAGAATGTAACGCAGCTGGTTAGAGTAAAATGTGCTGATTATTTTTGAAAGTCGCAGTTTGGAAAGTTTTACAACATATAAATCCAGTCCAAATGATTCTGTGAGCCCTCAGTTCAGTGTTCCTTAAAACATTGAACCTAATGAAATTGCTCAGTGTGAAACCCTTCAGAACTGAAGTATTTCTTTTTTTACAGGAAGCACTTAGAGACTCTTCAAATAGGCTACCTAGATGGAGCTTTAAGTGGCACTCCACTGGAGGTGTAGTGATCCTGATCATGTAATGACAGCTTTTAACCACACAGCGGCACTTGAACCTTTCACACAGGAGGGCAGCCTGTGGACCGGGTTACCTGCAGGGAATGACTTTGCATTATGGATATTTTTGGGAGAAAAATTGTCCAACACATGTTCTTCCTCAAACAATGTGATGTTGATGCTTTTAGAATACACTTTACTCCAGAAAATGTCCCGTTTCTATGTGCCGGACACTTTGAGAGGACAAAACTGAAGCTGATTCCCAGAAAGACAATTATTTAAAACAGAGCCGAGCTTGGGGAGGAGAGAATAAGAGGAGAGGAGAGATGGGAGCAGAATGCTGATGATTTAGTGCCGGTAGATCGACCAGACTGTACAAGGTGAAATAATCACTCGGTGATGAAGCAGATCAATCAAATGTTCTCTGGACATGCACATGATTGGATTCTCTGTGTTTTGATAAGACAAAATAACAGATATTTATCACATATGACAAAAGAAAGAAACAAGTCTGAGAATCAAGTTGCAGAACTGAAAACTGACTTTTCTTATATGCAAGATTATTTTTACATTTTTCAACCTCTACTTTTACATTTTCTGCTGGTCTATGAGTACGAGTCCGTTTCATGAGCAGCTCACGCTTGCATCAGCCATGCAAGTGCACGTGTCTGTTTCTGAATCTGTTCTTTCGCATATACATGCATATATTTTACATAAGAATGGTTTCTTTTTGCACAGACAAGTAACTGGGTCACATGTGTGAACAGCAGTCAAGAAGAATTTTAATCAAACTTAAGGATCCCCAGTGAATGCACATACCCTCCAGCTATCAATTACTACCCAACTGGGGTAAATGGCTAAGCTTGTGTAATAGGTTTGACTCTATATTAGTTGGGAAAATGAGTCCAGTGATGTCTTGCTCTGTGAATATGTTTATGCCCAAAAAAGGTGTGAGATAAAGAAGAGTTGGGAGGCAGAAAAAGTGTTCAGCTAATAACACACCCGTCGCCCCGGCTCTCTACGGGGCTTTGTCTAGTAGGTAAACAGAATCCAGGCAATGTGAGTGATGGGTTTATTAGATCCTTCCAGCTGTGACCAGCCCTTGGTAGTTATTGGCAGGGTGGCTGGATCGGTGTGTGATTGTCGGGATGAGAGACAGAACAGGAGAGGCTGGGGAGGGGGTCAGTTAAGAGGGACTACCCCATGAGAACCAGAATAATTCCCTGGAAACAAACACGAACCTCCCTTTCATACAGTACCAAGAAAGATTGAGAGAAGAGAGGTAGGGTGGGGGTATGCAAATATCCGAACTGTAAAAACTGAATGTGTCACTGGGGTTGCAAGAGGAGAAAGTAGCACAGACCTGGAAAGGAAAAATGGATGCACAGTTGATATTTAGGACCAGCTTTAAGTCCCATAAAGAGCTGATAACCGTGAGAGGAAACGATATAGACCTTTTACATTACAGAGAATGCGCGGGCATGTTTCCCAATAGGACGCGCACATGTGTAGCCCAGTGTATGATGTTAATTGCCGCAGTGTCATTGACGGTGAGTCAGAGTCAGGTGTCCACAGGGCTGACTCTTAAACCATCACCGCACTGGTTTCCCCGTTTCCCCGTTGGGGGGGTCTAAATGCACCACAGTGGGCAGCAGCCTGCCACACCCTTCAGGGTAAACAAAGACAGGCGCAACTCTGTCCGTGGATGGTGATTATTAACAGGCGATCGGAGTCAAATAAAAACAAATACCCGGTGGTATTAAAAAGGAAGCACGTGTTTGATTGGGAGATCATTTCTTTTCGGTGGAAATAAGCTTCTCCTATAAAGCCGCCCCCTCACTTTTACGTACACATGCGTAGGAGGCTACGTTTCCTCCCCACACACACACACACAGGAGCTGCACATTCCAAAAACTACCCCTTTGTCTTGGTCGCCTCACGGCGGCAGCCCCGAAACAAGAATCCGGCTGGGAAATGCGTGTTTGTGTGGACCAGACTGTCTCCTCCCCCCACCATAAGGCGCACACACCACGACCCTCTCCTCCCTCTGTAACCCCCTTTCCACTCGTCTTTCGCACCCCCAAGCCTTTGTGCGCGCGTGTGTGTGTGTGTGGCGCTAACTCGGTACCCAAAAACCTTGTGACGGATTCCGCACGTATAAAATCTGCTTTTAACACACAGTTTCTGTACTAATGTAATCGATTGGATGTTTTGTTGTAAATAGACAACCTCCAGCGGTGCCTGTACAGGGAGGGGGCGGCGTGGGGAGGGGACACGCACGTGAATCTTATCTGAAGACAGGACGCAGTAAAGAGAGGAGCGCGCAACCAGCAAGTGCGGCAAATTGGACTTTTCCACCATCAACAACCCTCTCGTGGCTTCTTTCTCTCGCCATCTCTGCTCCCTCTGTGGAAATCTCTCCCCCCCCCCCCCCCCTCCCCACTCACTCCCATCACTCTCCCCCGGTCAGTCCTTCTGTGATCCCAGACCACTAGTACTCCTCACCAGAGCGCTCTCGAACCACCAGAGAGGGTTTGGATATTTTTGGGGTGAAGAGAAGGTGGACATGGATTAGAAGAGACATCGCAAAACTGGAGCAGCACGCGCGAGCACGCCGGGGGGGAAGGGGGCGTCGGGACTCGATGAATTCACGGAGCCCCCGGGACAGAGGTGAGTACCGTCCGGTGGATCTCCGCCGCCCCGCATGCAGCCAAGAAGAACCAGCCTCGCCTCCCCGACGCGCTGTGAGAGGAAAATCAGCACATGGCTTTCACGTTTCTGTAGCTGGTGAATCTAATGCAACACGCCGATTCTTGGTGAAAGCGCACCTGCTAATTACTTATCATTCTCCCTCAAATACTCTCTACAAAATCAATGGTAATCAAAACTAAATAAATGCGCACACACGCTAAAACGCGCTTTCTCTTTATGGAACCGTAACAACATTTAGCAATTATTTTAGTGAATTTACATAATCAATGTAATGGATATGGGTGATGGGTGTGCTGTAAAGGCAGGTGAGTTTAGTCGGTGTCCACCTCCACCAGAGTCACATATGGCTCTTTAGGTCTCTGCCAGCTGAGGGCCAATAGCCGGCAGGAACTTTCTTCGTGAAGAAAGATTAAAGTTTTGGGAATGAAAGTGAAGAAGTGTCCCTTTGGTTACTACAAAAGAGCACCAGTCTTGTGTAAACGTGAATAATGTGGTGACACATGGTTTATGGGGAGTTTTTTCTGTTTTACCTTCTTTCTCAGTGCATTAAGTTAAACATTTTACAAAAAGTCTTGTTGCCTTGATCCAGCATTCATTGTCTTTGCTCACTTGCTGATTGCCTGCAGGAATGAACCTTATCTTGATCCTAATACCAAGCAAATAAACCCAAGTGTCAGGCTGCAATAATTTAATATTATAGGATTTAAATTTTACTGAAACTACTACAACCATTTGTCTTTGCTTCACCAGCGAGGGAAAATAAAAAACAGCTTTAACATTGTGGATTGATGGGGGTGGTTGCGTGTACTTTCCCAGCATGCACTGGACAGTATGTAATGTGTTTGAGAATATTTACCTTAAATATTGGTTTATTCTGTGCATGCTATTGATGTTGTTACACTAGTTTAACTGTGTTTTAATCTCCACCTACACTCTCTCCACCTACTTTTGATGTAGGCGGAGAGTGTGTTGCGTAACGAGTGAGTCTGCATGCACGATTAGTAAACTCCCACATTGGTACGATAGTTAAAAATACACTTTGTAAATTTGTGACTGGGACATAAAGGCCTATTAAGGTCTGGGGGAGGTCAAACCATGCCTCTACTTGCCTTTTGTCAAATTAAATTTGACGCATGCCCCCTGGTGTCTAATTCAAGGAAGTGCAGGTCTTTATGGAAGAGTTGGAAGAGTCGCTGCTAGCGTCGCTGATGCCAACTCGCTTCTCCCATGAGAGAGAATAGTTATTGTGTATGTGGACGATTGACTTTTATGAAGTTGATTAACTAACTAGTTTTTACCAGCCTGCATTTGTGAACTGAAAGAAGTTTGTTTTTCAAAAGGCCGCTAGTTATCCACATTGTGTTCCCCTTCCAAAACGAACCAATCACATGATTGCACAGAAGCAACTGGAAACAAGGTGTAACCTTAGAGTGAAGTTATCAAACACATTACATGATAGGTAATAGACATAGATATACATCCATTTCTTCTGCTTATCAAGAATTGGGTTGCAGGGCGGGCAGCCTACATAGAGAAGCCCTGGTCTTCCTCTCCCGGGCCACCACCTCTAGCCCCTCCAGGGGGGTACCAACACAATCCCAGGCAAGCTGAGTTATATAATCCCTCCAGTGGGTCCTGGGTCTGCCAGGGGGACTCCTCACTGTTGGACATCCCTAAGGGAGGCATCCATTCAGCATCCTCACTAGGTGCCTGAACCACCTCAACTGGCTCCTCTCCATGTGGAGGAGCAGTGACTCGACCCAAGAATACAGAAGCCTAGATATACATATTCTAATAATAAACATCTCCAGTGCAAAGCCCCAAAACATTGTTACACCTTGTCTCCATTTGCCCTTTCAGTCCGAATGAAATACGTATCATGCCCCCTAGTGTTCAATCCAAGGAAGTGTTTTTTATTAATTTGTTGTGGGCGGGCTTTAAGCTAATGGTGACAATGTTGTTTCTGCCCCAGCTGGTTGCTGCCATGAGAGAAAAACTCATTCACGGTTGCTCCTGCACGGAGAATTTTCTGCATAAATAGGCAGCTGCTTCAGTTAAATTTCACACCATTTCATTGCACGGCAAAATGGTTTGTCCAAACAAGTATAAACTTTGTCTGTTTGTTGTTTAAACCTGCAATTGTGGCTCTCCGCCACCACAACCAGGTTGTGATGCTATACCTCAATCTGTGTGTGAGGCAAAGCGACCCAAAGAAGATAAATTTGGGATTCGTCTACTTGATGAATGTGTGACGGCGTCTTGGCTTTTGGCTCTTTATTGTGAGACCCGTAGAAAGTGTGAGTGATGAGCCGACTTAGTAAGAAGAGTCAAAGCTGGAGTAGTCTAAGGATGTTTATTGAATTAAAGCCAAAGTTTAGGCTGATGATTCTAACATGATTTGAATCTATCTAGGTATTAGAAGAAAATCACAGACTTATTGGGTTTGAGCCTCGGTGGTTGAAGACATCCAGCTGGTTCGCCCACATTAAAGAGTGTGATTTGTAACGTATATGCCAAAACATTAAGGTAGATGCCACAAAACAGCACAAGACAACTGTTTGGTCTTAAACAACTGATGAAAATAAAAGAAAAAAATCACAGAGGGGAGGCAGTACGAGCTTTTTATATTTACCTTCTTATAATAAAAAACTGAGATGCTTGGAATCTGGCTGTGAGCGTTGTGTGTGTCAACGTTTATGATGAATTCACTTTGTGGAATAAAATATTGTGACAGCACGCACATGCACATATTTTTAAATCACAGCGCAAATGTGTAGCTTGTGCAATTTCAGTACATATCTAACCAACTGAAAGAAATTAGTTTGAGCTTTTAAAAACACCAGAAGCTTAACTAAATAATGATTGGTTGAACATGTTTGGCGTTTAGGTTCTTCTCCATTCCAGTGCAAGGAATTAATGTTTGCCCAAACTCAGCTGAAAATGGAAAAAGGATTTTTTAAAGCAGGTGATGTACTGAAATATAGAAAGAAAACTCGAAGTAAAGTGTCTCAATATAAGGTGAGCATTCCTTAACTTATCTCCGGGGCTCAGGGATGTAACAGCGTTCATCTCAAGGGTGTTTCCCCTGATGTTGTCCGTGTGGTGGTGGAGAGCACGATCAAGCATGTTAGTCCAGGATCTTTTAGTGTTTAGGAGGTCAGGATTTAACAACTATAATGGTCATAGTCTATAAAACATGTCTTTTTCTGTACTCCATGAACCATTCAGTGATGGTGGCAGCATAGTCACCCGAGAAGACAGTGCTCCGATCAGATTGGAGATGTTATCATCAGAGGATAAAGTTGCTCACTAAGACACTAAGAACAACCCTGTATTGATTTGCAATCCCTCTCAGAGGATGAAACCTGTGCTTCCAACAGCTTAACAGAGCACCTGAGCCCCTCACCGTTGTCGCTATGTGTGAGATTGCTTTTTTAATTTGTCACCCGTCTGTAGTTGCAGCTCAACTGCCATAACAGATGGGTGCCAAATGAAGAGAAAGACCTGAGTAAATGAGTGGAGATAATGACAGATGGAGAATGGCTTCATGGAGGGACCCGGGAGTCACCAAATGGTTTAAAAATTAAAATCATCATGAAAATACTAAGCAGCAGTTTACAAGTTACTGGTACTGAAATTATTCTGGACGCCTGTGGTTTGGTTCCAGACATGTATATTAGCCTGGCTTTAAATCTTTCTCCCATCTGTGCTTTAATAGTTAGTTTCTGTTTCTCCACCTCCAGCCCGGCATTCATGAGTTTTGTGTATAGACTATATAACAGGATCAACGCCCCATGCTGCAACCCATAGGTCTTCTGAAAAGTGCCTTTGACACCTGTTTTTGCCCGTACTCCGGTGGTGCCGTGTTGCAAACGGGCAGAACGAGCACGTCTGGGAAGCCTGCTGGAACCGGTCCAGCTTGGTTTAGTCACAATTAGCCATTTTAGCTTGGCGGGCTTAGTTTACGTTAACCAAGGATGCTAATTCATGTTAGTTTACAATAATTTTCATCAATATTTGTCCAAACGTCTGCATTTCAAGTGTCACTACCGAAGCACAGCCGGCACGAGAGCCGAAACCAGGCCTAGCAGATCTCCACTGGGACCAGTGGTCGCTTGGCTTGATATTACCAACGTTGCAGGATGGTTGTGGGTCCCAGTATGGGACTGTCCTGAAATGATCCACCGTGGCTCCCAGCTCCTTCAGCGGATCCGTGCTAAAGAAGCTGCAGAGCTGCTGCTCAACATTTACAATGGGGCCTCTAGTTTCAAATGTCATGCCCTGTTAGGTCTTTATTGACATTATTTGTTGCATGAATGTGAAACCAAGCTATAGAGACCAGTTGTTTTTGTTTGTTTTTTATTTTAAACCAGACTGTAAATATGTTTATTTCTTCTCCGTATTTTCTGCTTCAAAATTTCAACACACATAACTCATATAGATTGGCGGACGTACATTTGTAGCCACCCCCAGTGGCCAGTTGAGGAATTACAGCTTCTCTTAGATTCGTATTGGCTTCAACCCCGACGTAGGGTTGTCGCTTGGTCTTGTGCTGGTCTTTTTCCTGCTGTCGGATGCAATGATCGTTTCCACTGTCAGAATCAGCTTCAAGTGCACGCATGATGTTGGCAAGCTCGAAAACCTTCAGCTGCACACACATATGATGTGTCTCAGAGGATAGAAGCTGTTCTGATAGATAAACGCCCCCCATTTCTTCAGCCCTGAAGCTCAGTGTGTGTGTGTGTGTGTGTGTGTGTGTGTGTGTGTGTGTGTGTGTGTGTGTGTGTGTGTGTGTGTGTGTGTGTGTGTGTGTGTGAGAGTTAGGGTGAGGTTTAAATGCTGGCTGGAGCAGGTCACCGAGACCAAGCGGCTCTGAGAGTGAGAATCAGGACTCAGCGTCTTCCTAAGCTGCTTTCAGACACACTGGAGTCTCTCCATCTCGATATCCTCCCGGTTTCTGATCCTCAGCCCCTTCACTACTTACCCCAACTACCAGAAATACAAACATATACACACACACACACACACACACACATCCATGGTGGCATACAGGTTTTTTTTAATCATACTTCTCTTTGATCTGTGCTTATCGTTGTCCTCCTCTTCCTTTCCAGTGCATTTCCAGGGGTCATGGAAATTAGATTGTGGACGACTTTGATTCTCCTCGCGTCATATTGCCACAGGGTCAGGCCCTTTCATCTCGCAATGAAGCAGAAACCGAAACAGAAATAATGATGGTGATGAAAAAAAAACATTAGAAAAAGAAACAGAGGATAGGTGGTAGGATTGAGAGAAGAGAGAAGACCTAAGGACAACAGGAGAAGAAATGATGGACAACAGTAGAAGAGGCAAAGATAGTGATTTGATTAAAGTTGAGAGGAAGAGGACAGCTGTAAGAAGTGCTAGTGAGAGAGAGAAATAAGCAAAACTAAACAGAAACTCAGCAAAATATACCCCAAAAAATGGAAAGACAGATATGCAGGTCTGCAGAGGATGGCAGAAGACAGTGTTACACATGCTTACACCACTCTCACAGAGTATGAATGCCTTGAAGGATGATGCAGACAGTGGATGCACTTAAAGATGCAAATAAAGAAACTTACTTACTCATGGTCGGACTAACACACCAGCAACTGAAGTTGACCTAATCCCTGCATGTTCTAGCCTATACGTTCTCTGTGCACGCTCCACGGCTCTGGACTTTAACCAAAACGCACTGGGAGAAACAGATGCAGACAGATTCAGAGAGGAAAATAGAAAGTTAAGTGTACAGGACATATGACAGAGCTGTTAGCCTATTTATTTCAAAGTGTGTCTCTTTTAAATGAGTTGCTGCTGCCTGCCAAACCGAAGATTAATCTTTTCTTTTCGTCTGTGGCTTAATAGGTCAACTGGAAAAATCCCAGTGCTAACAAGTTGAACGTGGGCACTACTGCCATCTATTGTAGTGGACTGTGACATGCTTTGCTTGGTAAATCGATTTCCTCCCTTTGCATACGTGTATGTTGGGACAAAGAAGGGAGTCCAGTTAAATGGCCTTCACAAGCTACAGGCGTGGCCCAATTTAAAATGTGCATTTAATTGTACTGAGAAAAGAAAAGAGGTGAAGAGGGAGGTGTTTGGAAACATGATGTCAGACTGGTAGAGATACAAGTGGTCAATGAATGAGAAGAAGTGACATGTTAAATGCAACGGAGAGATGGCTGAGACAGCAAAAGAGAAGGGAAGAAGTCTGTAGGACATGATTCGTATGGACAGAAACGGCGAGCTGTAGGGTGAAATGTGAATATTTAACTGTGTTTAACGTGCCGTTTGTGCCCTCGGCTCCCGCTGCCGCTCTCTCTGAAACCTTCTGTTTGCCTACAGGTTACTGAAGGCGGCATATGGCTGTGTATGCACATCTGCAGGAATGTGTCATGGAGACAAACTTGGTGTTATACAGCAGTTTGGATGCTGAAACCACGGATTTGAATTCTGATGTGTCGATCATTCACAAATATACATATCAGTTATTGTTATAAAGATGAGGGTGTAAAACACCCATAGTGATTATTACATTTACTAACTTATTTCTTTACAGAGAGTATAAACTAAAGATATTTCATGGTTTTTACTAGCAACTATGCTTGTAGTCTTTGTGTCGGACCTACCGTACGGTCACGGCATGGGTTCGTTACTAAACAATCACCAAGCTTTAGGCTTGCACCCCTGACCTTTTATGCACTAGAATTCCTCCAGATTCTTTGACTCATTTAATAATATCAATTCCTGACAAATTAAAATTTATATGATGAGGAAATAACATCAAATATCTCGTTTTTTGCGATTGTAGCTGCACTATCAAACTGTCCAGACGTTTGAATTTTCTTGTGAGGTTCGATGAAATTCTCCGGATTTTCTTTAAAAGCTGCTGTCCCAACAGGCTGTGACTGGCCCCACCCCAAGATGACATCACCCAAAAGCAAAGCCAAGAAGAAACCACCCAAAGACAGCATGACACTGCTACCATGCTTTTATTTTGTAGAGGTATGAGTTGCTCAGACGCATAAAAGGCTCATAGTTTTGAATTACTGGTGCTTTATTAGCATTAATAATTACATTTAATGAGTTAGTCAATTCCAATCATGGAAAGCAGACTGAATCTGGATGCATCTGACCTGTATGTATCTTGAGTGTGATGTGGGTTTCTTGTGAAGACTGAAATGAAACAATGAATAAATCACTATTTCAGGCAAAAATATAAGCGATAGTTGTTCTCTGCCAAGTTTCTGTCTCCAGCATTGATTTTTATGTGTTTTCACATGTGTGTCCAGCTTCCCATCGTCCTGTCCTCCTTGGTGTCCCTGTATTTCCTGGAGTTAACAGATGTCTTGTCCCCGGCGATGGTGGGCTTCCGTTGCCATGACCGCGACCTGTCGATGCCCTATGTAGAGACGGGCGATGAGCTCATCCCTCTGCTGATGTTGTTGAGTTTGGCCTTCGCTGGTCCAGCAGCTTCCGTAAGTCTGTCCCACATGTACACTCGCATGTGCAGCTTTCCTTTTTACCGTCTCAGAACAAATCAAAAACTTCCTTACACCTCTTTGTAGTTCAAAAGTGCATGAAAATGCGTTACACATCCTCATTCACAGATCTTAAAGGTAGGGTAAGCCATTCGATGAATTTCATGCCCAGAAAAGTTTTTGTCATATTGAGTGATTATCTCATCACCATCCGATAACTGTCCACCTCGTTAGTACCCTTTTAAAAAGAATGTCCTAATACACAGGTCTGACTCCATTAACTGGTAACAAGCAAAAGCTCCATTCACTCAGCCTCTGGAGGCAATCTCATTACAGAGAGGTATCGAGATGAGATTCTTCAACCAGTGGCAAAGTAGAAGGAAACTGTGTTTAGACCGTGCAACGCTGCAATGGTTTGTGAAAGCACACACTAGGGAGGGAATACTGTGCCTTCCTCGGATTACTGTGAATGCACATGGGTGGGTGGGTGGGTGGATGGATGGATGGATGGATGGATGGATGGATGGATGGATGGATGGATGGATGGATGGATGGATGATGTGCAGCTTGAACCACCAAATAAATGAGCTAAATGAAGCTTAAACGCTTTTTGTGCAATTATTCCGTGTGAATTTGTCGCTGCGAGGCATTTGATCAATTCCTGCTCAATTCACGTTGATTATCCAAGCACGGTCTTCCAATAGAGGTCGCAGGGGTTCACTGACTCTCTGTGTGTGTCGGGGTCGGGGTTTGGCAGCGCTACAATACACACACACATGCATACATGCCACAAAAACACCAAAAAAAAAATCACATAAATAAACAAGTGTGCACCTATTCCAACTTACACAAGCGCGTTCAATTTCCCCTCTCAAATGCACAATCAATGCATGCGTTGATAAATATATGCCTAGCATTCCCATTCACATCATCAACCACACCACAGACCTGCTTAATCAATAGATGCAGACACACACGCTGCTAATCCATCAGCAGCACCGAAACAGACCTCATCTATCACTCTGATTGGAAGTGATCACTGTTCAATAGCACATTTCTTTTATTCTTTCCTCGCTGCGCTCTCTTCATAGATCACAATCAGAGATATTTAGGCGTATATCTGACATGAACGGAACCAACAATTTGTCTCTTTTTTTTTTTTTTGTTCATTTTATCTTTTACGTTGTTTTAGATTAATCTCTCAACAAACTAATGAAAACTAAGAAACATTGGCGTCACCAATTCTTGATCGCCTTTTCTCAAATATTGACTGTAGATCATGTTGGGGGAAGGCATGATGTACTGCATGCAGTCCAAACTGAAGGCCTGTCCCAAGTCGGAGGGCAGCATAAACGCCGGAGGCTGCAGCTTCAACTCCTTCCTACGCAGAACTGTGCGCTTTGTAGGTGAGTCCAACCTCCGTTGCTTTTGGAGGTGACAAATGTCTATTTATGGACACAGTGATAGTTTTTTTCAGGCCTCTGAGCCACCATCAACCTATGCCATGTGCTAAAACAAACTCCTCACTGAGGTGAGGCAAATATCAACCTTTGAAGTGAAAGGAGTAATTTATGCACCGTTCCAGATTTTTACTCTGCGCGTAAAAGCTTCAAAGTGTAAAGAACTGGTAGTCGGGAGGTGCTGGTTCAGATTCATAGCTGTCACTGCATCACTGCATGTGCTCGCAAATGAGCAGCTCTGTGTGAAGAAAAACCACCAGGGGCCTTTTGTTCAGTTCCCAATATTGCCTTAACCTCTCTGCCCCTCACCTCTCTCCCTCAGGTGTTCATGTATTCGGTCTCCTGGCAACAGCTCTGGTGACAGATGTCATCCAGTTGGCCACCGGTTACCACGCCCCTTTCTTCCTCACCGTGTGCCAACCCAATTACACGGCCCCGGGAGTGTCGTGTGACAACAACGCGTACATCACACAGGACATCTGCATGGGGAAAGACCAATATGCTATCATGTCAGCTCGGTAAGATGTATTATTACACTCTGACCCAGAGGGTCTCTGTTTTTTTGCTGTTTTTTCTTTTTTTTTTTTTTCAAAATTTGCATCTGTTAATAAAAATAATAGGCTTACACAGATATGAGGATACTGTGCAGTCGGTAGAAATAAATGATCGCTTTATTAAGTACTGGGCTGTACTACGTAAGATAATAAATATGTTTCATGATGATAAAAGGATTTAGAGCAGTTGCATACATCCATCCTTGTCCACTGCAGGGTAAATCCACTACATGTCCACTACATAGTAAATATTGTTTGTGTTCAGTATGTTGCAAGAATGTAGTTGCAAAGGACATAGCAAAGTAACTTTGCATTCTGAAAAAGATGAGAAGAGATTAAAACCAAAAAAAAAAAGAAGCATCGCAGTCAGCTTAAGGTTATTGGCATTTTTTTAAGTTAACCATCTATTTGTGCAATGTTACTTTTTAAGTCAATGTGCTCAGGTACAGTGTCTCCCTTGGAGGTGTTATCGCTTTTGAAGATGTTCTTTAGAAGCACATTCAGGCAGATCTTAATAAGACAAAGAAGCTCAAGCATGTAGGTATAAACGGAAAAAGGATTACAGCTGAATAAAGAAACAAGCCTAGTGCTTGTAGTACAAGTGTAGTAAAAGTGCACATGATGGTACTTATACACTTTGGGGGGCTGATATTGGCATAGATCCTGATCCAAACATCTCAAGGAAGAGATATGCTTTTTTTTTTTTTTTTTTTTTTTTTTTTTTTTTTTTTTTTTTTTTTAACTGATCAAATTGTTTGTTTCTGTGTAGCATATGGACGTAGACTGCCTATAGAACTGATGTTGTCGTTGGCATTGTTGCTTGTGTCACTTTGTAATTCCACCCTTAAACACTAGGTGGCAGATTCCTCTCTGAGTTTGCAGAGTTTTCTTTTTGTTCTTTCCTTAATGTAGCTCTGACATCGTAATAGAGCAAATAAAGCATCTGCTATGTAAGTTGCAATCAAAAAATGTTGAGCAATCATAATTTTTAACGACATTACAGCAATTGATCTTTCTATCCAGCTTGAAACCAGTAACAAACAGCACAAACAGCTGTACTATGGAAAAAACCGATGGTTACAAGACTGCTCCAACTAGCTCTCACTGTAGTAGTTTATTGCATTATTGGATATGATGACTGATCATTTGAACACTGGAACTTTTCCCAGAAGTAGTTAACCACTGAGGTAAACCAATCACATTTGGTGTGATTGACATTAACCAGACATGTAGTAACATTTCTGAGGTGGTGCGTGTCCCAACTACGCCAGAAATCATCGATTTAAGAAAGAGGCACAAATTACGCAAAAGAATAAGCTCAATTTGACAACTCAAACTGGTTTTCAGATTGACCAGAACTGTGCCTCACTAGGATTCTGTGAACCCGGGGCATCGCTGGGGCTTGCCTGCTTTGATGGGGGAGCTTTTCCTTTCCACAGTCGCCTTGTGCTTGACTAGGATGGTTGATTGTATCATTGAAAAGTCTTGTTGCAATCTGTTGGTCCTTAGGCAGGCTTGTTTTCCCATTGGCTTTGTGACACATTGGACACATTTTGAGTGAGCTGAGTTGTATTGTTGAAGTGCCTTGAGATAACGTTTGTTGTGATGTTGTACTGTATAAAGTTTAATTGAATACATGATTTCATTGGCTAGTGCTAGTGGCTGAAAGTTTCCTAACTTTTGACAGAAGCAAAGCTGACACTGCAATGCTTGAAGAGCACATTTCAATTTGGTGCTCACTTGTGAACGATGGGTTAATAATAATTCTTTACCAGACTGGGAGACAGTGGAGCTGCTGCAGGATGGGGGTGATGTGATGGAATGATGGAGTTCTTGTTATGATCCAGGCAGCAGAGTTGTGGACCAGTTGGAGCTTGTGGAGGAACTTCTAGCGGAGAGATAGGAGAGAGTTGCAGTTATCAATGCGGGAGGTGACGAGACAGTGGACAAGGATGGAGGCAGTGTGGGTAGGAAGAGAGGGGCAGAGACGATTTATGTTACATAGGTGGAAGTAAGAAGACCAGGTGATGTTGATATGAGAATTGAACGACAGCGTGCTATTGAGGATGACCCCCAGACTCTTCACCAGAGGGGAGGGGGAGACTGAGGAGCTGTCAATGGTAAGGGAGAAGCTGTCATCTTTGGATAGTGAAGACTTTGTGCCAGTGTGGAGGAGTTTTTTTCACTGTTTGATTTGATAAAGTTTGAGGTGAACCTGGACTGATTTTGGATAAGCAGGAGGTGGGGGGTTGGAGGGGGGGTATTGAGTCTGGCTTACTGGAAAGGTAGAGGTGGGTGTCATCAGCGAAGCAGTGACAATGGATATTGAAAAATAGAAGTGTGAAAAATATTGCCAAGGAGGAAGAGATAGGTAGGTAGGATATCTTTATTCAAGGATTTTGGAGGGTAGATTAGAGATGAGGCATGTGATATTGTAGTTGTTGGGATCTGAGCCAGGTTTTTCCAATACTGGAGTGACAGCTGAAGTCTTGAAAAGTGATGGAACAATTCCAGTGGTGCGTGAAGAGTGTATGATGGCAGAAATGAGGGGGAGCAGAGAGTGGAGGCAGGATTTGGCCAGAGGTGTTGGGAGCGGATCGAGCTGATATGTGGAGGGCTTGGATTTCCTGATGAGGTTGGAGTTTGCAGTCACGTCAGGAAGAAGAAAGCTGGGAAAAGGATGGCAAAATGGGAGTGGATCATGTGGAGCGAGAGGCAGTGGGTTTAAGGACAGGTGCTGGTGGATGTTGAGTACAGGTGGGGGGCAGGAAGTCAGGTGGCTGAAGAACATTATTAACCAGTGAAAACAGAGTTTTGGTTTGTTGGTTACAATATGAAAGCCTAGGACAGAAGGAGTCTTTTTATTTGTTTAAAAATGTTTCACTTTATTTTCTTCAAACTGTTTATGTAGTTTTACATCTCAGTTAATCTGTTTAATCACCTCTGTAAAGCACCTTTACCTCTCTGTGGCTAAGAAGTTTATCCAGAAAAGATGTGTGAAGGTAAACAACACAGGGACTCAGTTAAAGAGCTCCTTCAAGAGGCAGATTAAATGAGATTTGTGATTCGCCGGTGTTGATTCTAAATGAACAGCTTTGGCCTTATTCGCCGTAACGGGCCCAGTGCTGTTCTGTTTGTGTTTGACGATGCTCACAGCCAGGGACACATGCTCAGTTGGACAAACACTCATTCAAGCCGGCGCGCAGGTTTCAGCGTCATATACGATCCGGACGATAGCAGCTATTTACCCAGGTTTATTCCAGAGGCAATAAACACAGTCAGATCACATCAGCGTTTATATGAAAACATGAATCTTTTTGCCTTTTTCTGCCTTTTGCTCCTCCACTCTTAACTCTCCTCCTTTCTCCCCCTAAGGAAAACATTTCCATCCCAGCATGCAACGCTGTCTGGCTTCGCGGCTGTGTATATCTCTGTAAGCACTTTCTTTTGCCTTACTTGATTACGATTTGCATGACGTGTCTGTGAACGTGTTTGTTTTCTCTGCGGCCCTCAAATATTTAGCGAGCTATTCCTGTTTAGGTATATATTTTTGCAACATCTTGCTTGATATGACAGGAGCTATACATATTTTTATCCCCATTGTTATTGTTTAATACATTTTCATGACCTTATGCAGATGATGGTTATTAATTTCTTTGTCTGTGTGGATGATAACACTCCAATCAAGAAAATGGCAGGAAATGATGCTGAAGTGAGATTTTAGAGTTTGTTGATGACTTCAGACCACGGTTGGTTACAGCATCATGTGACCCGTACAGCACAGTAGCGGTGTCATTTTTCCATGAGGGAACACCATCACACGCACCCTCCTCCACCAGTGGTGGTTGCCAGCTACTGGCCGTTTCACTGCTGCCTCACTGCCCCCCCATGTCCTCATTAAAACTCATTTTTGATCAAGGGCAGAGAAGACGAGGGGGGGAGAAAAGCAGCTGTTTGAGCTGATAAAGTTACAGTTTGATGTCTAATCTGTGCGCTGATAGCGGATTTTACTGTGCCCACCACAGTCAGACACATTTACAGTTAAGTAATAGAAAAATATTTGAACAATTACAACGTTTTTATAATTTTGCCTTTATACACCACCACAATAGACTTTAAATACACAATATGTGATCAAAGTGTAGACTTTCAGGTTTAATTAAAAAGCTTAACAAAAACATGGCATTTGACACTTAGGAACTGCAGCCGTTTTAACCGTTTTAACCTAATACTCCTATCAGAAATTGTGCTTACACGCCTGATTGTTTAGGTTGAGTTTACCCACAATACCCCGTGTTGTAGTCCACTTCCTGCATTAGGTCCGCTTGAAGCAGACCGAGACCTATGTATTAGGGCCAGAGTCCGCTTCGTTGAGACGAATCAGAGTACTGGTGCACATTCACACCTCCCCAAACGAACCAGAGTTTCAGAGCAAACCAACTCCGGTCCATTTAAAGTGGACCAAACGGCGATGTGCTTTTGTGTCTATGCACCAAAGTCTTGATTTGGATTTACAAAGGTTTTTGGTCTCTCTAAAAGTTTGAACTGGTTTGACTTCATGGTAGCTTCAGTCAAACAGCTGCCAAATACCAACTCAATATCTGATATCAACTCCAAACTCTTTGTACTTTACTTAACAAGGCAGTAATTCCTGAATTGCAAATGCCATGTTATTTTGAAAATGTTAAAATAAAGCTAAACGTCTACACATTAATCACATCCAGATTGTTTTATTACAACTCTACTGTGGAGGTGTATATAGAAAATGTTTGTCATTGTCCAAATACTTCTGGACCCAACAGTTTGTTTCGTGAATTCTCAAAAAAACGTAATGAACGGAGCCAAAGAAATGAGGAACATTTCCTGTCCAAGCCGAACGTTTTCTGACACATTTCCCTCCTTGCTTCAAGGACAGCAGCATGTCTGTGCTTGGTAACACATGGACAAGATTTTTAAGGAGGGTATTTTTGCAAGTTCTGCCATCCTGTCAGTCAGCTGTCTTCTGCTTTATATAATCAAAACATGGTGTGGATGCTGAGAATGTGAATGGACAGAGAAATATGTTCTGGCTTTTTCTCTGCTGATCACTCGTAGACGCTGTGCTGCTTTTAGAGGATGTCTAACCAGTTTTCTGTGTTTAATTAACAACTCCAATTTAAGTCCAACCCAGGAAATAGAAGACTTATCACAAAGTATTAATGGCAGGACCTTTACATTTTTTCTTAAAATAAAGCAGATATTTGTTAATTTCCTATAAATGTCAAAAGCATCAGCAAGTTACTTCTCTTTTTCTTTTTTGAGTCTGTCCCCAAAGACAGCAAGTCGACATTTTTGAATTTTAGTTTTTGCACTTTCAGAATAGCTCAGTTATTAATTTTAAACTATTGAGCTTTTATCGACATATTTTATTATTATTATTAATAATATTATTATGCTGGTTAATATATGAATAAAAGCAGAATGCAATAATTTGCATATTACATAAACACATATTTCATTAATATTACAAAAAAAACAAATGTTGAAAGAGAGAAATTTGACCATTTTATGAAAAGTAATACCTTATTATGAAGTTGGTGGCAGCAACGCATTTAAACAAAAAAAGTTGTAACATGGGTACAACGAGCAATCAGTTTAATGACATGACGACGTATAAGAAGAACACCGTTAAGAGGCGGTGTCTCTTAGAGTAAAGCTGTAAAACAGTGTAAAATCAGCTGCAAACTGTGCAGCAGTTTCACAATAAAGATGTTCCAGGGTAACAGTTTAAAAAAGACTTTAAATATCTCTTTTTTAATAACATGTAATATCATGTTTGGGGAGCAAATGCTGATATCACCGGTTCATCTGGTCTCTGCCTCCTTGACCACTTGCAGTTAAAAAAACAGTTTTTTTTGTGTGTCTGTGTCAGCTATAACTTGTTCGTCAGAGGCGGTCTGACATCAGATCTAAACTGTGCTGTCAGACGACACCGGGCGACACCGGGCGGTCTCTCACCGTCCCCGTGACAGGCTGATTTGATCCTTTGAGGGCCAGATTGTGAGCGTCTTTGCACCCCAGTTGCATCTCTCTGCTTTATCACTGCACATAACACTCAGTTCTCCCAGCGGTGCACCTCTGTTAAACTCCATATGTGATATTTGTGATGCATGGAAGGATAAAATCAAATGCTCAGTGTGACAAAAAAAAGGGGAAAAGACACCCAAGCTCTATAAATATCATCAGAGTGTCACAAGCACAAGTCTGATTCGACTGCATTAAAATCTGCTCACATTGTTAATATAGTTTACTGACACAAAAGCGACATATCATCGTTCAGACGTCTCTAAAATGCACATTATAAGATTGATTGTCTAATTAAATTTAACTGGTTTTAGCTTCGTGAAGAGGAGTAGACAGGAAGTAACTCAGGTATGTTGAAGTAAACCTGGTCTTGACCAGGTTTACGTCAAAGAGTCCGTCGCCGCGGTAACAGACTCTGAGTATGAGTTACCTCGCTTTCTGAAACCGGCTCAGTTGAACCCTCTTGCTCAGGGTCAAGTAACCTCGCTTTGTGAAACGGAAAGCTCAGAGTTTCCCCGAGTTCAGGTTCAACATACTGAAAGTTTCTACATAACCCGCTTAGTGAAACAGACCCCTGGGACTGTTGAGCAACTAAAAGCCTGTAACAGAGAAGAAAGAGATAACGTTAATCTGCTGAAACTCCGGCAGCTGAGCTCCTCAGTTCTCACCAGTGTATGAGCTGTTGCTGCAGCACAAAGAGCAGATGCTGTTACCGGTAAACATCCTCCTGTCACTGCTTTGTTCTGCCACCAAATTCAGAATAAAAAACCTTTTTTTTCTTTCTCAAGCTGTTGATAACTCAGTTTAAATATTTGATATTCTTTGTATATTCTACTGCAAATAATACATGGATTCGTGAGATTTGAAAATCCTTGCATTCTGTTTTTTTTATTTTAAGTTTCACGTTCCGCATTGTGCTTCTGTCACACAATCTGCTCAGGCTGTCCTTTGAGCCAGTGTGTCTGTCTTTCCAGATGTACTTCAACGCCAGCATCAACAGCACCACCAAGCTGCTGAAGCCGCTGCTGGTTTTCGCCTTCTGCATGGCGGCAGGCCTCGCCGGCCTGACGCAGATCACCCAACATCGCAGTCACCCCATAGACGTCTATGTGGGGTATCTCATAGGAGCCGGCATCGGAGTCTACCTGGTTTGTTAAACGAAGGGGACGGGGAATTTTGACCACGAGCAGAGAGACTCATTCAGGAAAACAGTCCATCACCCCGTGAAGTCAAATTAAATTACAGCACTCAGTTATAATCATGTTTTCAAGACGATTCAAGATTAATTTAAAGATAATTACCCCCATCGTGATAATTTAACTTGCTCAAGTGAACTTGAAATATAGTCTCTGTTTTAGGCTCATGAACTGAATGCCGGCATATGTTCGTGTGCATCGAGGAGTTTGCTTCATCCCCAGGGAGAAGTTAACATTTACCATGCAGCATGCGGGAATAACAACGTATACATAAATAGATTGTTTTTGTGTGATTTGGCTGTTTTGCCGTGACTCAGTTGTCCTATTGTACTATTTCAACACTTTCACAGCATGTGCGAGCAAATCGCTTGGTTTTTTTTGTCACCTCTCCTCCCTGTGTGGCTTCCATACTTTTCTGAAGCAGCTTTTTTTTTTTTTTTTTTTTTTCCTACAGGCTATATATAGCTTTTTCTATTACAGAGGGAAGGGGGAGAGAGAATGAATAATCCGATAAGAATTCTCAAAAACAATTTCACACTTCATTTTATGAAAACTTGTCGTTGCCATTCTCCACGCTTCCTTCCTCGTCTCGCTCACTTTCTCCTCGTCTCACAGTTTTTAAGAAGGGGGAGTCTTTGCTCCTGTGATTAAAAGATGATGATGGGAGGGAAGAGAGTGATTCATGCTGACCTCAAACAAAAGATGAGCCTGGAAAGATGCCTGTTCATGCACAATCTTTCCACAATTTCTCCTTCATAAATAAAAAGGATACACTTTCACTGTTTAGTTTTCATTTAAAATCATGAATGCCCCTGTTTGATCGTCTTTCTCTCTGCATCCCCCTTTTTCTTCTTCCAGGCCGTGTACGCAGTGGGAAACTTCAAAGCATCAGAGGAAGATACTCCGTCTTTGCACAGACTGGCTTCAGTCCAGCAGGAGGGCCTGAGGGTGTTGAGCCAGCGGAGCGACTCCCTGTACAGGAAGACTCCCAGGGGGTCTGAGAGCAGGGAAGAGCTGGGGGCTGGGCTGGGGGCCGGCGCACGCAGCAAAGTGAGGAGGGAAAAGGCATCCCTGGCCTCCCTGAAACGAGCAAGTGCTGATGTGGAGCTCCTGGCAACCCGCAATCCCATGGGCAAAGAGACCATGGTAACCTTCAGCAACACTTTGCCCCGAGTTGCAAACGGCAACAGCCCCATCTCCCCCTCCGAGGAGCCGGTCCCCACGCAGCGTCATATGACATTCCACGTGCCTTTTGACCCCCAGAGGTCTCGGCAGCTGGTGTCAGAGTGGAAGCAGCGTTCGCTGGAGCTCCGGAGCCAGAGCTCGCGAGATGAAGACGAGGGAGAGGATGAGAAAGACAGAGGAGGTGAAGCGGGAGCAGCAGCAGGAGAGGGAGAAAACCACGGGATGCCGTCATCTCTTTATCCCACGGTGCAGGCCAACAGCAGCATTGCCACGCAGGCCGCTGCCAGGATGGTGGTGGCACCCCCGCTTGTTCACATCCCAGAGGAGGCCTCTCGGCCACCACCTGTTTCCCCCAAGAGTGCCAAGACCCGTGCCAAGTGGTTGTCACTCACAGAGGGAGGAGGGGGGAAAGAGCCTGGAACGGGTCCAATTGCAGTGTCGACTCCCAGAGTGCCCAACACACAGCCGAACCAGCTTCCCAGCCAGCAAAGAGTCACTCAGGTGAGGTTGAAAGCCTGCAAATGATCAGAAAGACTTTATCTTTCACTCAACTGGCGTAACAAATGTAGCCTAGACAGGAGAGGAAATTTAGCAGCAGCCAAATGTGTGTACTCTGCGTACCTTGATTTATTTTGCTCGAAATCGAAACGAAGTGCCAAAGGAGGCAATTCCACTGATTAGAGTCAAATAAACTCTGCTCAAATGGTAATCACAGCTTCTGTTAAGTCTTATTAAAACGTCTTTGAGGGATGTCTCTGAATTAGAAAAAGTACAAAAGGACAAAATGGAAAATGCATATACAAATAAATAAAAAATAAAAATGCAGCAATTCTTAAATTAGTTAAAATTACTTTTAACTCTTCACAGACTGCATGAAGTCAGGATTATTTTTTTCTTTTCAGCTTTGTTTTATTTCATAATATACATCATTTTTTTCAATTTATGAGACATTTACATAGCAATTTAATGCAAGTAAGAAGAAAAAAAAATTTTTTAATTATTTGAAATAGGACATGCCGTCAGGTGATGAAACGATGGTAATGAAAACTAAAAAGCAGTATTCATGAAAGGCTGACTGTATGAGGAGCATGCATGAGTAGAAGAGCTCCACATTTGTTAACAGAATGATCCTCAAAGACAGACCAGAAGGATTTGTATAATTCTACTTCTGCAGTGCATATTATTAAATGATTCAAGGAATCTGGAAGAAATTTTGAACATAAAGAGCAAAGGAGCAAGCCAACGCTTGACACCTGTGATCTTAGATTCCTCAGACAGCGTTTGATCAATACCAGTCGTGCATCAACAGCTGACAGCACCACATGAGCCAAGGAATTCTCTAGAAAACACTCAACAGATAGGTTTTAGGTGAAAGTGGTGCTAAAGCAAGGATCATTTCTGAGCCCCTTTTTGTTGCCACGGTGACATATTGGTTGCCAGGTGAGTTCAAACTGAAGTCTTTGTGGACGATGATGACATTGTTTGCAGATGACATCCCTGCCCTTTCAAAAAGAGAATCCAAAACCGCATTCTGGAAATATTTAATAAACATGAAAGCTGAAAGAAGAAAAGCGTACAAGTACATGACTGGCCTCCCTGAGTCATGACTTATCAACAGTTGATTTAGTGGAGAATTCTTAAACCATAAAGTCCTTCGTTTGCACGCCCTTAAATACATCTAGAGGTGGAATGAAAGACAAGATATTCACTTAGATTCTTGATTTTCAATGCTGGAAAGTCTGTTAAGTGTTCTTAGAAAAAAATGATATTATTACAAACTTGATATTAAACATTATTCTTCTAATGTTTCTGGAGTAAGTTTAAGGTCGGAAATGCAAAAATGGGAAATGACTTGGGGTCAACACCAAAGTAAATGTAAGAATGACTGTATTTTTTTTTCTGATTTGAATTTTTTATATGATGCTCTGGTTCTTTAGATCAAATTGTCTTGACTCTGATCTCATATTTCCAATAACAATTTTTTTAGTTGCAGCTATTGTCATAATGAGGTTGTGCTCCATCTTTTAGGTCATAGCGATGTCAAAGCAGCAGGGTCACGGCCCGGTCTCCTCATCCACAAAGACATCAGAAGGCGGCTCCTCCTCCGGCGGTGGCTCCAACTGCTCTGAGTCACCATATTACCGCATCCAATCTGATCGAGACAGCTGTACTGGAAGCAACCCAGGGAGCATCGCCGGCAGCGGGAGCATCGTCACAATCGATGCTCACGCCCCCCACCATCCGGTGGTGCGTGTTTCCGCCAGTAACGGCAAGCCATGGGAGTGGAGAAACACCATCAGTGGTAACATGATGAGTGGCGAGGCAGCGAGCGACAAGCATCGCGCAATGCTGCAACGGCAGGACAATGTCAGCCACTACCGGGATTATCGGACACTCCCAGTAAAAACAGACTCGCTCTGCTCATCCACGACCAGCGGCGGCAGCACCGAGGGAGGAGCAGAGCTGCCTCCCCCACCTCTTCCCACCGCCTCTTCCCCTCTGCCTCCTCCACCTCAGCTGTCATCTTCCCCTCTTCCACCACCACCACCCCCTCAGGCCTCTTCGTCCCCCTTGCCGCCCCTTCCAAGCTCAAGCTCCTCTCCATTGCCTCCCCCTCCCCCTCATTCTGCCTCCTCTCATTTGCCGCCACCCCCTCACCCATCATCTCAGATTTCTCCACCCCCTTTTCCATCATCTTCTCAAATGCTCCCACCTCCTCACTCATCGTCCTCCCAGATGCCACCACCTCCTCACCCATCATCCACCCAAAAGCCACCCCCTCCTCACCCATCGTCCACTCAAATGCCCCCACCTCCTCACCCATCCTCCTCCCCGTTGCCGCTTCCTCCTCATGCCTGTTCTCCCATGCCTCCACCTCCTCACCCATCCTGCTCCAGCATGCTCCCCCCTCCCCCCCACCCTGACCTGCTGATAGATGGCCACGGCCAGGCTCTATCTCGTACCTCCACCCTGCCTCGCCGGCCGTCCGTCTCCGCCCACAGCCATGCGGAGCAAGAGCACTACTACAAAGCCATGCAGAATGAGAGGATGTTATAGTGAACATGAAAGACAGCAGACATTGCTGTAATGTCCCAGATTGTACTTGAAAGGACTTTTTTGAAGGAGACAGTTTAAATAAACAAGGCTGAGACAAGTAAAGACAAAATTTATGATTTCTGAAAGATGACAGAAAGGTTTAGAGCCACTGAAGACTTTGAGGTCTGTGGGGAAGTCTGCGAGGTTGTACAAGCTCAGCAGAGGATTTTTGTTTTCCTTTGCTCATACATACTGCCACAGGACCAGCCGTGACTGGAGAGCGTATTGACAAGAAAACAAGGTGGAATGAAACAGAGCATGGTGCAAAAATAAACCCCGTGCTCACCTTTCAGCATCTTCTCAGTTTCTCACGACGTTTTCAAAGAAGGAACTCTAGAGGCTGCCGCTGAAAGAGATGCAGTGTGGTCTGGGATTTTCTTAAATTGAGTTTCCCTCAAGAGAGGGGATAAGACTGTGAAAACAACTACAGGCAATCTATCTCATCTACAACCCGTGCAGCTGTTTGAGGATGCCAGCCATCACACACGGAGAATATCTTCTTGTATCAGCCTCAAACAAGTTTAAGATTACTAGCCACAACTGGTATGACAGCCTTTAACTCATCTAAATAAACCAAACTAAATGGGTCATTTTTTATTTCTGATGCCAATCAAATGTGTCCGTATCCACCAGACATAGGAGGTCGGGAAGTCTTGCTTCAGCTATGCAGCGAGTAGGGGGAGGGGTGGGCGTAAGGAAGACCATGCACAATTGGGCGCCCCTGTATAGATGTCACTGGATGGTGTACTGTTGTAAACATAAGAGGCAGAGGAATGGGAAGAGAAGTGTTGCTACCATGAAGAGGGTGGCTGTGCCGCGCAGCACAGTGAGCCAGGCTGACGGTCGTCTTTGCTTATGGGGCAGCGCTTGGAGCTGCGCTGACGAGATTAGCATTTGTTCATGAAACCATGCTTACACATTCTTCCCACTTGGCCTCTCTGGCAAGTCACAATAGTGGTGGGAATGCTAATGGGAGAAAACCCAGCCAATAGTGAAGCATAATATAATCTCCAAAGAGTTGACTCAAGAAGCTGCTGGTTGGTTGCAGCTAACTGGCTTCATAGGTTGGTAAAGAGACATTTTTAGGTTGTAAAAGGAAAAAAACTCTCTTTGATATTCATCCATGGTTTTAATTGCAACTGTTTTTGTTGGGGGTTTTTTTTTTGGGGGGGGGGGGGGGGGGGGGGGCAGGAAGTACTTAATGTTTTTATTTCACAATTTATTTAATTAGCTACTACAACCATCCTTTTTGCAGTGATTGACACTCTGTTAACCCTTTAATGAGTTTGCCTTATAAGGAAGTGATACTTCTTTTTTTTTTTTTATGTGTTAGTTTGTTGTGCAAGTTATGGTATGAACAGTCGTCCTGCAGCACGACATGCCTGCAAGAATGAAAAGCGTTTCCAAAACAAGCCCAGCTCAAGTGCCACTTGCTCACTCACTCCAGAGCTTTTAACCCACAACACACAGTCGTCAGCAAATGTGGGTTGTTTGGTTGCTATGGAGCTGTGAACGTTCAGGCAAACTGAGCAAAATACCTCTGCTGAACTCAAATTGTGTAATTTAGGAGCAAGCTTCTTTACTACCATGTGCGTGGATGTTGAATTGAAAGTATTTTGTAGTTTTCTGGTTCCAGGACCAAGAGAAATGATCCAAGTTAATGATTTTCTAAAAGTACTCATTCGGAAATCATTACTTCACAGTGATTATTTGCATGAACCTATTCAGATCTAATGAAACATTCTTTGTACATATATGAGCTTTGCGTCAATGCAAGACAAGATGCACACATTTGTGTGTGTGTGTGCGTGTTTAAGTATTGATAAACTAAGGTTAAAACCAGTAGTTTACATTATAAGTTAAAGGTTTAACCCAAAGATTTCATAAAAAAGATGGACAAACCAGACCCATAGGTTTTACAAAAAGCACTTATGTTGGCTGACAGAGCTTCTGACGTTAACTAACGTTAAATCATGCTCATTCTGATCAGATCTGTCCAAACATCCTCAATTCAGATGTACCTATCATAATGACATCAGAAACAAGCCCTACTGGAGCTGAAAGAAGGACTAGCAGAGCTCTGGTGAGCTGCTCAGTCAAGTTGGAGGGGTCCTGAGCTGGTCCAAGGCAAACGTTAATCAACAACTGCTGTAGGAGTAGAAGCCGAGGAAGTAGAGGCAGTTCAGCTGCTATCCTCAGGTTAGTTTTGGCTATCGGCCCTCAGCCTGTAGAAAAAAGCTGCTTCACTCTGCTTTGCTAAGCACCAACTAAAAACCAGCAGTATAGGTATCAGAACAATAAGCCATTTTATTTTTAAAATAAGAATGTGCTCTGTTAGGTCCTTATTCACGCCTCAGAGGTCAGGTCAAGACAATGCTTGGTGCTCAGTAACTAGAGTTATGAAAGCTAATTATGCAAAGATTTTTGGCTTAATATGATTTTACCTGATGTACACTCTGTAAATATGTCTGTTTCTGCTGCAAAGTTGGACATTTTAACATTGGAGATTGACGCTGCATTCACACAGCAGCGTAGCAGCAATGCACGGCGAGGGGTGCGTACGACGCTTGAGGCCGACGCTGTTGTCACAAAGTGAGATTGTATATGCTTCTCATGGGCGATCCGCCAACCCTCATTTTTTTGGGGTACACTCTTTTTGTCAGAAGCACAGGCAGAGATGTGACTTTCACAGTTGAAGACAGCAATGATGTCTTTTATCTCAATTTTCCTCCAATGTGTGTTCAGAACATCCAACTTTCGTTTTTGACCAGTCAGGCTTTAGCTGTGTAGCCAAAGCTTGATTGATGGATGGTTTAACGCAGCAAAAGTTGAAAATCCCCCCAGTTTCTGACATAAGCAACACAATCAACACAATGCACGCAACCCACGATTCATTTAACATCAGATGACGTCACCCCATTCAAAGTCTATAGAGACAGATGCAGATGACACTCAATGCTGGTGTGTGTAAGGTGTGTAAGCCAGTGTAAGGCTGCACGTCCTCACGGGCAGTCACATCGCTCCCCCTAATCTCTTACGTGGAGGTGTGCGTGCAGCCACATCTGGGTTTCGACTTTGCAATTTGATGTAATGGGGAAAAAAAAATTGCATAAATGCAAGCAAACGTGAATATTCCCCCTTAGATTGGAGTTTTGGAGGGACAACACCTACATCTTCTGCTGCCTTCCTCCAAGTTTCATTCCTTTGCCAACTGTCCCAGCACCCAGGGAGGATCATGGAACATCATCATGGAACATCAGAAAACCTGCTACAGCCACCATCACCTTCTCCACAGGGCTATACGAGTATTCACTCTCTGAACAACCACTAGAGCAGCAGACCTGAACCTTCCCGAATGCAACGATGCAGAGATCGATGTTAACTTTGACTGGATAATCATGTTCCATCACGTAGGCAATAAATGTGTTTCTTTGCTTTCCAATGAATATGAATGGGGCACGTGCAATGTGCGTGATTTGTTGCGTGCTATGGACTTCCACTTTTATGTGACCAAACCGAATTAGTTTAGTCACGTTAATAACATAAAGCAAACAAAACACTCTGAATGAACATCTCTCGTCTCTGTGTAGGGATGGCGTGCACAACCTGTCGGTGCTCCTCTCTACACACCCCTGCCTCTTTTGTGTAGTTACACCCTGTTGTATAAAGTCTGGTATCTTTCATTTGGGAAGTGCATTATTTTAAACAGTGACCTGATAACATTTGAATAAAATACAAACTCTCACGCAGGTGTGCAGCCAAGCACCAGAACTGATTTTGTAAAGATGTTCAGAGAGAGGCTGCGTTGATGGAACAAGTTGTGTTTTCTAGAGCAGCTCTTCAGAAGAGCTGGTAGATAAAGTTGCTTGTTAGTTTGTGCTGCATGTGTATGAACTTGTTTTTTTTTCTTAACTTTACCTTAAGTGTGCACCGTGATTTATTACAGAATTAATATTCTAATGAATATGCTACAACTTTGTCCTACTTTGACTGTAAAAATACATGACATTTCCTTATATTATTAATGCTTTTATTGGTATTATTCCACAGTCCTTTTTTATGGACTAATGTTTTTTAACTGTGGTAATGTGTAACTTTATTAACCTTGTTGAATAAAAAAAAAAAAAAAGAAAAACAAACAAGCCTTCTTAACTGAGGTTTCGCGTTGTGATACTTGAGCGCAATGAAGCGGGTGTATATCGATAGAAAACAGAGGCGGGGTCGATGCTGCAGACGCTCATACAGCCGTTCTACTGAAAAGAATCTTCCCCATTGATTCTTGAGTAATGACAACTTCTAGGCCGGCTGGTGCACTCGACACACTGACGTAAACGCTCACACAAATGCATGCACGCAGCCAGATGGATGTAGCACAGGCACATTTGCGGTGCAACATTTGCTGCTTTTGAGTGGGTTAGTGTCAGGTTTCTGTAATGAATTCCACTAGAATGTTGCTCAATCCCAGATGACCTGCAGGGCTGGCACAAGCATTGGCTGACGCGGCTGCGTGAGCGGGAAGTGAATTACGTAGATTTAGAGAGCATTTTGATTTTGGTTGACGAGCTCATGCATTCCAGTAAAAAAAGCTGAGCCACCCCAACCTGCACGATGCACATGCATCAAAGTGGAATAATCATCCCAATATGAGCCGGAGTTTTTATGAGCATGTGAGTATATGGCAACACATGCTCCAGATGGAGACTGCACATTCATTCAAATATGTCAAATTAGGGCATTTTTTATCCTCTCTCGGAACACGTCCCTGTTTCTCTCTGCATTTATGCAGTTTTTTAAAGGGGGGGTAGGGGGTTGGGGGCAGATGGTGTATTGAGGCCTGAGGACAGTCAGTCTGTCCGTGACTCACACCCAGCGAGCCAACAGCTCTTTCTCTCGCTGTCTTCTCCCCTCTTTTCCACATTGGTGGCCCAGAAAGCATTGCACAACAAGTGTGTATGTGTCTTTTTTTTTTTTTTTCATTGCAGGAAGCAACAAGAACAGGAGACTGAGCCGACTATATGGTCTTCTATTTTTGTGACCGTGTGCCTCTGTGCATGCTGCGTCTTTGTGTGTCTGCCTGTGCCTGTTTGCAGTGCAGGTCAAGCTGCTTACATCCTTTTCAGGGCTGATTTACCACAGCAGAGCAGCACAAAGGGCTTTTATGCACAGCTCTTTTTCCTATCTAAAAGACTTTCTCGCAACCATTCTACCTCATCTTATGCCTTCCAGACAGCCAAAAATAATCTTACTTCCAGTCCACTCTATATAGAATAGTGACCCTTTTAGCAGAAAAAAATATCGTCAGATGCTCTCCTATTAATAATGGAGCCTGGCTCTGACCATAAATCATTTTTATTAGGCTCCACTGCTGAAAAACAACCCAAATTCCAAAGTAATGTTGGGACACTGACTAAAATGCGAATTAAACCAGAGTGCATTGACTTGAACCCCAGTTTACCACTTTGTAGCATCTCATCTTCTTTTGACAACACTCCATATACATCTATGACCTGAGAAGACCAATTGGTGAAGTTTTAAGGTAGAAATTCTGACCCATTATAGTGTGATATGGCTTTTGAGCTACTTACCAGTCTTGGGTCTTCACATTTTCCATGTCATGATGTGCTAAATGTTTTCAATTGGTGAAAGATTTGGACTCCAGACAGACCAGTTTTGCACTCCTCTACGACAAAGCTATGCTTTTGTATTGGATGCAATATTTGGTTTGGCATTGTCTTCCTGAGAGATGCAAAGCCTTCTCTGAAAAAGGTATCATCTGGGGGAGAGGTGCATGTGTTGCTCTAAAACCTGTTTAATACCTCTCAGCATTGTTTCTTTTCCATATGTGCAAGATGCCCATTCCATAGGTACTAATGCACCTCCATAGTCTCAATCTGGTGTATCTGGAAGATATTCATAAAAAGGCCTCATCTCTACATAAACTTCAACTTGTATTTGTGGATGGCAGAGCAAATAGTGTCCTTCTGAAATACCAAAAAGGAAGGAAATGTCAGTCTTCACCTCCAGCTGTGACTGACACACTAAAGCTGGTTTGGGTTATAATGGTACAACAAGGTTTGTATCTGGTGGTCTGGCAACGCTTCCTAACTTGGTTGAATAGGCACTTATGATGCCTTTTATATTCAGAACTCTGACAACTTTAAGGGCGCACTCACACTAGCCAAGTTGTGCCATGCCATGCTCAGGCATGACCCACTCCTACTCTCCTACTACTGGGACAGTAGTCCTAGTTTTATGAGACGTACTCAGGTACTTTCTGACAGGATGGTCACTACTAATTGGGATTACTAAATTACTTTCTGCACTCACGTGAACATAAATCATGTGACCACGACTCATTTGAACCATTTGGACCAAAGACATTTTGCTATGAATGCATTTGATGAAGTTGGAGTTTACAAGAATAAACGATACATGGACTACCAAGTCAGTTCAGGTCTTGCTGGCGTATTACACCAATGTAAAGATCTGGTGGAGAGGTTTTTTTTTAATGTCAGGCCAAGAGAGCCTCTTGGAGCTACAGTATTGTATGACGAAGTCTAGGGAAGCAGAGACGCATGTCAGGATGGTGCAGGATATGGTGAGGTGTCCTGTAGGTGTGACAGAGGAGTTCAAGGTGGAGGTGGGTCTGCATCAGGGATCGGCTCTGAGCCCTCTCTTGTTTGCTATGATGATGGACGGTTGACAGATGAGGTTAGACAGGAATCTCCATGGATTATGATGTTTGCAGATGACATTATGATCTGTAGTGAGAGCAGGGAGCAGTTGGAGTAATGCCTAGAGAGGTGGAGTTTTGCCCTGGAAAGGAGAAGCATGAAGTTTAGCTGCAGGAAGACAGAATACATGTGTGTGAATGAGAGGAACCCAAGAGGAACGGTGAATCTACAGGGAGCAGAGATGAAGAAGGTCGAGGATTTTAACTACTCAGGGTCAACAGTCAGGAGCAATGGAGAATATGGAAAAGAGGCAAAGAAGCATGTAGAAGCAAGTTGGAGAAAAGTGGGTGATATGTGATACAAGTATCAGCAAGAGTGAAAGGAAAAGTGTACAAGACGGTGGTGGGAGCTGAGATGTTGTGTAAAATGTTCTCTTTGCCAGCGATGAGGATGGACATGATCAGGAATAAGTACATCAGAGGAACATCACATGTTTGACAGTCATAGAGGCCAGACTGAGATGATATGGACACGTGCAGAGAAGGTATAGCAAATATATCGGTAGAAGGATGATGAAGTTGGGACTGCCATGAGGGAGGTCAGGAGGGAGGCCAAAGAGGATATTTATGGGTGAAGTGAAAGAAGACTTAAATTTACTTGGTGTGAAAGAAGAAGATGCAGGGTTACACGGAGACAGAAAACCCATGAAGGGAACAGCCAAGAGAAAAAGAGAAAATGATTGCATTCAGATTAAATTCACCTTTTACACAGAGTCGGTTGCAGGTAAAGAATGGAAGCGAAAATGCGTTGATGATTGTTAAAGTCTTCAGTCTGAGATCCAGGATACATTAAATTAAGGTCTCAGAGAGGCATGTGTAACCACATTAGAAACTTTATTTTGTCAACCTTCCAGACTCAGACCTTGCTAGGAGCTCTACTACAACCCAAACCAGATTTGGTGTGTCAGTCAGACTTCTGCCATCACAGCTGGAGGCGAACGCTGACATTTGTGGCAGGTCAAATGCTCTGAGTGGGTAGCTTTATTTCCAACTTACTACCCAGGTGTTCAGAACAGGGAAGTATTTTCATCAAAAATAAATATTACATCAAATTTTATGTAACCAGACAGACAATCTACAGGGTGAAATTGACCTCACAGCCGAAGCCTGAGTTTCACCTTCACTGACTTTACACATTTCTGTAGCTGAAGCATTTTTATTTCTGTTCCTGAACTGACAGTCTACAGTCAAGCAGCTTGCAGCTCTGTGAGGTCTGAAGCCCTGTTGCATCAAGCTGAACGTTCACGTATGCATAAGCTGGGTGAGACTGTGCATAACTTCAGCAGACAGAGTCCGATAAAGTAACCAGCTTCTTTCAGTGACATTTATAACCATATATAAAGTACACTCAAATTATATTAATTTAACTGGTGTTTTATCATCCAAAATTTTTTATACATCTTCTAAGGATCACGCATGTTTGTGAAATTCATTATCAGTGGAAAAAATATGAATAAATAAAAGATTTAGTGTTCTTGAGCCATCTTGCATGAATTTATCTATATTTGTCCACAGACTGCAGACAATGTTTAAGTCAGGAGTATATTAGAGGCATGACATCCAGAGCAATCCTCTCAAGGCAGTCTATTGTGGACTTTGACGCACCTTATTTTCATTAACAGTTTTTAACTGTCAGTGCCATACATGGTTGCAGGCTCATATTGTGTTTTTTGTTTTATCTGGAGTTAAATGTTACCGTTCTTTGCAGCACAAAGCCAAACCGAGATCAATCCACCCATTGTCCGATTTAGGGTCACTGGGACATGGGTGGAAACCACATCAGCCAGTAGCAGGACGGGCATCGGTTTGATAACCAGTCCTTCAGTGTGACAAGTTAACTTTCAAAGAAGCTGAAGCCCAAACTTTTAAAGGTATAGTTTAAGTGCAGATCTTTTACCAAATGCACCCATCCATGCATAAACTCTTGCTCAACGAGGCCAAACATTTCTTGTAATTTTATTGGAAAATGCATCAGCTTGCTTAGACAATCATTTGCAGACCCAAGACCACAGACTGTAAAAAACAAACTGGACAAAGCGCCAGGGCCACTGTCCTGCATGGTTTAGACGTTTCCCGCTCAAACATCTTATTGGATCACCCTCAGCTCGTCGTCAGGGTCTACTTATGTCTGTCAGTGGTGTCACTAATTAGAGCCCGGTGTGATGAAGCAGGGAAACATCTAACCAGAGGACCAGAATTAGACATCCCTGTTTTAAAGGCTGCTTTTTGCCTCTCTGCATGGTACCATGTTGGTTCAGTGCCATGTGAACCCTTCCAAAACAAACTGAAAGTGGCCACAGCGCTGTCTTAGTACAATTAGCAGTACAACAAGCCGTATAATGCTTACAATAATAATGCTCTGTTAGGTCTTTAAGTTAAACAAGACAGTGCCAAGTACCTTAAGTACCCGGGTGTAGCAGCTGCCCCCCGATGCAGACGGCTCCCTGTAATAGTGTGACAGTGTTGCTTCACTGGTTCTTCTGTGCTCAGCAGTGTTTTTCATGTTATTATTTCCTTTTATCTTTGATCATGTCTCATCATTGACAGGGATTAGAGCTAGTGGGGAAGGGGGGTTGGGGAAGGGTGCGATTTCACATTTAAGCACTTTGTGCTGCATTTTATTTTGCAAAAACTGCTAATATAAATAAAGTGCGATTGATTGATTGATTGATTGATTGATTGATTGATTGATTGATTGATTGATTGATTGATTGATTGATTGATTGATTGATTGATTGATTGATTGATTGATTGATGACAGTTGGAACCAAACCAGAGACAGCCATCAATCAAAAGACCATGTCAGTAATTTTGCATCAGTTTGTGGCTTTATATCATTTTCTGTTGTGAGGTACAAATTTTAAAAAAAAATCTTACATTTTAGCATGTGGTCGGTGGACATTGCTTAGCATTGGAGCCACCCCCTGGTGGTTAGTCACAGAACTGCATCTTTCTTTGCCTCCGGGATGGAGTCGGACTGGTAAACTGAATATAGGCCTTGCTGAACACGGATCAGTCTAAATCAGCACAAGGGAGTTTTCTTTTTGTTTCTTTGTAAAATAAAAAATGAAACTATCTCGCAGCGGTGCGTCTGGACTCATGGAAAAGACTGAATGACCAAGCTAGAGTACATCAGAACTGGCTCGGTCACCATCACCCTTTGAGCTAAAAATCTGTGTAAAATGTTGAGTTAGGGAAAGCTAGAAGTGCCGATGAATGGACAGGCTTGTGGAAGGTGTGTCTTTGAGGATTTACACGTACAGATCACAAGTTCGAGCACATGCACAATCCCCAGAGCAGTAAGACAAACATCTCTCTCCAAGTGTATACGGATACAAATCCGCCCGCGTATGTAAATACCTCTTTTGGCCGTGTGCATTTTATTTGGAGGTAGAGACGATACAGTGGTGGAGGAGTGCTGTGTATTTAAGCATGAGTGGGCTGATGTGCACTGTGGCCTTACATGCATGAGTAAGAGCGTACAGTTACACGGCTCCAACGTCCCGCAGGCCTAGGACGGGCAGTGACACACTGACACAGTTATCAGACCAGACTAATTGGGTCTGGGACTATGTGGATGCACATGTGTCTCACACAGTCTTTGTATGTATACTTATGCCCTAATTTATGCATCTGTGGGGAAACCCGAACATCGTTCTGAACGTCTATTCCCTTTCCCTACCCTCTTACCTCTGCACCTTCTCAAACATAATGCTGCATGAGCATCTCTGCTGTCTTCTTCCAGCGCCTCACCTCCGCTTCCGTGTGTCTTCACGAATTCACAAATGCCTCCCATGCCAGGAGGATCTGTCAGATGTGTCAGAGTTTCTCCAGAAGCTCCTGGCAGAGAATAACACGCGCTTACCATCTGACCCAGTTTCAGCGCTCGCATCCCCACCGTCAAGATGCTGTGGGATATGATGAAAAAATAAACATAAACAATAACCCGACCCTCCAACATATTTCAACGCGCTGTCTGTGCCACAATAAAATGCTTCATTTAGTCTGCATTTGCACACAAACGTGTAGACGTGGCTCATGGTGGTGTTTTAATAAATCTCCTGATAATCCAGCATGAAATTAGAAAAACACAGTTCCATTTTTAATCCAGTCTAAATCAGTCGGTCTTGGAGCAAACATTTAATGAGTAAATTATAGTGCAGCGGTAATGCACTCATCCCAACTCATGCCTGTGATCCAGCCCATTTAGCATTAGATACACGCAGGGGGCGTGGGTCTCGCTCTTTTTCAGTGTCTTTTACCCTAATATCTAACTGTTATGTGTTTGTAAAGACAGGAGTTGCAAATGAAAGAGCAGGAATGGACAAGGCTGTAGCAAATGTCCATCATGACTTTAATAATAATAATATAAAATACTTTATTAATCCCCTTGGAGGGGGTGGGGGGTGTCCTCTGTGTTTAACCCATCATTAGCTACACACTATGAACACTGGGCTGCCATTCAGCAGTTGGGGGGGGGGGTTGCAGGCTTTGCTCAAGCCCCCACAGTTGGCGCCTTCTGGTGCCAACCTGGGGACCTGAACCTGGGTCCTCCAGCCCCACCCGTCCCCTAATGATTGTATACATGCTACATGTTTCTGTGACAGAATTTAACTTGGTTCTTTCAATTCTTTGAAATTCTTTGAATAATGAAAAAACATTAAAGTATGTCGGCATAAATGAGGTCCAAAGACGCCTGTTCTGAGCGAATCACGTCTGCTACGTTTTCTCTCCTTGTTGGAGTTTTATTTGACGTCGTAGCCGCGCAGGACTTTGAAAACAGATGCTAATTACATACCTGAATAAAGATGTGTTAAATGCTCAAAAGACTTTGTTTAAACGACCGTGTTCGAGAAGCTGGCGTCCTTGAAGATTTCTAAATCCTGCAGCATCCCTTTTTAAAGTCTCCCCGTGACTGTTCAGCTGTTTGGCTGTATTTGCACACAAACAGGGAAGGGAAACACCGTGGGCGTTTCGGTGGCAGAAGCAGGTCAGGATCTCCAGATTTCTCTTTGTTTGAGATCTTTTATAGATCTAAACCATTCAAGAGCACTATAACTTCATCACTCACTTAAACCTCTGGCTCAAGATGTTATGTCTGATCACTGTCAGACATGATTAAAATCACCTTTGATGATGAAGTTAATGGTCATTTAAGCCTTTATATAGGCAATCTTTGATGATGTTGTTTTGTAGTACTTTTGGACATATTTTGTTTTGTTGTATATAGTTGTTATTTTTTGAGAATTTAACCTGTTTTGGTCAGGGAACTCTTGAAAAACAGAGTTTCTTTCCCTGGTTAAATAAAGGTTTATAGTAAATAAAAACTCCATCTTGCTTTGGATGATCATTCCTCTCTTGGTGTAGGAGCATTTTCGCTCCATGTTTCTGTATTTTTTTGGTCTGCTGTCCACCTCCGTAGCTACGAACAAGTCCACCACACCCCACAATGAAACAAATATTCTCAGAACAGAAAGGGAAGAAAAATCAGAGAAACAGCTGAAAGAGTAGAGGAGCAAACATGCTCATTTTAAGTTTGAAATGACTTAGTGGGAGGAAATAAAAGAGCTGTCACTCCAGCGTGACTCCGAGCTGAGTCTAAGAATTAATCACTGCTTCCCCGTGACACCGGCTGACCTGCACAACAGACACCGATTAACACGTTGTCACATCTGATGCCAGCCTGATCCGGCGCGGTGGAGGATGGGGGGGGGTACGTCCTAATGGTGTGTTTAAGAGTCACACAGAAAGTCTCTGCCTTGAGACAAACATTCAGTGTCCTTTAGGACGTGTGGGCGGATGAAGCTAATGACAATGCCTTCATACATACATATTTCCTTCCCATGACCCTCATTATTCCACCATCGCAGCAGACTGGTATTCATCTGAGTGCACGCTGGCTTCTCTGGCAGCTCTGTTGCGTTGGAGAGATGTCAAAAGAAGGATGGAGGAGAGGAAGGATGGCAAAATCTGAAGATGTGGGACAGAGGCGCATTAGAAAGAGAAAGTGAGTGAGAGTAAACATTATATTTTTGATGTTAGTCAGTGAAACAGCTCATTACAAGGCAGAAGCAACGCAAAGATAAAAGGTACAAAAATTCCCCAGCTCCCACACACACCCACAAATCAGCGCAGGAGAATGCAAAACAATCTACAGTGGCCCACAGAGACACGACTGGCATTTTAAATAATACAGGGAGAGACAGCAATGGAGGCAGGTGCACGCAGACAAAAATAAAGAAGAAGAAGGGGAAAATTTGGTGTCTTTCTGGCCCACTACACTGAGGATGCAGGATGCAGCATCCAGGATGCAGGAAACTCTCCTTATCCTGCCTCCCCAGGCCTCAATCTCCTTTCCAGCTCCCTCCCTCGGTCCTTCAGACTTTCTTATCCATTCGCTTTGTCAACACCCCTCCTCTGCTGTGGATTTTCACCATCCTCCTCCATAAAATGTTGGGTTTTTTTTGTTGTTTTTTTTTATTCGGGCGATGTTTATTCATGACTGAGGTTCTGAGGCGGAGATAAGGAGCCAAGTGTTGAGCTGGCCCACAGGGCTGCGAGGGCTCCAAGTCACAAACAAACACAAATTATACACGCGTAAACACTCAGAAGAAAAAAAACCATAGGCGCACACAAGCCGCTTTGCATACTCACTCACACAATGACTCTAGCAGACTGTATTTGGTTCCTATTGCATACAAACTCAGGCGCGGTATTCGCGAAAATCGCTTATTGTTGTCAAATTGAGGTAAGAATGACTCCATCAAGGAGGAAATCATCATTTAGAGATGATAGTACCACAACATTCCTGACCGGCATCTGTTAGCAGTGTTTTTCATGATGACATGACAGACGCGCTCTCGCACCCTCGAGGAAGCTGGGTCTCTACAGAATCACTGGCCTGCATGTTGCTGCATGTTCTCCACACAAATGTAAAAAGAGAAAAAAGAAAGGTGGGAGACGTGAGGTGCATGAAGTTAGCAGCAAACAGGGAGGCAGGATGGTTTAAAAGTCTTGTTTCCTCCCTCACAAGCTTGACCTCAGACCTCAGCAATCAGCCCGATCTCCTGACCGTCGTAGAGGTGTTTGCCTGTTTCACCGCAAACACAGAACTCCTTAAAACAACTGGTCATCACGGTGCTGGAGAGTCAGGGGCCGCTGAACTTTGACAGCAAAGTGCCACTGGAAAATAAAATTGAGACAAAGAAGTAAGAGTTAAATCATGCAAAATCCCTTAAAAAATGCAACAAAATTAAAAAAAACTTCAAAGACGCCGGAGATCACTCATTAAGATGAAAAGTTAACATGTAAAATGCCAATAAGAAAGACAAAAGGATCACAAAGAGATGTGCAAGAGTTACAGAAGGAAGCAAAAGGATTACTAAGTAATCCAAAATGTCAGGCGGACCCAAATTGGAATAGAATCATGCAGCTTCTCCATCGTTATCTCCAACTAATTTAACATCCAGCTACATTTTCTCTATACTGAAGTGGTTATCGCCAAGCTGTATGACCATTTTCTGAAAAGGCACATCCTAGGGAAGAGTGGAGCAGGGCTGAAACGCAGACTCCGCCCCCTAAAACAAGCTGAAGAAAGCTGTAAATATGTAGTTAAAACACGTGCTTTTGTTCAGCGTTCCCACAACATATCACAGACATTTCAAGGAGACCTTGAAATTTTTGAAAAGGAGGATAATACATCTCCTTTAATAAAGTGAGATGGCACACTTTGTACTCCGCACTTCAAAGACGAAGGATTTCAGATGTGGATTTGGGAAGCAAAAGTTGTCTCAGTCCACTTTTATTAACGGAGAGCTGGTTCTGTGAGGGACTTGTGCTTGGGTTCCCTTCACCACAGACTGAAACAGGACTAATAAACTTACTGCCTAAACACTAGAACACAACAAATAATGTACTTTTTTGTCTTTTAAACAAACTCTAAAATGCTTCACATTTTACTCTGCTTTGATTGAAAGTGTCCTGATAGTCTGCAGCATTTCATGGTTTGGAAATCTGTTAGAAAACAACAACCACCTAACTGTTGGGAACTAAATTACTAAATGTCAACATGTATTCCATGTTTTCCATCTCCACACCTCTATCGCCCCCTTCTGTAAAAATAATTTTCCCTTTAAAGTGTAACTCAAGTGCAAATATTGCTTGTTCTGCTTCAAACAAAATTGCCCCCTCAGGACAAATGCATGTATTTATTGCTGCATCTTGGAAACAAGAGGAAAACAAATGGAAATCACAAACTGCGAGAAAAAGGGTATCAACAGACACAAACAAGTGTAAAAAAAAAGGAACATACGACATGTAGTAAGAGATGCTAAATGACCAGATTAAACCAACCAATGTCTTATTAGTTTTCAGGTATCTAATTTCCGATTGTAAAAGGCCACAGACACTGAATCTATCGTAATAAGTGTAACCTGGATCACTGAACACTCATTACTGAGTAAAGAGGTTAATGGCTACAGAAATGCACCCGGGAATCTACTATTCCAGTTAAAGGTCCTAGTCACCCCACAGCACTTGCATCACTTTATAGGTGATCCGTCGGAGGACAACAGAAAGTGAGAAATCCCAAGAACAATGAACGATGGACAAACGTCAGTCCCTTATAAGATGGTATACTTTTGTTTGGAACCAAAACAATGTGGTGAGCAGGACAAAGTTCCTGGGGGTAGACAGCACAGACGGCTTCACCTGGTGGGTAAACACTGCATCACTGGTGAAGAGGGCAGAGCAGTGGATGTAGTTCCTGCAGAGGGTGAGAGGAGCCCACCTGCCCCCATCCATCCTCACCACATTCTACAGAAGCACCATAAAACCTCCTGACCTGCTGCATCTCTGTGTGGTGTGGAGCCTGAGCCTATCATTCTGTTAAACACTTAAAACACATTCAGCTCCCGCTGTACATAAATCCTGCTGCACATTTTTCTACATATCTAATATTTATCTGTGTATATATACAAATCTGTCAAAGTATAAGTATAAAATCATACAATCAAAATGTCACACAAATGCAAATAAAGTCAAGCTCATGGCCTCTGGTTTCAGAGATCTGCGTCAACACTTGGATATTTTAGACAAAATCGGCAAGCGTTAGAAGCAGAGGCCATGAATTCTCCTCCTTTTGCATGTCTGACATTTATGGGTTCATAAAAAGATTCTGGTGACAAAAAAGGAGATGCCTATTCACACTGTTTAAGCAACTTCTGCACACTCAAATTTAAAATGACCTTGGGTTGTTTGTAGGGAACCTAAAACATCACTTAAGTGAAGACAAGCTGGTTAAAAGTAATCAATTAATGCCACTTTTATCAGTTATATTGTTTTAAACTGCATTATGATTTCTAAACTATGACAAATTTCTCTGTCAATAATGTATATTTTCTGTTGACATCTTTTATTACCTAATATACCTTAACTTGTAAAGATATTTCTTTAATTACAACGAACTTTAAAATGAATGTATTTTTCCTGTTTGTGCCACACAGCAGAGACCCAGCTCTAGTAATAAAATAAATAAATAAAAAGAAGTAAATTAGCAACTCTTAATCTGAGTAAATGATCATTTCTATAGTTTTTAATTAAGATGATTTTTAAACCCCTTAATTTCCCTTGTAGTTAAGCAAAAGTAAATCAAATACCTTTACCTGAGTAGAATCTCGGGTAGCGCCAACCATCAGATGACCGGGGTCAGGGCAGTTCACTTGTGTAACTCTAGCACCACCTGCCGCGCGTTCGGTGCAGGTGCAACATATTTTTCGGATAGTCTCGGGATGCAGATGTAAAAGAATGACCAGTACACGCTTTGTCATCAATTGTATTATCGTATAAATGGCTAGATGAAAAAAGGCAAAAGATCGTGCAACAATACAAACTATAGCCTATAAAACCACTCCCGTAGACTCCGTTTATTGAGGACAGCAGCACAAACGCGCTGATCATTTTTGTCGGAGATGATCTACCGAGTGCAGGTCGAAATCGCAGTCTGAGGCTGTAAGGCATCAGCCTCTATACGCCTAGGGATATTTGTGTAACTGAATGAAGCCCCATCTGAAGGAGTCTTGACGCTAAACCTTCCCACCACTAGATGGGGAGGTGGAACAGAGGAAACGGGGAAGAATGGCGCTTTCTCCACTGTAAGGAGAACTGGATTTGATCCCAATGTTAGACTGCGCCTACTCCTCTCCTCTGAAACAGCCTTGAAGCACACAGTCTGGTTTCTTTTCACGTCATATGATGTGATAGGGCTGGATGAGAGCCAGAAAGGCCCTACTTGCTGAGAGGACTACCCATATCTGAATCAGCGTGCGCGGCCAGGGCCCCCTTTATCTCCACAAGGCAGAGAGGCGTATCCTTTTCCCCTCTGCACTCCCCCCTTTGCATACCACTCTAACCCTCTCTCTCTTTCTCCCCTGTGAACGAATCGAACCACAACCTGCTTCATTTCAGACGACGCCCTGTCACCCGTGAGATTCCCACTCCAGTGCGCGCCGTACGTCTTTCTCGCTCGAGAGGAAACCATCGGCGGCTCTTACTGGCGTCGGGCTGCACGCAAGAGCCTGCCAGCGGCATCACCTCGGCCATAACAGAAGGGGTGCCAGGCAAAAAAAAAAGGGGGGGCAGGAGGAGGAGGTGGTGGTGGAAAGGAAAGGGGGGTATCCGAGTATTCTGAATTCCGAAATAAACATTAACGCGACATCTCGTTTGAAAGACGTCTGCAGCGGGAAGCAAAAGGGATCCGCAAGTGAGTATAAAAGTCATGGTTTTCGGTGTTTTCCTTGTGACTAACCCGCTTTCGGTGATTTGTGCAGCAGCATCCTCGGCTGGGATGACATAGCGGGACAGAGGCAAATGACAAACTGTAACGCTCTACATATATTATATATATATATATATATATATATATATATATATATATATATATATATATATATATATATATATATATATATAGATAGATAGATAGATAGATAGATAGATAGATAGATAGATAGATAGATAGATAGATAGATAGATAGATAGATAGATAGATAGATAGATAGATAGATAGATAGATAGATAGATAGATAGATAGATAGATAGATAGATAGAATTAAAAGAAAAACACTGGCATTGCGTCTCTGCAGTCTGTTGTCAGTCGTTAGAAATGTAAACATGTGTAAATGTCACTGCACGCATGAGGTTACAACTCAAAAGATGCCGCATCCTTCACTCTTAAATAACACGCCTCATAAAGTCTGATTCGGGGCAGAAATGCCGAATATCGTCATTATTATGTCATGTCATGTTTTTATTACATGTCCGGGACGCAGCTCGCAGGCGCCGCGCTCCGAAAACATGATTGGGCCGACAGGTGTAACAGGAAGACGTGTTTACGCGAATGCCTTTGATGGTCCATCGTGTAATATCGATCTGTTTTGCCAGGAGGGTGTTTCAGGGTGTGTGTTTTTTTTTTTCCTCTTCTTTTTTCTGCCTGGCCGGTAAATTTCCAGAGGCGGCCAGGCGGCGTGCATGGCTCAGGGCCGTCGGTGCGCGGTTGATGATGCTGACTAGTTACGGGCTGCGTGCAGGGAGGAGAGGAGACGGGGGAGCGGCAGGCTTCTCACTGTTGTGATGTGAGCAGTCCGCTCCAACATGGCGCGCAGGAGCTGATAAACCTTTGGGCCATTACATACTCCTGTCTGGAATTCACACTGCAGCGGAACAGGCAGCTGGTTTTTAGTGTTGCGGGGAATGTAACTGGGCATCGTTCACTGACTAGAGCTCATGCTGGATCATCCATCATCTGAAAAAAAAGAAAGAAAAAACACAGGCTTGTCCGTGTTCTGCGTTAGCCTTATTTCCTGCCACTGAATAGAACAATGTCACCAACTCTGTGGACCTTACTGTTCTTCAATACGTTTGATCACAGCAGGTACAAGTGCAAACCAGACAAAGAATGTCTTTTTTGTCTGGTTTGGTGACTGTAGGTCTCTCCTGGGTCTGGAGGACAATATATGTGTTGACAAGACCAGCAAATGCAAGATAGAATAGTCTGTAAACATAACACACCCATTACGGTTTAGAGTCCTGGGACTACAGCCAGGACACTGGCCACACTAACGTCTTTGTTTGGGTCCTGAAAATGTGCAATTAAAGTGATTCACATTTTTGCTTTAATGGTTATTTGACTGATCAAAAAGCTTTATTTATACAAAACTGATGACAGTATTCTCCCTGCAAATGATGGGAATATGGGCATTAATTACACACTATCCTTTGTAAAGAGTATTTATTATAAAAATACGAAAATATGACTGAGCTTGACACATATTTTGATGTTTTAAGTGATAACCATCTAAAAAAAATGTGTCATTCAGTGAACCGTTACGATTTCAGAGTAAACCACTATTCACTTCACAGAACAAGGTCTGATACTGATCCCATCCACAGCCATGCGCCCTGGTACAGAACGTACCGAGCCAATCGCTGTTGGACGGGCTTGGTGAGATTGTTCCTACAGGAGCATCCAAGAGCCACTTTTCAAACCAACCACAATGGCTGCAGAATTGCTAATAACGTCTTGGACCATGAGGTTTTTTTGCTGCAAAAAACTCATTCACCAGTGTTTCCACTTCACTGCACATCACTTTGGATGCTTTTTGTTGATACGGTTGATCGTTTTTGATGGTCTGGTGTCTGGTTATCCAGTGGCGTACAGAGGCTGTTTCCTCCCTGGAAACCAAAGTCTAATCCAGAGGAATCAGACTAATTCCTTATATTGAAGAGGAAAAGAATTAGGATGGCTGGGCATCACAAACCCACCGCTGCTCTCTCTGCCTTACTAAACTGGTTGCTATGGGCGGATGGATCATGGCATAGTTGAAAAGTGAGCTTTTGCACTGTTTACCAATTTTATTTTGGCCAAAGCATGAAACAGGCATGTCCGTAATACCTCAGGCAATTGTGTCACCTTCTAAAAATGGGGCATATTAAGTCTGCTTTAAGAATAAAAGGCATAATTAGTGAGAGTTAAGACCATCAGGTTTCCCACCAGGGTAACATGAAAAAAATAAAATAAACACAGAAAAATAGGGGACATTTTACTCTTTCTCTGCACATTTCCATCTCTGTTTGTCCGTTCTGTCATTTCACGGCAAAAGCGGGATGCATTGGGTCACCAAAGGCCGTCGGCCAGTCTGTATTTTGAGCTCAGTGGACTATATCCGGTTGACTGCTCTGTCTTTTGTCAGCAGCTCACAGTGGAGCTGACAGCGCTTGTCTTGTTCAGCCAGTCATCATCTGGCATCATGACTGTGAGCAGCCACATTTCTGACTCTGTATGTGCAGCTTTGTGCATTTAAGTCTGTGGCCAGTCGATTGGATGAATGAGTGAAACCCATACATCTGCTCTGCATGTGAGTGTTTCAGTTGTGTGTTCTCGACCATCTCCAGGCCCGGCAGGTGCAGTGTTTGGATGAATCCGCCTTTGCCAGCGTAGACGGAAGAAATGTACTTTTGTACTACAGACAATGCGCTGTGCCGTCAGCTCTGAGGTGATCTGTAGCGACACGTCAAACATTCAAGCTGAAAAGTTGTTGGTTCATAGCAGCATTATGCCTCCTTTGATTAAAATCGTTAAAGTCACCATCTTCCGATTAATAATTAAACACATGACTTCAATAAGAAAGAGATCTCTCTTAGTGAAAAAATCCGTGCAGAATCGTCGCTCTACGCTGCTGTTGCCTTCAGCTCTGCTGAGCATTTTTGTGTCCTTATCGTTTTTTTTGGTCGTCCTCTACGTAACCTTTCTTTCTTGCTTTATTTACTCGACTGATAACTTTCATTTCGTGCAGCCAGCAGTTGTTTTCCACTGAAAAACTCTAATATACCCAAGTGGCTTCCTCCAAGCCAAGTTTACATCATCTTATGAGGTCTTAATGAAATATTTGTGACATTTTCTTTGGTCTAAATACCGCAGATAAGCTCCCTTTAAACCACGTCTTCAATGCTCTGTGCATTGCTACCCAACTTCACCTCAACTCTTTCTTCAGAGGACTGTGAGAATCTGTCATGTAGATCTGTGTCACCAGCTTCTGAAGAACAACAAATGGGAACTTTAATAGGAAGTTAGACGGAGATAAAAACAGGGAAACTGGATAATTGTGCTCTGGTTTGGGTCTGTGATGTCACAGCACCATAAAAACCTGAATGCATCACTGAATTGCACATATTCAGACCCCAAGAAAGACAGTGTGCTGGTTGTGATTTAAAAGACCAATGTAATGATTATTTTGTCTTTAATTTATACCATTTAGCAGGCACAGGAGATTGAAAGAGGCCCAAAAGACCTCTATCATCACATCTGCCAACATGTCATTGTGAAATGTAAAAATATTTTTGTACTGAGCTCATGTTTTTGTGGACAAAAATCTTTTGAAGCAAATTTTTTCAATTATTTTGCTTTAAGGGCCTATTTATTTGACGTCTCAGCAACTTTAAACTGTAGTTGAGACTGCAGCGAAGCGATAGGTTTAAATGTCTGTGGCATAACTGTTGGAACAGCGATATTCCTGGTGGAGCGAAGGCCTCGCACGCATTCATACGCTGTCCTGGATGAGTATCCACTGACATCGCTAATTACTCTCGCTGATCTCACTGTCATTAAGAAACAATTTTTGCAGGGGTTATAAAACCAAAGCCGCAATCCACAAGCGAGAAAATGAACAGCATGCATCATAAAAGCCCTTGAAGTTCTGCACTGAAACGATGATGTCGTTGGGTACAAGATGAAGTGGAGGCGAAGGTTTGCTCAGCAAGCGTTCAAAGTGATAAAGAGCAACATCTGGGAAAAAGGAGATGTGAGATATTAATAGATAACACTCTGTCTTGCCTTTTTTTTCCCTGTGTAATATTATTCTCTTTTCTAATAATCTCAGCTTCCTCCTTTCCTCCTGGATAGTCACGTTTTCTCACACTCTCTTTATCTCTCATTACAAGCCCCCCTCCTCGCTGCGTCGTCATGATAGATAAGCAGGGAGAGGATTTGCTTTTTTTGGGGTGTTTTTTTTTTTTTTTTTCTCTTCCTTGCAGATTGTCTGTCTTCTGATCGTCATTTTTATCCACTAAGTCCTTTTAATCTCTGAGGAAAATGTTCTCAACTGTGTGTGCACTTTGCATGTGTGTGTGTGTGTGTTTGTGTAAGAGAGAGACTCTATTCTCAACCCAGAACACGAGCGCACCCACACGCTCATATGACGATCATGACTGTTGCTGCAAAGATTATATCAAAAGCCTTATTGATAAGTGGCAGAGAGGGATCATCCTTCTTTTTTTGTTTCGTAGATGACCTGAACTTGACATTACACACAAACACACACACACATATACGCACATTAAAATCTGGATTAAAAGGGAAACAGAATAAAATAAATCATCTTTTCCCAGTAATCCCAGATGTGGTTTGCCAGGCTGATATTGGACAAACACACTCAGTGTAAACAATTCCTACCCACCCTGAGAGCTGCAAGTAGGGATTGGGACTTTGCCATAAGGGAAGACACCTATTAGGCCTAATGGTTCCTGTGTAAATGTTGAGACGCTGCTCCAATAACGCAAGGCCATATGCTTCCAGATGAGCCGCTGATTGACCAAAGAGCCAGAAAGCACATTCCAGCATGCAGGAGACAGCAGACTATGTAAATGGTTTCTCTGTTAAGATAAAAGCAGTTCTGTCAGCAGCTCCTGCTCGTGTTAATGCTCTTACAATTTTCTCGCAAAAAGACTCTGGTAAAAGCCTATAGTTAAAACCATTACCCCATGTTTCACTCATTAATTTCTGCTACTTTCAGGACTTTTTTAAATACCATCACGCAATGAACTGTGAGACAGACTGGCATTTGTGGAAGTGAACAAGTTTTGTAGAGTTGAACAAGTATGCCACAGGTTTCCTAGTCACTTTGCCTGGAACACCAAGATGTTAGCCTGTTTATTTTGGAAAATCAGATGTAGAGCTGGAGATGCACCGATCCATTTTCCGGATCCAGTATACGCTTCCTGGTAACGATACTGACTCTAATATCAGAGCTATTTTCCCTTTATTATAATCTTTATGTTTTGACTAGATTTATGAAACATAAGGCTTATTTGTAGAGGGGTTGTTCCTCAAACAACATGCTTCTCGTTCAGAACTGATGGTTCTTCAGATTTAAGAAAAACAGTATTCAAAGCAGCTCGTCACGCAGCTTTCACTGACACCAAAGATGCTACACACTTTGCGTTTTGGCCGTCTACAAGCTGAGCCTGTGTCGTCCTGCTGTGGCTATAATGAAAACACAGATATCAATAAGGTGTCGCAAGAGCTGCGGACTCAGCACGCGTTCTCTGGACACTGGATATGTCAGAATGATCCAGCAAAGGCCACAACCTCAGCAGATTTGCAGTGTTAAGGTTTATTGTTGCAGAAGTGATCCAGAGGGGGGAAAAAAACAACCCAAAAAACAAAAAAGAGCCACGGGGCGAGTAGACGGACATGAAAAATGGCAGAAGTGACAGGATTGAGACATCATCTTGGCTCAGGGTCCTTGAGGGGATTTACACGAGACAGAAAGGAATGTGCGTAGTTCTACTTTATCATCGCTGTCTTTTTTTTTTTTGTCCTTTACGTTGCTGCTTCTAATGCTGAGTCCCATAATCCACATCTCTGAATGACTTCCATGGTCATCACCTCCCTCTGTAATGGCAATGTTTGTCCATTTGAGACAGACCCTAACAATTTTCCCATCAGATGTGAGGTGTGCGCACGCAGCCCTGTGTTGGTCCATGAAACATACTTTTACTTTACTGACCTACAAATGTAGTAACATTCAAGGCATTTTGGACATCCCTCCAGTTTAGCGCAAGTTACAATTATAGAACTAAATCACAGGAGTAATGTCATGTAATACTGGTAAGTATGAAGTCCGAATGGCCCAGCAGTCTTCGAACACTCCCTCCACATGTCTCAGTCTCCGTGAGGCTTCTCATTTGTCTTCCCGTGGATCCCAAACAGAGCTTTATTTGTGCTCCCAAGATGGATGTAACTCAGAAGAAGGATTTCACTCTCCTCTGCACTGACAAAGGTGTCATTTAAATGGTGACCTTAACGGGGAAAGGAGTTTTACCCCACGACTTCTGCATACTAACATGTAACCTCACCGGACTTCCTTGGGTTTTTATTGGCACTGTTCTGTTTATGTTTGGCACGGTTTGCGTTCTGACTCAGATAGAAGTCCGGGGAGCTGCGTGTGTGGTGGTGAAGAGGTCACCGCGTGCATTCGCTTTGCTCGCTCTGAAAGGCCGGGAGGGGTATTGTTGTCCCCGTGCTCTTTTGGCCTCAAGGAAGGAAACACGTGGGGAATAGTGAGGGAAAAGAAGTGCTGCTCCAACACAGTGGATGTGAGGAACATTTGAGATTTGCTTCCTCTTCTTGAGTTTCTCTGGTTTTTAATTCACGGCTTTGACAATAACCTCAAGGGTCATTTTCACTGTCATCCTTTGGGCCTAAAAGGAAGAAGCACTTTGTATAACAGAGAGAGAGAGATATAGATAGATATATACACATTTTAGGAAATATTTCCCGTGGTCCAGCCTGTAGTTTGGAGAACCAAGAAGCGATGCAGCTGTAATAGACTGTAAAATGCAATTCACGAAGCATTAATCATGTGACCTGTTAGTTTTCTGAAGACCAGTTTTGAAGCTTCTTTTCCCCATGGACTGTAAAATACAAAAAGAAAAAAAAAGAACATATAGTTTTTTCTTGTGTGGCGCACCGCTATGTTGCCCTTAAAGCAGAAGGGAACACACCCACCATGTGTCAGTCAAAGTTTGCTGTGGCTGCCAACCCCTTTAGCCGACCCACGTGAGGATAAAAATGTTCTTGTTTACTGTTTCACTGTTAACTTTCTATTAGAACTTGCTTGCCGGTCTCGTGTGGATGAGCTCAGTCAATGTGACTTTATTTGTTTTAACTCTGCTGATGTCTGCCATGTTGTCTTGGTGGGGAAGGACCCATGGGGAGTGACCCAAACGCAGGAAAATGAAAAACCAAAATAAACACTGACTGAGCTGCTGTGGCTGGGGAAAATGGAGGAACAATGGGGGAAGAAGGACAAGAACATGGGAAAGAGCGAGGGAAACCCAGGAGTGTGTGTGGAGGAACGTAACGTTTGGCCCGTCTGATGAAGTGGGCTGGTGTCCCGGCCAGTCGTAGCCATTCATCAATGCAGGACGTACCAAACCAGACTTTAGCCTGGAAGAAGCAGACTAGGTCTAAACGGTAAATAATTAGTATTTACAGGTGTACAGATGCACCCACTGTAATTTTCTTGTTCGATTCCAGTTCCCTATTTTCATAACGTGACAAATCTCCCATTAACTCATCTCACTTTTTAACTTGATGTCTCAGTGCAGCACATAATCAATTAAAAATAGAACTCTTGTGGTATCCGATCAGCTGATCACCAGTCAGCGACAAGGCTGAAAACTGATCAATCCACACATACAGTAGCTTGACACAACACATCATGAATTCACAGGGCTTAAAAGTTTACAAATGAAGCAAACACTAACTAAATAAAAAGTGGGCGTTTCAAAGAAAACAATACCAGTACAAATATGACCGAACGAGGCGACCCTGCGGAGCTGGTTCTGGCAGGCATCTCAAGCAGCGTTTGTTCCGCTTTCACCCGTCAGCGTGGTTCATTCAATCTCATTCCATCTCATTTATAAAGAGAAAACCATAATTGTCTAATTTTCGACCCCTATTCTTATTGATCAGGCACCATCCAAAACCGAGGGTACATGTTACTGCCGGTCATGTGGCACGACAACAGAGACAGTCGGAGGATGTTTCTTTTTTAACTGAACGCGTCTAACGGAGAAGCAGGGCTGCGCCAGCTGAGTTTAAATACAAATCTGCATTTGCTAGTTCTGCCTGCATGGAAAGCCATTTTTGGGAGTAAATAAATAAATGAATTAACTAGTTAAAAAATGTATAAAAATGTTTCACATCTCCAGTTATGCCCAAGTTTTCAAGAACTTTATTTACTGCTTAAACAATCACGTACCTCTTAAAGTGACAGCGGGACGACCTGAAAACTGGGCGTGTTTACTGGGTTTGGCCCTTAAACTCAGACCATTGTGGTTGTTTTTTTTCAATTTCTATGTTAAAATATCCAAGAATGTGCAATATTGAGTGTCTTATGTCCTTTTTTCAGCTCAAACTTGGAGATTTGATGACATTTTTTTTCATTTTCACCAATTACATGAGCACACCTGAATTAGATTTTTTTTCCACAAAAAAAAAAAATCAAATTTAATTAATATTTTAATTTAACTTCCAAGCTGTCATCAATAAAATACGTCACAGTTCAAAGTTTACTTAACTTGTTTCCTATGAAGATAAATAGAAAAACAGCCTTTTGTGAGTTCTGTGCAATTTTTCTGCTTCTGGATAACCAAAAATTTGTGACTTAAAACTAATCATAACTTTGACTTGACACATAAAAAGGTGATGAAATAAGATTTTCTCAAGCTGGAAGATGTTACCTATGAACACAGCTAGAGGATGATCATGTAAGGAGGTGTCTATTATTCCAATTTACCAGTCCAGTTTACCAAAGGTGCACCGCTATGTTTAAGTTTAGGATTTTTATTGTTCATGCACTTGACTCAATTCAGTTTCATTAGAGCTACATAGAAGTCAGAAATGATCGATGATTTTGCGTGAAAATGTAACTAAAAGTGAGGCGTGATCCAAATTTGGCTTCAGAAATATTACAGACCAGGAGCGAGAGAAACCATCACGTCCCTCTCAAAGCTTTTAAAGGGCCGTGTGAGTACTTGGATGTCTCCGTGTGTCCGTGATCACTGCAAGAGGCATGTTACCCAGAGCAATAGGCTGACACACTGATTCCTTTTAATAACTTTAAACAGCAATATTGAGGAAAATCTGATCAGCCAACTGCTGGTCTCTGATCTTCTTCTATCATGATGACAGCAGAAAAACTATGAAATAACACTTATCCTGGGAAAATAATCCCTCTGTATTGTTATTTGTCTTCCTTCTTTAATGTTTTTTTCTTTAGGTCTTGGTTGTAACTGATCTGTTCGGTGTTAGTTGAGTTGTTTACTGTCTGATGACCTACAGGTGCCAAGCTTTAAATAAATTTGCACTTGTGAGTAAGTGTGTGTAGGAGGAAAAATGTCTATTTAAAAGAATCCTGTGGACGCAAGAAGTGGTGTAACCTACAACTAGAATAATATCATTGGATTATGCATGAAATGTAATGGATGGCCTGGAGTCACTCAGTGTGAGTGGTCTCTTGTTGGTGCTGCAATGCACTTTGGTCATGTTCGTAATTATTGCTGCGTTTTTTTTTTAATGGCACAAAATGTGTTTTTTTAACAAACTGCAGCATGTCAAGTTAAAAGGCTTTGTTTGTGTCGGTACAAATGGTGAACTCCATCAAAAGCTCCCAAGCCTCTGGAGGAGCTGCAGCTAATGTGGGCTTAATGGAGAGAAAAAGATACCTGTTATCACCTTAAAAATGAGCGTTTACTGCTTTCTTATAACTTGAGGTCAACATAATAACCCTGATCAATGATGTGCAGACTGAGTTATTTTTCAGTTTGCGTCATCGGCACTAGGTGGGTCTTTTTAAGGAGATTTCTGCTGCTGGTTGCCAGAATACCATGAGCAAAATGCATTTAGAAAAAGACCATGGTGATCTATGCAGGCAGTTAATGTGTTCCTGGAAATGCAACAGCAGCAGAGCACTCAACAGGGAACAAGGGGGGCATTAATCTATTTCCATCAGTTAGTGTAGTATGCACCTGTCTTTCTTGACATATTGCCAAAACATCCACATTTTTAGTGTGTTGTTTGTCCATAAATGTGGTTATTGAAATGACTTCCTAATTGTCTGCCGTTGATCGGTTTCATTTATCTTGTCTGCTCTGCCCGGTCTCTGAGCCACTCCCTGCCTCCCTGGATATCTTCCTCTGTCTGTCATAAGTGTAATTACTCCCCATTGTGTGCCTGAGAGATGTCTGCCCATGTGTCTGCTCTCTCTTTCTCTGCGTAAACATACTTTGTTGGAGAGGCAGCAGGACACAGACCCATAAGGTTGTTTTCTGAACATTGACATAGTTTTGGACATAGCATGTCTTGAAGGTTTTGAAAGTTTTTTTTTTACTGTGATCTTAACAGAATAAATTACATTTGTTCCTCTGCAAGTGACTTTTGATTTCCTTCTATGTGTTTCCTGCTATGTCTTCCTCATTTTCAATCCTTGTTTGACAGAAACTGACGCTGCCAGGTCATCAAACATGGTTATGAATGTTCATGAGCTACAGCTCATGTAACATATGCTTTATTTGCACCGTTGCCATGTCTGAGGGACAAAAACTAAAGGAAGCTCAGGCCTGCAAACTACAGCGCTGCAGACAAAAACCCCGCACTGCATTTGAGAGTGAACTTCCAGAAAAGACAACTAACAAGTATAAATCAGTCCTGCGTGTGTAGTTGCGACGTAGATCTACAAATCACTCTTAACGTTTTGGAAAAGAGGATGATCCTTAAACTGACATGATGAAGATGATGCTCATCAGACAGACTGGACGAGCAGCGGGCGTTGGCTTCGTCAGCTCCAGAGCCACTTTTTTTGATCTATGTTGACCCTTGTAGTGTACTTCTTCTGCATTTACTCTTAATTTACGCCTTGTGACATTTATAGAGCCGATGAAAAGTTGCAGTGCAAAGTCTGAGCAGCCTAAACCAGTGAATCACTACCTAGTGTGCTATAAAGTGAATGAGTGTCTCTGTGACGTTGTTGCGGGGAAAGAAGGAGCATCGAATAGCTTTGTGTAGTTGTACGACCTCTTTAATCTTCACTTACCCTTCGGTATGTGACAGATGAACTTTGACTGTCTTTTGCCCAGGTCAGGGTGTTCAGTCCCTTCATAACGCAGTGGTACATTTTTGGCCTTTCCTCTACAGATATTTCTGCGCGTCTCATTCACATGTCTCTTTTTTTTTTTCTTTGTTCTGCATTAGTTAGAGAGGGGGGGAAAGTTTAAAAAACAAAAGTGTGTCAAGCAAGCATAATACTTCTGTGTTTATACGTGTGCCGGAGGGGCGATCAGATGATTGTGGTTCTGTTTTTCTATGAAGAGTGTCCTTGTGATGGGGATGCGGTTTGATGGGAAAACAGAGAGTGGTGGTGCTGCTGCGATCACCTGAGCATCTCCCTGAAATGTGCTTTGGATGATACGGTCTAATACAAGTTGGAGTTTTGCAGGTTCAGCGGATGCATGCTGAATCAACAAGCATAAAAAAAGATAAATGAGACTTTTCTCTGTTTTTAGAGTTGTCTTAACGCTTTTACGTTATGCAGGAAATAAAAAAGGCAAAAAAGACAGCTTACAGCAGGGGCAACATTAACACTGTCACAGTTTTCTGAACTATGCGGGTATTTATCTGGGAGGTGATGCAACCTAATTCACACCGTGACAGTCGGGGCCTTGGCACTCATCGGGGGTAACGACTCAATTATTATAACACACTTTACTTGCTGGGGAAGACTGGACTGGTTGGCAGCGTGATTATACAGTTGTTTTGTCATAGTTCTTTTATACGTGTCGGATTGTTGACACCGTGGAGAAATAAAGATCCAATATTTGCTGTGGTGCAAATTTTAATTCCAGGCTGGAACACTGCTGGCATCGCTTTGAGCCTCAATCAGCATTTATAAGGAGCTATGATAGCAGCTATCGGGAATACAAATAGTATTACAGCCGTCACGACACAACCAGAGAGTGTCAGAGGAGTCATTTTCTGCTCTTGGAGTGGAATCAATCTCTCATTTGACACTTAAGTCAGTAAATTTAAACTTGAGAAGTATATTGGTTATTGGAGTAATTTGCTTTCCACATTTCAGTCGCAGTACAAAGTTTCCAAAGATGCTTTCTGTTTTAAGCCCAATCAGATGCTTCTAGTAGAAGTTTTATTGGAATAATTTATAATGATTTATATTTTAATATCTGAGTTCAGAAATGATCATGTTATTAAGCTTAATTTTACACTTCTAAGGCTGGCCTGAATACCAGTTTAAGGGCTCCGGAGCTCCAGTAGAAGGTTACAGCAAACATTTGTGGTTTCTCGTGTAAAGATGTAAGATTTTGGTTTTATTTTTTAATCTTGATTTGTCTTGTGTTACCTTTATTAAGACTCTGTTCTTCAGTTTAGTTTTGTCTGCCTTAGAGTGTCTGGGCAGAGCGTCCAAAGCTTGACCTCGGCCGAACTTTAGCAAATGAAAGCAACAAAGGTGACGTCATCATCGTCTCAAAGTGGACATTTCTGCTTGAGTTTGTTGTTCTAGTGCTCAGGTTGGAACGGAGTAAAACTTCGTTCCGCATCACAAAAACTACAAAGATGTTGGTGGTGGCCGTGGCAGGTTTCCCACCTCTTTACGATCCCTCGCTGCCTGCCTGTCTGGCGAGGAATAAGGCTCCGAGGAAGGTGGCAAAGGTGGAAAGCAGAGTTCCTTTCTTTTTCACAGGTCATCTGGTTAAAACTGTTGTTTATATTTATTCTTTATAGCAAAATATTAAAAAGTATAGACCTCCAGTCACTTGTCTCTGGCATAAATTGTATTGTATTACTTATTTACACAATTTAACTGAGTAATAAAAATTTCAATATGCTGGCAAATGTTTTTTGCAGTCCAAATAGTTTCAACTTTAACAGAAAAAAAAGAAAAATAAACAAACAAATTTGGATATCTGGGTATTTAGATTCAGACATAGAAACTTCTAATATTACGTCATGAACGAAACCCACGATTATTGTCATTCTTTAAAAATGATCTCTGTATCATTTTCGCGAGGAAAGGATTTAGAAACATTTTAAAAACCTCTTTCTTTGCAACCAAAAACCTAAAGATATTATTTTTTTACAGTGGCACACAGGAGTCTATGTTGTACAGCGGTGATCAAAAGGAAACTTCAGCAACTAAATTAGATATTTAATGTAGTCTGATAATTAAAACCTGAACTAAAACTGAGTGAGAATTTAATTAGATTTATTTTTAAAAATGATTTTCAGATTAGGAAAACAAGCTGTATCTAGACGGCACCTTAATAGATATACTTGGCAGAGGACAAAGCTCATATTTAGAGGGTTAAATATAGTCGGGTGTGTGCGTATTACAGTCATAGACGTGGCTCTCGGTGGAGGAGACTAAAGCTGAGGCCCCGGATGTTTTGCTTCATAAATTTAAATACTTCTTTCTACATTCGCATAAAACAAGTCTGTTGGTTTCTGCTCTGCTTTATATTTAAAAATCCCGTCATTATAAGGACCAAAAGAATACAGCAGATGTCTGAGCTGCCGTGCGAGTTACTTGGACTCCGTGATGTCAGGCTTCCACTAGGGACCTTCTTTGACTGCTTTGGGAATGTCTCTCTGAACAGCAGTTCCCCCTCCAGCTTCAAGCCTGCATCCGTCCATCCTCCATCCTGGATCCCTGGTCTGGAAACCATTAGAGCAGGAATCTCCTGCAGCGCCCTGCCTGTGCATTAACATGCGTTCACTGACTCGCCCTGACTGGAAAAGGACGCTGATTTAATGCCAAATAGACAGATAGTTAACCTCAGACACTGAGAAGTCATAGGAAGGTGAATGGCTGCAGTTGTTCTTCAGCTGTTAAGTGTGATGTCTAATGCTGAGCGGCTGCGTGGTTCTTACGATCTGCCCCTTAATCTGTTGCTCCTTATTTGTTTTCTCAGGATGGCTGAGGTGTCACAAGAGGAGCGACTCCAGGCCATCGCTGTAAGTTGCTTGCACAAACACACACACACACACACACACACAGTGTGTTTCTTTCTTTCTTTGGAGAGCCCCTTCAGAGCACGCTGATGGCGGCAGAAACAACAAATCATTGCTGCTTGTCAAGGCCTGATAGCTTGTCTTAATGACTGGACCTTTTAGATCCCATCTTATTCACCCATTAGAGGTCTCTAACGCTAATGCTCTTTTTTGCTGTCCGTCTTCTTGGCTCTGGACTCTCCAGCATTTGACTCATTTATTTCTTTTTTCTCTCAATTCCCTCACAATAACCAGGTTTCTCTAAAGTAAAATCATGTCTGCTTTGATTTGTCGTCAAATATTTAAAGATTGTGGCAGACATTGTGGCATTTTTAAAAAGTAATGCGATGTTTTACCAGAAAATTACTAACCTTTGCATGAAAATCACATTAACTTAATGGACCACATAGGATTTTACTCATAAACATGCAGGAATTTCTTTGAAAACAAGCAACGCCTGTATAAGAAAACCTTTCCTGCATCAGTGCATGCGTCAACCGATCACGTTTGTGGCTACACAGCGAGAGTTTGGCCAATGAACTCGCACATGGAGGACGGTGAAAAGCAAACGCAGTTCGTTTTGAACACACTTCGACGGACAAAGTGGGAAGAATTCGTCATGACTGTCTTCAGCTGTTTGACAAACACAGTACCCCCATTAACGAGTGTTGGCAAATCGCCAGTGGAAAACATCAATTATCCCAGGCCCTGACGACGGCGTCAGCCAGAAGCATCGGACGCAACCGCCGAAGAGCATTGCTGCAAAGCTGCTGTGTGAATCCAGTGTTATTCCCGCTTCTTCATCTGTGACAGTGTCACAAGCCAAATTTATCCCCTTGGAACGTTCATGATGATGATCATGATGATGATGATCACGACAACTTGTAGCACACCAGAAAAACCTTTAAAATGTTCGCTTCAGCTGACTGAACCAATCCTCATTCGTCGAAAGTGTTTTAACGCCTTGTTCTTATGCTCTCATACGATCATTGTAAGCCTCTGCTCTGAAAGTTGAACATTACCCCTATGTGATATCACTCATCTGACTTTGCCACGAATGCAAACCTGGAGAAAAGCCTGGAGAGATGGATTTCTTTCATGACTGTAAAGAATCCAGCTGCTTTGCAACCAACACTCCTTTGTCAGCACTTTAAAGTGAGTAAGTAATAATAATGTGTGTGTGGTAACAGGAGAAGAGGAAGAAGCAGACGGAGATTGAAAACAAGAGGAGGCAGCTGGATGACGATCGACGGCAGCTCCAGCATCTGAAGGTACATGCACATCTCCACTTGCATGTACGTTTTGCATGCGTCACATTTGCGCTGCTTTAGTTGGGAATACTTTAGATAGAATTTTCTAATACGGTAAAAATGAACACAAAAAGAGCAAAGTGTTTCCCCAACTAACCCAAGCATCCTTTTCTTCCACCATCACTGCAACGACCCTCACTTTGTTGCACTTCAAAGCCTTGTCCTGTGAAAAATAGTCTGTTTTCTTGTTTTCATACACTGCTCCTGTATTTTTGAGTTAGTATTAGATAAAGGAGATGTCATAAAAATGATATTTTTGTCAGTTTTCCAGAGTATATATCAGGTAGGGCTGAACGGTAAATCAATTTCAAGTTAAAATCACAATTTGAAATGATGTAATATATCACAAAAGCTACATTTACAGTATTGAGATACGTTACGCAGCTTGTCTGACAAAATGCTTAAAACACAGCTTTTTTATTTGATTTACGGGGTCACAGTGTCTTCCTTGTGTTACAGTCTGAACAGCGATTCCCCTTGCGCTTTAGTCACAACAACCAAAATGTTCAAAATCAAAAATGTTCGAGTCTGGACACGTGGAAGTAGGAGAAGCATAACGGTTAACTGTTATCTGCAGAGGAATGGCTGATGTCAAACCTGAACGCACAGATAAAACGTAAGCCACAAAGAAAATAGGTACTTCAGTTGAATTATGGGTTTGAGAAGGTGGATGTAGATCAGAAAGGGGAAACATTGATATATTTCTGCCATATCAGTGAAACAGACCATGATTTCTGACTCATTTGTGATGGTAAAACCGATTAAATATGGCTTTAAAAGCTTTATTTGAACTCTCAAACATATTCCATTCCCTCTTGCGTGTATTTTAGTCAACCGATCGTTCCAGAATTTCAACAGAACGTTTGAAAAAAGCCGAAAATGTGGAGTTTTACACTGCAGCGACTGATCTGTGGAGCCATACTGGTTTCATACCGTGCACGTCGCTGAGGTTGCACCCCACAGAACTTTTCATAGTCAAGTCTTGCACGTGGAGATGATACAGCTGCAGTTGAGCTAAATGTGTTTAACTGGACTGGAACTGGCCCACGTGTTCTGCACGTGCTCGACAGCATCTATGAAATGTAGAGATCTGCAACCGTTCAAGTCATCGTTTGCCTTTTTTTTTTTGTTTTTTCCAATTTTCTGACACCAGCTTAACTGTTGGTTTGGTCGTTTGGCATAAAAGGTCAAACGGAAAAAAAGGTTGTGTCACCAGGCTGAACGCGGGCGCTATCGCCAACTACAGTGTCGGAGTCTGTCATGCTTTACTTTCTTGTTCCCTTCATGTGCACGTGTAATAGGACAAAGAAAGGAGTTCAATTAACCGCCTACCTGTGCACGTCAGTCAAAGAATCCTTCATTCATTGACTGGTTCAGAGTTCAGACCTCACAGACCCAGATCAAAGTAAATTGATCTAGCCTCCGCATCTTTATACAACTTCATATTAGTGGTGTTGTAGCTGATTAAACTTAAAGCAGGTGCACACCATAGGAGGAGGAGATAGAGTTAGATAGAGTAGTTGACTCCACCCCCTAAGCCAGCAGCTGTGAACACAGCAGCAAATACATGTTTAAAAAGGGAGTTTTTGAGGTTTTTACCAGACATATTTTGACCGAACCAAGAAGCAGAAAGTTCACTGAAACCTCAGGAAACTGTGTCAACTTTTGAAAGGAAAGACAGAAACACTTTAGGATTAGAAGAGGGTCTGCTTTCGGATTTCACGTGGCCTTGAGAACACAAATGTGTTTTCAGTTGGATGATAAACAGACATTATCCAGCACGGAGTGCACGTAATGCCCAGCTGAGCTGATATTAGAGCAGAGCAGGTAACGCGGCATCCACAGCCAGTGAATGAGCCTCACGTCTTAGCAACGAGTGATCTGACAAACAGCAGCCGAACCTGCCAACAAAACTCCCATCGTGTCAAAAACAAACCCGCTTGACTTTGTTTGATATGCGCTGCGGCCGTGCACTGACGAACGCGTGTGTCATCTGCACCCACTCACACCTCTCCCTCAGCAGAAGCTGAAGCAGGAAAACTGCCAGGCAGCTCTGCGTTTTTTAGGGATCGTGCTCTGTGAGTGAGCGCCGTTAGCACGCCCACACAGCAACACTTAACTCGGCCTCTCAGAATCTGTCAGTCCGACGTAGTGAGATACTCCCTGACTGCTGCTGTCACGGAATGTTCAGAATGGACGGCAGATAACGCCAACAGCTCCTCCACATGCTGTTTATACACACACGCACACACACAATCGTACCGGAGCCAAGGCTATTGTCAGCGCGCGTGCCAGCGCCATCGAAGCTATTTCAGCCCTGGACGCTTCAGCCGCTCGCAGATAGGCCAAAGGTTGAAGAAGCGTTTGTAAAAGTGCTTGTGACCCGGTGCCGTTGACCCCTGCGCGCCCCCACTTTTTTTCTATTTTCAGAGCAAACCATTGTAAACCTGTGAATGCGCATGTATGCGTTTGATTTTTTGCGTGCGCTACGTCATAAAAGAACACAGAAGCCCCAGACAATGCAGTGGGCTTTGACAGAGGAAACAGATTTTTGTCCCACTCCCACCAACAGGAAGCTGCTCTTACGCCCACCGCACCCCGCGTTCGCCTCACACGCAGATGCACGCGCGCACATATGCACAAACGCCCAGAGGGGGCGCGTGATCACGCTGTCCAGCCGTAGTAAAAGGCTCTTTTGTGCACAACACACCATGTATTCATTTTGCAATTGCAGCATATATGTGGAAAAGCCAATAAAAGTCTGAATTTACAAGGCTCATTTATTTCTACCTGCCACGCTGTTAAAGCCCACTGATATCCCAACACCCAGACTGTACTACAGTGTTGTTAACACGGAAAGCAAGAGAGGTGCTCTGGTTTTAATCAGCAAACAAACACAGGTGTGTGTCAGTTAAGACTTGTTAATGTTAATATCCTTTATGCTGAACAGGAGAAAACAGAGACAGGGTTGGTATTTTTTAAGACTTTGCCTTCATACACCACTGCAATGAACTTGTTATAAACCAGTCAAGATGTGAACAGGGTGTAGATCGGTGATTCTCATCTGGTGGGTCAGGACCCAAAAGTGACCCGTTTTTAGGGTTTGCTCGCCTTTTCCTAGATAAATGTTAAACTCTCAGGTAAATCTAAATGTTTCTGGGTCTTTATAGAATTTCTTCTCATTCGCTGCACTGTTTAATTTAACATATTTTGCTGAAAAACACCAGCTGAGTCTGTTAAAAACGGTTCTTGCTGAAATGTTTTGTTTGTTACGTCGGCCTTATGTTTAAAGCTTGATTAAGTGAGAACAGTTTATCAAGATCACTGCTTGTTTTGGGTGTTTTTGGAGCAACTTTTCATTTGCACTTTTTAATTTTACGTTTGCGCATGAAAGTACTGTTAATTCTGTAACATCTGTAATCTTATCTTTAACCAAATTGGGGAACCTGAAGGTTTTCATCAATTTGGGGCGTGGCTTGTCATTACCGGGTCATGGTGGGTCTGTTACACCACATTTAAACAAACTACTGCGAGAGGATCCCTGGGGAATGGAGAAGAAGTGTCCTGGTTGTGGCAACTACAGAGGAAGCAGATGAGCCATAAGTGCTGTAGGTGCGAGAGAGGCGTTCCAGGTGGAGGTGGGACCTCATCAAGGATTGGCTCTGAGCCCCTTCTTGTTTGCTATGACGATGGATGGGCAGACAGATGAGGTTAGATAGGAGTCTTTTTGGACTTTGATGTTTGCAGATCTCTGTAGTGAGAGCAGGGATGTCTAAAGAGGTGGAGTTATTCCCTAGAAAGGAGAAGCATGAAGGTTAGCTGCAGAAAGACAGATGTATGTGAATGAGAGGAACCCAAGTGGAACGGTGAAGCTGCAGGAAGCAGAGATGAAGAAGGTCGAGGATTTTGAGTACAGTGCAGAGCAACGGAGAATATGGAAAAGAGGACGAGAGGAGAGAAAAGTGTCAGTCGGTGTTGTGTGATAAGAGTATCAGCAAAAAGGAAAGGAAAGGTGTACAAGAAGGTGGTGAGACCTGAGATGTTGGTTTACAGGCTGTAGCTATGAGGAAAAGACAGGAGGCAGAGCTGGAAGTAGGAGAGGTTAAAATGTTGAGGTTTCTTTGGGAGTGACGATGATGGCTAGGATCAGGAATGAGTACATCAGGGGAACATCACATGTTAGATGTTTGAAGAATGACGAGGTTGGAAGTGTCCGAAGGTGGGCGTGTCATTGTTAGAATCTACAATAAAGAGTGTTTTATGACGGTAATAACAGAGGGTTTACAACAAGGTGCAAGACACTGGTAACACAGGTTCACTGATGTTTTTAAAGTTCAGACTAGATCTAGATCAGATCTTGACCGTTCTGTTTGAGTTCCAGTGTGGTGGTGTATGAAGCCAAAACAATAAAACCGCCAGCCTTGTCCAAACACTCCCGGACCTAACCCTGTGTCCACATACAGCGTTAGAGAGGAAAGAGGAGTCATTTGACATTTTTGGCTCCAATTTGCTGCAGCGATGAGACGTCCTATCTCAACACGAATGCTCACTAATGACCATGTTACACCTCATTAGTTCAGTCTGTACAAACGCCAAACTGAAGAAGTGACCAGTTTTAGCTCCACTTAACTCTTTCAAACTCCATCATTACTTATATTTATTTAGACTAATTACAGTTGGCTCTAAGTGATAATATTTTTTTCAATGAAATAGAGCTATTTTTAAAGTATGCTTTTTCTCGTCACAGCTGTTCACTTCATTTGGATGTGTGTGTGTGTGTGTGTGTGTGTGTGTGTGTGTGTGTGTGTGTGTGTGTGTGTGTGTGTGTGTGTGTGTGTGTGTGTTCCAGTTCCGCCCTTTGTCTGCTACGTTAGCAGCTTTTACTCCAGAGAACAATGGAAAGAGACATAACTTCAGCAGTCCAGCTTTACGACTTTTCATGCAGCCTGGCGTGTGCACGCGTGCTCGCATACGCATGAGTGTGCACATTAAGTGATGTCAGGCGTTCGGAGTAGCAGGGTGTGGTGAGAGGGCCAGCAAGACCGAGGGAGCAGAGAGAGAGAAAGAGGAGGCCGGTGAGGAGAAGCAGGTTTAGCTCCAGTACCCAGGAGACCGTGCAGGACTCAGGGAAGGAGCAGTGTTGAATTACACCGTGTGAGAGTGTGCTGCAAAGCCAGTCTGGAGCCAAATTACTCAACAGAGAATGTAAAACAGTTTGAAAAGGACAGCTGACAGTTTAACACAAACAAACAGATTAACATACTGTAGATAGAAAAGTGAGAGAGGCACGGCCCGACATTTACTACTGTGTCCAAGTTCATGAACTTTATGACAGATAGAGATGCAAACAAGAGAGGTGGACTGGGCCAGAGAGGAAAGAGGAAAGGGGAGGATTTTTTTTTTCTGCTAAAATTCATATCGCTTCACCGGAGAGGAATTCACACTGAGTATTTGGTCCAGACTGTCAGTCCCATTTGTGAACTCTTTTTCATTCAGCCTGGCGCATTTTTAGTTTGCTGTGGGATCTAACAGCTGCGAGTAAGACACTGTTATATTTACCTCAAAGCACGCCAAGCATTTGCTTTGATATGAGCTTATGCACAGGAGGGCACGTGGAATGGGAGGCAAGATAAGAATACAAGGCTGCTGGGATATCGTGGGGGGGTGTAAAGACAGAAAGAAGTGAAAGGCAGGGGAGGAGTTAGATGAAATGTACATGTTTGAGCAAAACATGTCAATTTAATTCCTCTGCTGTTTATTTTAAGTACCATTCTGGAGTTTTTCAGGTCTGAGTAATGATATTCGGGTGAAGCGTTCACTATCACCGCTCTAGTTACAGTCGGTACTCTCAACTCCTCCAGAAATTATTCTTATAACAACTGTCAGGCTCCTGTTGCCCGGCCAACAGTTTTCATTCAGTTTGCCATGAATCTCTCTTGTGAACTGGGTCTGGTCTGCCCACCCATTCTCTACCAGTTCCACCAGTAGAGAACGGAACGAACCGGCTGCAGTGGGACCCGGGTGGGCGTCACGCAGTGACTCACTTAGGGACGCCCAAGAGCCATAATTGAACATGACCAAAATCCCTGAAGGATTGGTAATTATACCTTGGATAAACCTGTTTTCACGATAAAACTCTCATTCACCTGCGTTCCACTCCACAGCGCGCTATTTAATTGATATGGTTGATACTAGTCTGGTTGTAAAGGGCTGCGGCGAATAATCGATGACAAAACCAGTTTCGTCATTACGTCTGTTTCATGCTGTGGATTGGAACATACAACAATTCATAAAAAAATGCTGTTCGTGTTTATTTTTATGACGTTAGTCAACATTAACAGCTTTAAAAAGTTTTGAAAAACACAGATATTTTTGTCTATTTCAGGTGGTTGATGCCACATATTTTCCAACCTGCTCTCTGTCCGCTGGTGGGAGTGTCTCACCTGGATGTGTCTTGTTGAGGGCATCGGGCAGAACTCCACCGAGGGCAGAGAAATTTAAACTGGCTACCAAAAACAGACTAAAGACTAAAGCCCAGATATCCCAGAAACTGCTCTCCAAGACCCGGTAAAGCGCTCCAGAAGTCTCGCTACCTGCAGCTGGCTGCTCACCGTACGTTTATGTCTTGTGTATTAGACGGTACACCCTCGGAAAGCTCTCATTTTTTACTTTCAAGAACCATTAGCAGTAGTGAGCAGCTAACATTACAAATGTGTGACCTTAAACACTTCAGAAGTCCTGGAGGCACCGTATAGTCTCGCATATGCGTGCAAAAGTTCTGTTTATCTCCTTTCCAGTCTTCTTTTCCTTTCAGGTGTTCTCCTCAGGGGTGGCCACAGCGAAACATCTGCCTCCATCTAACCCTTTCCTCCACATCCTCTTCTATCACACATCTAACTTCATGCCCTCTTTCACTACTGGTAGTTTTCCAGATATCCATCCATCCATTTTCTTTACCCTCTTAATCCTGTACAGGGTCACGCTGGCCTGCTGGAGCCTCTCCCAGCTCTTCGTGGGATGAAAGGCTGGGGAACATCCTGGACAGGTCGCCAGTCCATCACAGGGCCACATATATAGACAAACAACCTTGCACGCTCGCACCTACAAGGAATTTAGAATCGTCAGTCAGCCTAACATGCATGTTTTTGGGCTGTGGGAGGAAGCCGGAGTACCCGGAGCAAACCCACGCAAGCACGTGGGGAACATACCAACTCCACAGAGAAAGACTTCAGCCGGGCCCAGGAGTCGAACAAGGAACCGGTGCTGCGCTGCCCACTAAGCCACCATGCTGCCGTTTCTTAAACCAGGGGTCTCCAGTTCCGGTCCTCAAGGGTCCTTCTTCTTTTAGATGCTTCCCTGCCTGATTCAAATGAATGAACAATCATGAGATTGTAATAAAGGTCTGCAGAAGTCTGTTAATGCCACAGTCATACGTATCTGGGTGTGTTGAAGCAGGGAAACATCTGAAACATGCAGGAAAAGTGTTTTATTTGACCTCATTTTGTTTATTTTTTTATGGTCTTGTGAGCAGCAAAGTTTGTTCATCACAGATGTTAAATAAATCACATATTTGTGAGAGATTAAATCATTTCCAATGTTTTCTTGTTAGTTGGCACACCTCTAAACAGTCTTAGGGTCATTTTAAAACCTAATTGCCAAATAAAATGGTTTAAACCACAACTTATTATCTGATTAGTTGAATAATCGTTACAATAACCGATAGGTTAATGTATAAAATCTATATCTTTATTTGCAGCCCTACCTGCATCCCATGCTTTGTTTCTGTGACTGGTTGGATGCCTGTCCGTTGGTGTCCAGAGGCAGTTTCCTCTGCGTCGTTTGGTTCGGTCTCCTGGAAAACAAAGTCCAGAGAAAGAAAAGAACTAGGATGGGTTGGCCGGGCTAAAGCTCCTGGACATTGATGCAGTTCAAGATTAGAGCGGGTTTGTTTCTATCTGACTTGTGACTCTCTTTTTTCCAGTCCCGTGCTCAGTTGAGCATAATGGGAGAATTATATGTTCGTGTGGATTCCTCGGTTCAATCATGGCAGCTTTAATCCGCTTTATCCACTGGGCACGAAGTCTGGCAGCGAGCGGCTGAATCACAGTGACAGCAGGCAGCGCGTGAACCTGACATACTCAGGGGTAGATTTTAGTTTTAGTTTAACACAAAAGGCTCACTGAAAGTGCCACTAATCTCTTTTGTAAAAAGATGTGTTGACGGTGAGGTGAGAAAGGCATTTTAAGTCACTGAGGTGCTTCTAATATGTTAATCAGCACAAAGCAGCACATACGCGTGCAAATCAACCTTCATCAGACGTAGAAGTAATTTTTAATATAATTTTTATATATAAACCTGAGATCAGTGATCTGACTCCTGTGATCACGCTTGTACATGTTCTGGTTGTGTTTCCTTGCAGTCAAAGGCACTGAGGGAGCGCTGGTTGTTAGATGGAGCTCCTGCAGAAGAGGAGACGCAGAAGCGACTGCAGGAGGACGAGATGAAGACCAAACTTCTGGAGCAGGTCATCCTCAAGTGAGCACCTTCATACCATTAAATGTCTCGTCTTTGAAACCAAACTGACAAAATCCAGGTTGTTCTGGTTTCTAATCAGACAAAGAAAATGCAAGTTGTTGCAAATGTGGAGTGGTGTTGTTCTTAAACTTCTTAAAAATAAACTAAGTCTACTTTTTTGTTTCTGAGTTCTAAATCCAAGCAGATGTATCCTCTATAGTCTTGTGGTTGACATGTTTAGCATTCCTAAATATTTTCAGGTGCATGGATGTCATTTTTGTGCTTTTTAAAGTCTCTTGTAGACTCTTAACGTAATCCTCAAAGGCTTGAGTCAAGACAACCCTGCTACCTTATCTTGGTTCTTGAAGATGCATCACCCTCCAATCAGAAGCATCATCAGATCAAAAAGACTTATAAACTCACAATTCCCACCAGTCAATGTGAACTGAAAATGACTTCTGAAACTAAGTTAAAACAAATTCAAAATCCAAGAAAATGAAGTCAAGTTGGTTTGCTTCAACCTTGTAAAGGTTCCTAAGCGCAACCGTTTGCCTTCGTGCATTAACATTTGTGGTCATTCAGATCCATGTTTCTGTGTTTATGAAACAGTCTGGAGCAAGAAATCGATGAGCTGGAGACAGGCGTGCCAGCCGATAAAGGTGTGGTTAAAGAAAATGGAGGTAAGTTCTGTGCCCATGGCAACACATTAGATAGGAAACCATGACAACAGCACCTGACCACATGTGTCAGAAAGAGAAGGATGGCTAATAATAGTCTCTTCATTTGCTCTATTAAACTGCCTGTCTCCTGCGGAGGTCATTCAAACAATATTTCCTCTCTTTCTTTGTCTCCGACTTCACCCTGACCACCTTGTTCCTGTATGGGTTCTCGTGCGCTCTCATTGGTGCGCTGGTGCCCCCTATAGGTGAGAACGGGGTAGTGCAGAACTCTGGCCAGACGCCCAAGAGAGAGGTGACAGGAATTGAAGCCAAGCTGCTGGGTCCCAGTCCCGACCAAGCCAGTGCAGACAACCCCGTTACCCTGGTTTTCATGGGATACAAGACCGTGGAGGAGGAGCAGGAGAGCCGCGCGGCCCTGGGCATGGAAGGGGTGGACGGCAATGTGAAGGCCGAGTTTGTTGTGATTGAGGATGGGGAGGGGAAAGCGGGAGGAGACGCAGCGACGGAGGAGCAGGCCCCGCCCAATGGCAGTATGGCAGAAAAAGAGAAGGCCAATGGAGGTGGAGAAGACGGAGAGAAGGAAAAAGAGAAGAAACAGACCTGCAAATGCTGCACGGTCATGTGAGCTGGTGTGTGTGTGTGAGTGTGTGTGTGTGTGTGTGTGTGTGTGTGTGTGTGTGTGTGTGTGTGTGTGTGTGTGTGTGTGTGTGTGTGTGTGTGTGGCTGAGTACACACCTGCAGCCGTGCAGGCCTGTGTGCTGTTGCATGAGTCTATATTTGCAGATGTGTGTAAACCCGTGTTTGTGTGGAAGTGTGTGTGTGTCAGGACCAAAAGAAAATTTAAAAAAAAGAAAAATAACAAGAGCCGAAGTACAGTTACACAGCCAATATACCAACAATGAGAGCCAAAACAGCTCCAGCTACAAGAACTCAAAGACTCATCAGTACATTTTACTATATATACTTTCTCTGATGCGTATTTGACCTTTGATTTCTATTGATATTTTTCTATTTTTCTGTCTTGACATTTCTATTGTATTCAGTATGTATATCTTTATTATGGGACTGTGTACTGTATGTTCATTGTTATTATGTTGGAAAAAAAGAAAATCTATTGGCTGTCTGGATTGTACTGCTACCCAATGGGATAAAAGAAAAATCTGGAAACTTTAACGATATTAATCAAATCTGAAAACTATGAAGGACACAGATTCTCATACATATATGAGATGATATATACATATATCATACACATATATATATATATATATATATATATATATATATATATATATATATATATATATATATATATATATATATATATATATATATATATATATATATATATATATATATATATATATATATATATATTTCTCTGTGTGGTCCAACCAACTATTTATCAGTCAATTTCATAATGCAATATTGTCTAAGACATTATTTTGAATAGTATTTTAATATATTGATATGAAATTATGTTTTATACAACGTATTTATTGTTTTTGGTTCTCTATATCATCTCCAAACCATTAACTGCATGTAAGCTTGTAAGCACTACCAGATTACACTCATGACAAGTGTCTGTGCTTTCGTGGACTCATATGTGCTCATATCTTTAGTCACGCGAGTCGTTCTGTCAGTAACGGTGAATATAATTGCAGTGTTTAGAGGAATGCATTTAAAAGAAACCTGCAGCAAAGAGGCAAATAGAATCGCTGGTCGTGTTGCAAATCCCATTAGTTGAATACTAGATACCGTTTGTGGCACATGTACATGACGATCACGGCTTTTGTGTTGTTTGAATAAGATGGGTCAAATTTACAATCTTTAGGCTCTTAAAGGCTGAAGTGATTCTGTTTGTTTAGCTGCAGAATCAATGTAAATTTCAGTGACATCGCACTGCATGAAGCCTTGCAGCTTTCTCACTTATTAGGTCTTTATGATTTCACTTTCACTTGAATGTAAATCCAGGGGTTAAATTGGGATTTATTCCACCGCTTTTTTTTCCAGCTCACTGGAAAAAAATAAAAAAGAAAGAAAGAAAAAGAGAAGCTTTTTGTCCTTTTATGTACCAAATAAAATTCAGTGATACTGTAACTTCACTGTGTGTTGTTGGGCTGTTGTTGGTTTTTGTCCTGCTTGCTCCCAGTTTAACCCCTGACTGTGTGTTTGTAAACCTGGGCCCAGTCGCACTTGACCTGCAGAAATAGTAAAGAGGATCAGGGCATTTTAAGGGACTTTTCTTTAATATATATATATCAATCACTGGGAACCTAAAATCTTGTCAGCCTTAATATATAATATAAGGAGTTCAAATGTGCCCAGGTACCCAAGCTTATTTTGCCCATATTCTTTTTGTGTTTTTAGTTATTTCTGGTCATTTTCGAGAAGAAAAGTCAGCCCATAGCTGGTTTTAGACAAAGCGTGCATGTTGACTAAAGCAGTTCAAAGCCCAGGAGGCCCAGTCCAACACCACAGCTGGTCTGCTGCATCACCGAAGCTTCTGCTCCCCCAGGTTCAACCACACATCCTTTCACTCACTGACACCACCGTTTCAACAAGTCGTCGTCGTCTATGTTCAACCGTCGCCCAGCCCCTCTGTTCTCCCACAGGACGAAAACTCCCAGAGTCAAAGCAGAAGTCCATCCTCCAACTGCCGTTCAACCGTTCCCTCCGTTTTGCTCAAATTTATCAGGTGGGAAGCCCAATTCTGCTACCTCCTGCGTTTTCTTATCAAGTAGGGAGGTATTTTGCAAACCTCAGTGCCAGATGCAAGCGCTCTAAGTCCTGCCTGCTTTTTTTTCCACCAGAGAAATGATCCCTTCTTACATTCCAAAAGGAGGTCAGCAGGTGTGGACAGATGAAGCAGAGTCTACGCTTTCCAGATGTACAGCTCCACCGTTGTACAACCTTGTTTCTTATACTGATTCACACTTTCTGTTTGTTTGTTTTTTAATGGCCTCCTTGTAAAGGGCTGTATATTGTATTTGATGTTTCTATTTAAAAAAAAGAAAGCGAGAGAGCTGTCTTGTTGTATTGTTGGTGCCTTCGTCAGGTTCATTTGTCTGATGCCGTTTTTAAGTCGGGGTTTTTCCTTGCTGTGCTCCTGGTCGCGAGGACCCACTGGAAACACTGCCTTCTGCTCAGAAGGAGCGCCGCACACATTTATGAGAATCTAACACCTGTTTCTCATGTGCTACCCAAAAAATAAATGCAGCTTGGATACAAATACTAGGTGACATGCAGACTGCTGTTGGTGTCTTAGAAATAAAAAAAAAACAACTTTGTATTCTGTATTTTTTTTTTTTAATTTTCAAATGTATTTTTCTTTTTTTTAACTCAACATCTGCAAGATGCAAACGTTATACAGAAGTTTAAACTGGCAGCCTATGCATATATGCACGTGTATATGCACAGTATGTGTCTATATGCATACATGAATCTAGACAAAAGGGATATGTGCACATTTTATGAGCTGAAGCTTTGCTTATTAGTGGGTCTCTGGAGCAGCAGCAGAAAAAAAAAAAAAACAAAAAACTTGTGTTAAAACAATGCCTGTTCATCTATTCTGTGGCCATCTAAATGTTTAATCCTAAATAAAAACCACTTGTTTGTTAACAGCAAATCAGATAAGTTTGTATGTAATTAAACAACTATCTGCTCAATCTGGACAAAACAGTACAAATAAGCCACTGTTAATGAAAGAGGCTCTGGCATATTTAGATATGACTGATGAATGCACAAATGGACGCAGGAAGCCCTTCGGGGGAGATGAGCAACAGCTCACACACTGATAATCCATCCATTAATCATGGCGCTAAGACAACTGGTTATTGAAAAGATCACGACACTGATCCAATTGAATGCAGTCTAATTTATAGAGAAGGGGTGGCGTGAATAGTGAAGTCAGATGCGTGATTTGAGATAGAACACTGAAGCTTAGAGAATGAAAATGAAGCTGCGGCGTCAGAAGAAAAACTGTTGGCCGTCCCTTTTGGTTTGTAGTGTGCAGTACACGTCATCCGCCACTAGATGACGCACCCGCACTGTTTCGGATTAATTCTGCAGCACACTGATGTGAAACCTGCTGTCAAGTGTTTTTGTGAGTGATAAGAGAGAAAGGTTAATTAAGGAGACAAAGCGGACAAACGTTAAAGCAGGGCGTATTTAAAGTGAGATTCAGTATTCATTTATTCATCAAAACCCCTACAATAATATTTCTGTACTATTCTGTAATACTATGATAAATCTGTGAGCATCCTTTCTGAGACATAAATACATTTTAATAGAAGAAGCAGAAGTGAGCCAGAGGATGGAGATTATACAGTGTGATGTTTTAAGGTCCCCCCATTGACACTGATTTTCCACACACTTGCATAAACAAAATAAAATAGTAGACTGAACCAATGATACATACAAATAAGAAAAATAAAAATAAAGATATTGTATATTTAATGGGAAATACATTAGAATGGGAGGAGTCCAAACACTGATTGAAGTATGGAAGGCATAAATCATCCCAATCAGCTCTACAATGGTAGCAAAATCTAATTGCTACCAGGCTGTCAGTTACCCATAATTTGCTTTCCTCTATAATCCGATTGTTGGATGGGCACAGACACGTGATATAATGAAACAATCAAACATGCAGATCTCAGACTCCTCCCCCTAAAACCAGCGGCTATGAACAGAGTCCAGAAGTGGTTAAATAGGGATGTTGTTTTAAACTCAGCGGCCTTTTCACCAAAAAAGGTCTTTTTTTTTAAATTTAACTTTGAGATAGATTGTTATTCTATTTTATTTTCTTCTCTTTTTATGTGACCAAGAAACATCTTCGAGATTCTTACAGGTGGCACATATCCATCACAGCAAACAACGTGCTCGTTTCAAAGCAGTGGTGGCACCGAGACACTGGAGCGCTCTTCCACCTTTACACCATTTTATAGTGTCACAGGACGCTAAAAAAAACAAAAAGCTGAAGCGTTTTATATTTAGACATCTTTTATATTTTGATAGATGTTTCCTTTGATTTATTGACACCAACTACCGCTGTCTTTTGCATCTTTAGATTGTAAATATGTAAATGTGACCCTTTTTCCTGTTCATTGGGGAGTGACCGTTTATTTTACTACTCTTTTGCTTCAGGATGCCGGCTTACACCAGATAAACATGCTTTCTTCTACTCTTGCTTTTTTGCTACACTTAAATATTTCAGACCTTTTTTTTTTATCATACAAAGATAACCTAATTAAATACTAAATACAGTTTTTGAATGATGATTTCATTTACCATGGGAAAACAAAAAGTTACCTCAAACAACCCTTCACACCCAACCCACCCATTAAACCATAAAATAATTGTGATTAACCACAATTTTCTTTGGAAAGCTGAGTTTCCTCGTCAAATCCAGATCTGATTACTGTCAGACCAGTAGAATCAAAATTACACCATCTGGCAACATGAAGTAAGCTAAAAGACCTCAAAAAGCAACACATCAACATGACCTCGTCTACAGAAATTCAAGAGCAGATGAGACACAAAGTAAGGATATCTGTCGGTCTGGAAAGGGTTAACACGCCATTTCTCAGGCTTTGGGACGCCAGCGAGCCACAGTGAGAGTCATTATACATAAACAAACACGGAACAGTGGTGGACCTTCCCTGGAGCGCCTGGCCTGCCTCAATTTCTCCAAGAGTGCATCAATGACTCATCCAGGAGGTGACTAAAGAACCCAGATTAACATCTGTAGGTTGCATGTGCTTCAGTTAAGGTCCGTGTTCATGATCCGATACTTAGAAAGAGACGGGGCAAAGATGGCATCCACGGAAGAGCGTCCAGGCCGAAACCACTCCCGACTAGAAAGAACAGAAAGGCCCATCTCACCGCTGCCAAAACAATACATCCGGATAATCCCAAAGACTTTTGGAAAATATTCTGTGGCCTGAAAACTGGAAATTCTTGGAAGGTGTGCATCCTATTATCGTTCCTGTAGACCTCCCTGAGCTGACCTCAGTCGTCAATAGAGCTAAATCATCCACGAGTCTGTTAGACTCCATCCCAACTCCACTACTCAAATATGTTTTTCTCTCCTATTGGTACAACAATACTGGACCAGAACATCTTATCCCTAATCTTAGGATATGTGCCACAGGTTTTTAAAGTTGCAGTAATTAAACCTTTAATTTAAAAAAACTCGTAGTTCCTAGAAGATCCAGATCTAGATTTGGAGGGCGGGTCTTCTGCTATCAGGAACCATCACTGTGGAACCAACTTCCAATTTGAGTTCAGGAGGCTGACACCACCTCCACCTTTAAAACCAAACTTATAATGTTTCTGTTTAGTAAAACATCTAGTTGGTGTAAACTTTAGTGTGTCACAGCTGCAGCTGCAGGACCAGACTGGAGCAGCTGGTCTTCAACACAGCTTCATCCTGGATCTGCTGCTGTAGACCTGCTGCAGGGGGACACCAACATGATCCACCCCTTTGTCTCTCCTCTGTTTATCTTTCCCTTCTTCAGCTCATATAAATACAATTTATTTGTGCTGAATTGAACTGAATTATTATATCTCGCATGGCTAATGGCATTTCAGAACCAATAGTCAAACGTGGTGGTAGTGTGATGGTCTGGGATGCTTTGCTGCTTCAGGACCTGGACGGCTCATGATTTATTTATTTGTTTCTCTCTATCAGATTGACTTGAAGATCATGCACACTCAGGTTATGCCGCAGGATAAGGATTTAGTACACAAGCAAGTCGCCCTCTGACTGGTATTATCAAGGATGATACTAAGCAGCTCGCTCTCTCTATCCTTAATTATGGTTGTAAGAGCCACTTTGAGAATTATTTGTTGGACAAAGTCATTACTTAGAATATAGTTTCTTTTATTTAGATATGGAAATTCATAATTTCATGTCAGTGTCTTTGTTAGATGTGGCATTGTCACAAAAATCTATCAAATTTTTTTCTCTTGGAAAACACTCAACTAGAACATTTTTAAAAACGTATCTCAGGGAATGTGTTAAAACGATTAAGTCCAGAAATAATCAGATTAGAATAACGGCGTGCAACTCTAACATACAACATAGAACATAAACACTCATTTAGAAATGTAATAACACAACGAAGTTGCAAGACAGTTGGACCAAGGGGAAATCAACACAATATTGACATTGCCGGTACTTCTTCCAGTAAATCTCTTAAACAGTCATCTTCTTTGTCCAGCTCTCAGCTATCTCCTAATGCTTCTCTTATATAAAGGTTGAGATGGAACGGTGGAGACAGTTGACGGACTAAGAGTGAGACTAGATGGAATGTCCCAAGCATTCCTGATAAGATCTCTGAAGACAGGTACTGAACTCTGGGCTCATTGCCAGCATCATCAACCATGTCAAGCAAAGGGTTAGTTATAGACTGAACAGAGAAACCCAGGTTCTTTAGAGAGAAACGCAGGTTCTTTAGAGAGAAACGCAGGTTCTTTAGAGAGAAACCCAGGTTCTTTAGAGAGAAAGCCAGGTTCTTTAGAGAAAAACCCAGGTTCTTTAGAGAGAAACGCAGTTTCTTTAGAGAGAAACCCAGGTTCTTTAGAGAGAAACGCAGGTTCTTTAGAGAGAAACGCAGGTTCTTTAGAGAGAAACGCAGGTTCTTTAGAGAGAAACCCAGGTTCTTTAGAGAGAAAGCCAGGTTCTTTAGAGAAAAACCCAGGTTCTTTAGAGAGAAACGCAGTTTCTTTAGAGAGAAACCCAGGTTCTTTAGAGAGAAACGCAGGTTCTTTAGAGAGAAACGCAGGTTCTTTATAGAGAAACCCAGGTTCTTTAGAGAGAAACGTAGGTTCTTTAGAGAGAAACGCAGGTTCTTTAGAGAGAAACGCAGGTTCTTTAGAGAGAAACCCAGGTTCTTTAGAGAGAAACGCAGGTTCTTTAGAGAGAAACGTAGGTTCTTTAGAGAGAAACGCAGGTTCTTTAGAGAGAAACGCAGGTTCTTTAGAGAGAAACCCAGGTTCTTTAGAGAGAAAAGCAGGTTCTTTAGAGAGAAATGTAGGTTCTTTAGAGAGAAACGCAGGTTCTTTAGAGAGAAACCCAGGTTCTTTGGAGAGAAACCCAGGTTCTTTAGAGAAAAATGCAGGTTATTTAAAGAGAAACCCAGGTTCTTTAGAGAGAAACCCAGGTTCTTTAGAGAGAAACACAGGTTCTGTAGAGAGAAACACAGGTTCAGACTGGGACAGGCAGCCAGCTTCATCATCAGGCCGAGCAGGTTTGTTATCAGGCAAAGAAGCAGGTCCGGCATCAGACAGAGCACCAAGTTTAATGCCAGATGGAGGGCCAGGTTGAGGCATCTCTGCCACCTGAATGGCCTGAAGTAGCTCCATCTAGACTTATCTAATAGCCCCCCTGTCCCTCAGTGAAATGTCCAAGAACCACAAGAGGCAGGCTTTCACGGTAATCACCAGATAGGGCTATTTCAGAGGTGGCATCCAAACCAAGAGTTGACACAATGAGGAACGGGAAGTTGCAACAGTAGCCAGTATATCAGAAAAAACAGCAAACTGCCAGCTGCCATCAGGGATCCGGCTGAAGTGAATATTCAAGTTTGATGATTCAAAGTCCCCCAATCTTTCCTCACGTGAGTCAAGTATTCCCGGGCCTATTTGTTGAGCTGATTTGGGCGGAGACTTGGAGTGCTGCCTTTCTTCTTGACTTGTCACGCTGCCACATCACATCAGAAACTGAGAAACTACTTTTTTCATTACTATTTTGTTGCAGCGGGGCTACGTGGCATTTGAAACTCAACCTTGTGTTTGTGCAGCTTAAGGTTTGTTGCCACAACAACACCTGGTATCACAAACTGCCTCTTTGATGACCACTCTTGATCCTGACCAACACATTATCATATGGAGACTAAGTGATCCACTACCAAATTCACTTCACAGTAATACATTTAATAATATTCTTCCATACATGAAATTATAAATTTGCATATCCAAGCAAAGAAGCAATATTCTACATGATGATTTTGTACAATAAATATTTCTCAAATTGGCTCTTACAACCATAATTAAGGAGAGAGAGCGCTGCGTCCTTGATAAATGAATATAACTATACAGTTCACTAAAAACTGAAAAACTGAATAATTATTTCAAAAGAAAACGCAGTCCTACTTGTGTATTGTGACACTGTCATCTGCAGTTATTATGTTACTAGTCCAAAAACGTTGTTACGTTATCTTTGGCACGTAATCACATTGTTGGATTTATTCCATTTAAAATAGAAGATACGATTGCGTTACTGGCTCTTCTTTACTTGCTGACACAGGACGAAAATACTTTTTCATAGCGCTGTAACAGTTACAGTTTGAAGAAAGCTTTCATAAAAATGATCTGTTTGAGATCATCAGGGACTTTCTGGTCCTCTCACATACGTTTTCTTCCAGCCATCATTTTAGTTGTGTTACTCAGTATAAGATGATATACTGTAAGAAGGTTTTCTCTTTATATTCACATTCCTTTTTCTTTTAAAGATCAACAACATACTGGAAATAAATTTACCCTTTCAGGTCCACTGTTAGAAAACATTACAGATTAATATTTATTTTACTTTTTTTTTTTTTTTTGTTGCTCAAATCAGTTAGTCAAATGCAGTCAAAATCAAAACTAACAATAATTGAATCATTTTAATCCTTCACGTGATCTCATTGTCTTTATGAAAAGAAAATCATAAAATTAATTATTTCCTATATAATACATGTTGTAGGCTGGAGATTTTTCTTAGATCAGTCTTAAATGTACCAAAGATTGGTGACAAGATTGATTTTGATGCATTATTTTGTTTTGTTTTTTTGTTTTTATGATGTTTTACTATTAAGAAATGACAAATGTATCATGACATTAAATGTTGCAAACAGAAACAATGAAAACATTTACTGCAACTCTGCCTTTACAAGATGGATGATAATATTGTGTAAAAGTCAGTCAGACAGCTACAGCTGATCCAGCTCTGCTGCCCGGGTTCTCGCTAGAACTAAGAAAGTGGACCACATCCCTTCGGTTCTGGGATCTGGTTCAGGTCTGCTCTGTGTCCCCACAATCAGAACCAAACATGGAGAAGCAGCCTTCAGCTTTTATGCTCCACAGATCTGGAACAAACTTCCAGAAAACTGCAGGAATGTTGAAACCCTCAGTTCCTTTAAATCAAGGTTAAAAACTTGTTTTTTTACAGCTGCTGTTGACTGAATTTAAATGTAAACCACGTTAGTTTTACTACTACACTGTAACTCTAGCTTGAGTCTAATTTTTCTTTATTATGCCACTGCACTGTAACTTATATTTTCTTTTTGTCTCTTTACTTTTTGTGTTTTCATAATGTAAAGCACCTTGAACGTGCTGTACAAATAAACTTGCCTTGCCTGCAAGATTAAATATGGTGTGAATGAGACTCCTTTTTTGTCATCTAATGAACCAAAAGGATAGTAACTTTTAAATCAGATGGTGAAAAATAAAAACAACGGCGCATCAAACTAAATTTATTATTTTATAACTTTCATATATTACAGAGTGATGTTTTTAAAGTATCTCCAGCCCATAACATGTATTATGAGAAAAATAACCAATTTAGTTTTGGCTTTTTTCTGCCATCATGTTGTTAAATGTAAATTTAATTGTTAAAATAATCAAAATAATTCAGGATTATGTCGTTTTGATTAGGACAGAAGTTAAATTTTAAAGATATTTGCAAAAACGTAGGAAAGAGTTTTAAAGAGTTTTGCGGAAGAAAACATTCCCTCCCCCTCTAATGGCCTAAAAAGGGTAGTAAGTCGAAGAGACCCACCGGGGTTAAAACTTCAGCATCCTGAATTCCAAGAAAATTCACCTCTTGGAATGATATAATGGAAATTTGCCGCGGACTTCTTTTTTCACAAAATGATGGCCGTCTTGTCCAATCGGCGCGGGCGTGCCGGCTTGACCCCGCCCCCTGCTGGCTCTCGGCGCGGCCTGGACTAATCAGCGCTCGCCGCCGCGCGTTCCTCCATTTTGTAAGAAAGTGGAGCGCCGCTGCCGCCCAGCCTTCTCCTCAGACCTGCAGTTTGTTTCTTGTGCAATGGACGGGTGAGTAAAACGAAGCGAAGACTTAAAAAAAAAAAAAATATCACACAACGAGTACGGACGGGGCTGCCCCGCGCGGTATCCGATGCGTATTATCAATCGCTTGCCTCCTAAAGGCGGCTTCGCAGACGCATCGTGTCGCGGAAGTTTCCCAGAAACATTTTTTTTTCCGTTAAAACATTCAACAGTTAGCAGGAGCGACGCTAACTAGCGCCTGCTAGCCCGCGGCGGCGGCGCTGCTACCCGCTGAACTGCGGTGACTCGTCTCCACTGACGCGCTGGGCGCTTTTTTTCCTGTTCGTGTAAACAGCGTTAACTCGTATCAAACGGCCCTTTAGAGTGAAACTGGCAAACTTTTTTTTTTTTTTAGTTTGTTTTTTTTAACCCCGTGTCTGTCTGTTTGCGTCGCCGTCGAAAGTTGCCGTCGGCTAACTACCTTTTGTAAGTTGGTGTCACGGGAACTCGAGCGCTAGCTGGAGCAACGTGTCTCATTTCCGCATTCATTTGTCTGCGGACTCCCAGGGCCGCGTCGAAGATGTCTGGCCCCAACGTTTCAGGCCGATTCAATCACAAAACTGCGTACACGCATATCTAATCGGGGTAAGATAGGCACAGAAATGGTGCGTTCTTCTTGTTCGAGTCCAAATTTCGTTGAGCGAGATAAGCGGATACTTTGAACTCACTCGAAGGGCAAAATTGTCAAGTGTCGTTATTGTTTGTGCAAAGTATCAACTCTGAAGTTGTTTTTCTGTCCATTACAGCCGCCTAGACGCCACTGAGTTGTACCCTCTGGGATCCGGCTACGTCCCTGAAATCGAGTATGTATTTCTGCATATTGTTGCCTGTTTTTCCACGGCTTCAGTTGTGCTTTTTAAAATTTCAGGTTTTTCCGTGTATTTATCTTTGAATGAGGAAGTCGCCTGGCTTTCGACTAAACAATGCTGCATTTATTACGTTTCTATTAACTGCTTCCCTGGTCTGTAATGATCTGCTGTAAAGTGATGACGGATTGGGGGTTGTTTTTTTTATTTCCTAACAAGGAACTCTCTTTTACTTTTACAGCGGTGTCCATGACATATCAGTTGGCACAAAGGTAGGTCTTCTCTTTATCTAATTCTTGTTGATCCCAGATTTCAGTACTGCTTGAATACCGTAGACTACTTAAAAATGTGTGTAGTCATGTTTTGTTTGCTTTTCGGGTGGCGTTGAATGTGGTGTTCATGTCATCTTGTGATATTTTTAGTCTTAGTTTGATTAAAAGTGCTCGTGAAGTACAGGAGATTATTTGCACCATTTCAAGTTTATACTTTTCATGTAGTTCGTTATTCTGAATGAGTTGAAAGTTTCTACACTCTGCAGTCACATCTTTGTTTTTGTGTGTGTTGTTTCAACCTTTTAAACAGAAATGAAAGGAAAAGGGACAATGAAACTTGGTTTACATTAGAGACTGAGCCACATAGTCACAAGAGCTTCCTCTATAATTACAGAACTGCAGTCCAAAGCCATTGCTCATGTGTATTGAGTTTGCTGTTGCTGACTGGTTTTAACTTTAAACATTTATGACACTGAATGGCCAGTGTGCAGAGCTTACAGCATCGTTCAGGACTCTGGACATGGGATGTTTCTATAATGCAGTTTTAAATAGATTTTGTAAGGTGGAGCGTTTGTTTTCCTGTCTTTTGTTCGTTTTACTTCTGTGGCTGTTGAAATCAAGCTTCCTGTTATTTTGTGTAGCCCTTTTTTTTTTTTAATTTTCTTTTTTTTTTAAGCCGTATGGGAATGCTAAGGTGGCAGACAGTGTTACATTTCGTTATTGATAGCACGCAGTCTTGATTTTATCAAAACTACGAAATTCTTTTAAAATACATTGATAAAATGCAATCTATTGCATGACACCATATAAGCTACAAGAAGGAACAATGTGTGATATGCTTGCATAACTCTTTGTTGGTGTTAACCTGCTGACAAATGAACATTTAAAGTGCACTGTTAGTTCCTAACGCGTGCGTCCAATAAAAATTCCAGCTAGCGTTGTAATCCTTAGTAACAGGCCCCAGGGCAGCAATGCATGGGCAAACTAATTGATCTTAACTCAAGAGTTGTATCATCATCCCATAACAGTCCTCATCCTCTTGTCCAAAGGTCTTTATAATGTTTAAACAAATACTGTGATGCACATGCCTGTTTCAGATGCATGCCCCACCCCCTCTATTCGTTTCAATAAGGCTTGTCGTTTTTCATCGTGAGTAACAATACAGCATTTAATGCATGCCGGTTAACACCCCTGGTTAAGCATCTGATGTGAGTGGTTGTTCTTTAACTCTTTTTGTTTTCTTAATTTAATGCGCTGTGGTAGGGATGATGCTTAGTTATGGAGCCGTGCCTTTCTGGAATCTGTAATTATTCTGTCTGGGCAGAGCGTCTGGCATTCCGTGGTCACATTCCAATCTCCCCCCTCCAGCCCCCTTTTGAGCCACAGCTCCCTGCCCCCTTCGCTCGTAAAGACTGATCACAGTGAACAAACATGTCCTTACCTGTAACTCCCCGCCTTTGTGCCTCTCCCTAGAGATTACCACCCTTTAAATCCCCAAACAGAGCGCAAACTAAGGCCCTCTGAAGCCAACAAAAGTTCAGATAAATCTCTTCAGGGTTAGTTACCTTTTAAGATAGACAGGGTTTTTTTTTTTTTTTTCTTTTAAACTGCTACTGTAGCGTTGAAAAGACATCCATCTGTAAGAGTTTCTGTTTCACCGTACAAGCCAGCATTGTGTCAACTCTGAAGCTTGCTACAGTACTTTAAGCCTCTGGAACAAACGTAAAAAATGAACAGATTTAATTGGTTTTTCCAGGAGAAACTGGGTTTGAGGCTGCGTAGCCTCAAACCCATTCACCACAATAGTTTTGTCATTTATTTTTCTCCTATAGGTTTTGCAGTTTCTATCATGTTCCATCTTAAATCTGGATTTGATCTGTTATTACACGGTTCTCTTTTGTACGGACTTAACTGTGGACTCTCAGCTCTGCCTTATTAGAATAAGGAAGTAAAGAGGCAGATAGTCCAGAGTTTGAACAGCAACTTGCAGTCCCTCTGGAGGAAGTTTAGCTAACCCTGGAAGCAGGCCTGATCTTGCTGCTTTTCCTGTTTTGAGTTTGTCTACTGACTGATAAGGTCACACAACCAGCAAGTCAGACTGGAACCACTTTTTGTTTCGCATGGCTTGCAGCTGGCCTTGGCCTATTTATCAGGATTGATTGTTTTACATATTCTTAACATCAACTGGAACACACCACTGAGAACATGTTTTATATATTGATTTATTTAAACTGCTGTTCAAGATTTGCAGCACTAATTTGCTAACGCAACATTCCGTTTAGAGATTTCCGGTGCTGTATCTTTGCAGTGTCTGTTAATTGGACATTCGAGTTATTTTGAGCCCTACAGTTTACAGACTATCACTTTTAATAGACTACTAAATACATAGGTAAAGAAATTATAGGATATTCCTTAATTGTATTTTGTGTGTGTCATTTTAAAAGTGCCTGCATCGCTGCATCTGCATTGATGGGGTTAAGAAATCATTCTTCCTATAGATTGGTTTATTGATTGTCAACACAATGGAGCCCTTTACAGACATGAGATATGTAAAGATAATGGCTTCATCGGTCTGTTACAATGATTATATTATTTCATAATCTGCATGTCTTTTCCTCTTTCATTGCTAAGAGATTTGTTTTTAAAACAACTTTAAAGCTGTTAATAGGTTTTCCATTACATGGAATAGGTCGGGTTTTGTATTGACTGGGTTTATGCATTTAAAAGGGCCAATGACGCGTGCTTAGGAAAGACTGACGGTGAGCTGAAATAATGTGCTGCATTGCACATTTGCTGTAATAAATTAGTTTTTTTTTTTTTGTTGCTTTATCAAAATAATTTCAGTTGTTTGCAACTAAGTAGTGGCCAGTGATATACCTGTATAGTCCACCTTTGTATTAAGATTTAGGGGAAAACCCTGTAGTAACTGTCATTAACCAATGCCATCCAATTTACAGCTGAATCTTGGCCATCCATGCTTAATTCCTGCCCTTCAAGAACAAACTGTGTAACTCGCCACACCTACTTCCATGTTTTGATTGAAAATGCAAGCAAACCTGGTTTAGTGGTAGTTCTTGTTGAAGTACTTTTGGAGCTCTTCAACTACTAGAGTCTCTTTTGGGCTCAATATGTGTGCTGCTGTGTAACAATGCTCCTAGTCTCAGCCTGAACAGGACATTCATTGTAAAGTGTTGTAGGACTTAGACTGTTGAGCTGCTACTTGTGACTGCAATACTTCATCTTGCTCAACCACAAACCATGAGAACAGCCCTGAAACGGCACTTTATATCTACTAAAGAAAGCAGCCGAACAAGGCACAAAGTAATCTAGTGTAGACTCTGAGCAAACATTCCCTTCTTGCCTTGCAATTCAAAGTGTCTCCGTATGTTATGCTTTCACTTAATGACCAGCATGAGAAGATGGGATATTCTGACAGATGTGAGGCTAAAATGTGACTACAGATTTATTTGCGTGCTTCAAGCGTAACAATAATGTTGTTGGAGAGAAAATGTACACAGATGTATTGATTCAAGTATAAAAAATGGCTGTTATTGCTTTGGTTTAGGATTTTTGTAGGTTTTATTATAAGTACACCTAGTTGGCTATTTACAAGCTTGATCACTGAATTCTTCCTGGTGAGCAAGGTGGAGTTCTTCTGAGATGTATTAAATAGATCGCCTTTTTGTTATCACATTACTTCCTGCTTTATCGCACAATGGCTCAGTAATATGAGAGCTGTGCTCACCACCTGCCTTGCTGTGCCTTCGTTTGTGCAAGCCCTGAAGTGAACCATTGTGGGGTTTTTTTTGTTTTTTTTCTCTCCATCTGCAGAGGGGATCCGACGAACTCTTTTCTTCCTGCATATCCAACGGACCCTATATCATGAACTCAGGTAGGGGGGGTTGCTATGGAAGGTTGGATCCTTTTTATTGAAGTGCTCGACGTGTCTGTTTGTGTTGCCATGACGATCAATCCATTATTCAAGAAGAACCAGAGCCTCCCTGATTGTATCAGCTTCTGTTTTCTCTTGCAGCCAATGGCAACGACAGCAAAAAATTCAAAGGCGATGTCCGCAGCCCTGGTGTACCGTCACGTGTGGTTCATGTACGTAAGCTGCCCAACGACATCAATGAGGCTGAAGTAATAAGCCTGGGACTGCCTTTTGGAAAGGTCACTAATCTGCTCATGTTGAAAGGGAAAAACCAGGTAAGAGAGAGTAAATCTAGGTCTTTCCACCAAACCTGAATATCTTGTAGTGCAAGTCTTTTTTTTTTTTTTTTTTTTTTTTTTTTTTTCTCTCCTTATAACAAAAAGCAATCACTTTTCTAACCGTAAAGCCTAACAATGGTTTTATTGTAACATCCTAATTGATTAGTGGGTAAATGTCCTGGTAGAAGATTGTGTCTTCAACATTTTATCTCCTGTTTTTCTATTGACTTCTCTATTGGATCAAAACCAACAAATTAAACCTGTTATAGTTATTATACTGTTAGTATTGGTGTAAAGTAGACTTGCAAGAAAGGGTTGCTTTTAAGGTAGGACCTTATTTTTTTTTTTTAAAGACAGGAAGACTTGAATGTGTCTGGTTCTCCCCCTGCAGGCCTTCTTGGAGTTTAACAGTGAGGAGTGTGCACAGACGATGGTGAGCTACTACTCTTCTGTCACTCCCGTCATCAGAAACCACCCTATTTACATGCAATATTCAACTCATAAAGAGCTCAAGACGGATAACTCACCAAACCAAGTGGTAAGAGTTTACGCTGAATCATGATCTTACTTTTCATGTTAAAAATATAGTATTTTATTGTGCCAAACACACTTTTTTTTTTCCCTTTACAGCTGTTTGGTCTTCCTCTAAGCTTAACTGATTTTTTTTCTCTTCAGCGTGCCCAGGCAGCTCTGCAGGCAGTCAATGCTCTGCATGGAGGTGGGATAGGAAACATGGCCATCTCTGCAGATGCTGGCAGCATGGGAGGACCAGTAGCAACCCAAAGCCCTGTACTCAGAGTCATCGTGGAAAACCTCTTCTATCCTGTCACTCTGGATGTGTTACACCAGGTCAGGCAGCCGCTTGGAGTTTGATCATAGGCACAGTAGTTTAATATGTAGTTTCACCTAGATGTGGCGCTAATGCAATCACAGGGAACAATGCCAAGTGAAGTACCGTACTACAAATAAACTTTGTAATACTAGTTGACACCTGGGAAGTATCTATTGATCATTTGTGATTATGTCTCTTTCTGCTATTGGTAGGTGTAAATTCCTAGACTACATCATACAGCTGTGTTGAGCTATTAATGGCACTAGCTGTTTTTACAGTGTAGGAGTTATTAAAAAAACAAAGCAACATTTAATTAGAAGAATGTTGCTTTAAAAGAGGGGGTGCATTGGTTTTCCCAGTGTCTGGAAGAAGGTGTGGAAACTTTGGTTCATGTCATTGTGATGACATTTGCTGTCTTGTTTCTCCCCTCCAGATTTTTTCTAAGTTTGGTACTGTGCTGAAAATCATTACTTTCACCAAGAACAACCAGTTCCAGGCTCTAATCCAGTATGCTGATGCCATGACAGCTCAGCACGCTAAACTGGTAAGACTGGTTCACTTAAACTGCTTACTCAAAAGGTCATCAGATCATCAGGTGCTTTGCCACCCTGACAGGCATGTTGAACCTGCCCATAAAAAACAAAAAACTAACATCCAAACATTCTGAGAGAGCTCAGTTTCTACAATGTTAACCAAATATGTTTTTTTAAAAAAGAAACCCATATCATTGACCTAATGCTGATTTCTTATCCCCAGTCTTTGGATGGCCAGAACATCTACAATGCTTGCTGTACCCTGAGAATCAGCTTCTCCAAGCTCACCAGCCTCAACGTCAAATACAACAACGACAAGAGCAGGGACTACACCCGCCCAGATCTTCCTACTACAGATGCACAACCCTCCCTTGACCAACAGGCCATGGCAGCTGCTGCTTTTGGTAATAATGCACTAAGATTTTGTGACTTTTTTTTTTGTTTTTTTTTTTTTTTTTTTCCTAATGTCCTGTTCTTTCATCATATGTTTTATTTCAGTATGCTGGTTCTGCTGGCATTTTCATAGTTTATGATTAGGTTTTTCTTCTTTGTATTTTCCATATTTAGCTGCACCAGGCATAATCTCAGCCTCTCCTTATGGTGGAGCCCATGCCTTTCCTCCAACCTTTGCTATCCAGCAGGCAGCTGGTGAGTATAAAAATATTGTTGGTTCTGCTTTTTCTTAGTTTACATCTTTCACAAGTCAGTGTGAAATATCTGCATTCCTGACAATATTCTCTTAAAATTCAGACTTTTCCAGCAAAGTTCAGTAAAAGTTTGTGGATACTTGATATTACAATGCAACCTGGGTGATCTAATAGGTCCCTTCCAATCTGAGGCAGTTTACCAACTTCATGTCAGGGTGGGAGGAAGACCCAAGTTGAACATCAATATTGTTCACCTTGGGTAAACAATTCAAAAATATATTTACAAGACAAAAAGTATGCTTTAATTGAGCCTTCTCATCCATGTTATATGTATAATAGAAAGGTCCGGATATGGAGATAAATATGGCTTGAAATGAACTTCTTATGGCTGCTTGTTTTTTTGTCACTATAGAAATTAATGTAAAGGACACAAGTGCCCCTGAGAGCTTGTCTGTGTTGCACAATTAAGTTTGTCCATTTGTGATCACATTACCCAGGATGCATCTTTACAACAAATCTTAAAAGCCCATAGGATGAAAGTAATTTCTTTTCTTTGTCTCTTAGGTCTGTCCATGCCTGGTATTCCCAGCGCCCTTGCATCGCTTGGTGTGGGCCATAGCGGCATGGCTGCTGCTGCAGCTGCAGCAGCGGCCAGCCGCCTTGGCTTATCAGGGCTCACTGCCACTGGTGGACACAATGTCCTGTTGGTCAGCAATTTGAACCCTGAGGTCAGTACACCTAAACAGTTCTGTGTCATGATAGTGCAGCATTGACAAACATTGGATGCTTTTTATTTACACTGGTTTATGAAGCTGGACCCACTTGCTTAAGAGAAACTTGTTTATTGCCTCTCCCGTCTCTCACCATGTGATCACACAAGTTGAAGTACTCGTTTTTTTTTTTGTTTTTAAAGACAAGGGGGTCATCAAGTCAAAAACCCATCTCTTCAGGACCTCTCTGTGTTTGAGCAAACCTGCTGCATTTCTTATCTGCCACTTTGCTCACTGTGAATTTTAAGTTTATTTAAAAAGAACTAACTCCTTTTTTGTTAAACAAAAACTTACCATTTCATATCTTCATTTTTGTCCATTAGTTAAAATCATTCTTGAGTTGTTGGAGAGACAATATTACTTTTTCTTGTAGTGTGTTTTATCCACTTATATAATGTGTAGTGTATAAGTAGCTTTTCATGCTCAATACTTTTGCTTTAGTTGTGACTCATTACATTAAGTATGTGAAAGATATCGTTAGAATTATTAGAATTTATATTCACATTTGACAGTTTTCTATTATTTTGATAGAATTTCTAAATACAAACAAGGTGTAATTTAAAAGTACATATTGTCTCTGCCTTTTTTCTGTATTTCATTGTTAATCTTTTTTTCTCTTCTTTTTCTCCTAGTGTTCCCATAGTGACAGTGCATTTTAATTTAGCCAGTTCTACTGTCTGAAGCACATTTCTTTGTGTATACTGACCTTGTGTTTTTTTACTTCCTTTTTCTCTCCTTTTTTTTCTGTCCCCCTCTCCCTCTGTTTTAAAACCCCTCACCTCATATCTTGCCAACTGACTGCACGCCCTTTGACCAATTGTTCCCTCTGTCCTCCTCTCCCCCTGGCACTCCTCCGGTACGACTACAACCATTCCTTCCATCCACCCATCCCTATCTTTCCACTTGATAATGTCCCCAATTTGGAAACGATCCAAAAATTGAAAACACAACATTGCCACTTCTTTGTTCCCCGATTATGCCACGTTCTGCCCTTCCTCTTCTCCTCATCCTTCTCTTCCCACAAACCCTCTCCTCACTCTCTTCATCCCTCATGCCTCTCCTTCCTCCATGGTACTGTGGCCTTCCTGTGGACCTCGCTGCCTGTGGCCTGCGGACATGTCCCGACTCCACTCCACTGTCCTCCACTCCGCTCCGTCTCTTTTCCCCTGTCCCCTCTCCCCTTTGGCCCCCTGCCCCGCTGCTCCCCCCTGCTGTCTCTAAAGAGCGTTACGCCACACTGCCTCTTTATTCTTTTCGGTACGTTATCATCCTTTCATCTCCTTTTTTTTATTACTACTGTTACTTGGCGAGGTGGGCATGTCTGGTCTCATGTTGTTGGCTTTATATATATTTTTTTTTTTTTTAACCACTGATGGTTCATCGTCAGGCTACAGGGCTGTGAAGGGTGGGGGTGTCTGTTTTGGGGTTTGTATGACCTGGTTTGGTTGTTGTGGGTTTGTGTGATAAAAGTAACGTGAAACACCACACTAAGCAGCAGCATTTCATTATATTTTAAACCACCATGGTTTACTGTCCTGAGGCAAAAACATTTAGGAATTTCCATCTTTGGAGATCAGTCTCTGAGTTGAAATACTGTCTATCTAAATGGAAAGAAGGAAATTGTTTAATTTGATGTGAGTTAGGTGGCCTTTCTACATTTACAAAGCATCACCCCTAGGAAGTGGATGAAAGACCCCTTTTTCATGGGGTGCTTGTGACCTGCTTGGTGGTCCCACCAGTTGAACTTCAGAACCTATCAAAACAATGTTTTTCTTCCAAAACCATAGGACTACTTCTGAAGAAATAATGTTTCTTCTATTTGATCTTTGAAAGGTCCTTTCAGGGTATTCTGTAGTTCTCTAGAGTACCACAGTAGGGAGAATTTAAATATGTAAATCCATGTTTTTCTTGTTCTCCCTGCAGACCGGCGCCTTATCACCAGTGTCATTTCTAAATGCTGCTGCAGATTATGGTGTTTGTAAACCCCCTTCACACTGCTGACCACTATTCATGAATGCCATTAGAAACAGGATTTGTACATCGTTCTTTTGAGGGAGCTTTATATAGGCCAGCTGATTATAAAACACCCGACAATGTTTCTAAAGGCAGTCGCTGTTTTCATATCAGTTGAAATGGGTGATTGTGAATGCAGGTCCATGCAGCATATTATGCAGCCTTCACAAACACAGACTGGTGATACTCAAATGTCAAAAAGCATTAAAATGGCATGAAGGAGCCCACATCTTTCTATCCTATTTTATGTGATGTTTTGTCAAGGTTAAAGCTTTCAATTAACCAGAGGGGATATTTCTGGCTTTGGTTGATTTAAACATGGATATCAAACAGTTTGTTTATTTGGTTGGTTTCCACATTCCTGTTCTGTCCTCTGGTCCAGTAAATTGGTTGGTCCAACACCCAGTCATATAGCAGTTGAAACAAAAACTGGTTCTAAGATAGGAACTGTCTATAAGCCACTTTTGACTCAAAAGTCACGAGTTAATATTAAGGTGCCTGAACCATTCAATTTTAATCTGAAAAGGCTACATTTATGAAGCTTTTTTTTTTTTGCGGGTGGCTGTATTAAGTCAGTCTGCAACACCTGATAGAAACAATGAAATGCTGCTTTTTTAGTGATTTGGTGTCGACATATTTGATTATGTCACCATATTATATTGCTGTTTATCTGTTATTCAAATGTAGGTATATGCATGTGTACGTTATTTCTGCATGTTTTCACTTAAACCTCCAGTTGGTCAAATAATCAACTTTTCCTTGACTGTAGAGCAATCAAATAGATCACAACTACTCATCTTACTGATTTGTGTCTTGAAATCACTACTGTTTCCCTTTTTTTTTTTTTTTTTTTTATTTTTTTTTTAAAGACATTTTAGCTGTCTTCTGTGTAAATGTGTCTGGGGGCTTAGTTAGGTTTAGTGTAGCGGGTCTATCCAGAACTGAGCAGAGATTTATAGAATAGCATTGTCAATCAGACTGTTGCGTAGGACTATGATCTTAGGATCTGTGATTTGCCGGTTTAATTTTTTTTGTTGTTGCTGTGATTGGCTGTGTGACGCCTGTTAAGGTTGAGTGTCATCTTTGCTGTACCTGTGACGTTCTCCCCGTCTTTTATAGGTGTGTATGGCGATGTGATGAGAGTGAAGATCCTGTTCAATAAAAAGGAGAACGCTTTAGTTCAGATGTCTGATGGCACACAGGCTCAACTAGGTAAACTACACTTCAGTCATACAAAATGCAGTTGTTTTTTTCTTCCCCTTTGACCTTTTTCTTTCATCTTGTATTTTTCCCTCATTATTTTATCATTTTTTTTATAACCTCAGCTTGGGGTTTTTCAAGTTTTGATGCCTTTGCTTGTTTTGTTTTTTTTTGTTTTTGTTTTTTTTTTTAATATTCCCTAAAAGTTATATTACTATTCTGGAAAAAAAATAGTGATGTGTTTGTGAAGGTAAAATTTGCGTTACGGTAATTTAGCCATCAAGTTTGTGCATTGAAGGTATAATGTGGCGATTGGATTTTCGCTTCTGTTCCTCAGCAATGAGCCACCTGAATGGCCAGCGCCTTCATGGCAGAGCCATGCGCGTGACGTTGTCGAAACACACAACAGTCCAGCTGCCGAGAGAGGGTCACGAGGACCAGGGGCTCACAAAGGATTACAGCAACTCTCCTCTGCATCGTTTCAAGAAGCCCGGCTCCAAAAACTACTCCAACATCTTCCCACCTTCTGCAACGCTCCACCTCTCAAACATACCGTGAGTGATGCTGCAGACGCATTGTTGTCACTTGCTTTCTCCGCAGCAAATTTTATATGCGAAGCTTTTTCCTTTTTAGATGAGATGGTTTTGTTGTTTTTAATCTAGGGCTTTTGGCTGAACAGTTGAGGTATTTTCAGGTTGACATAAGTGCCTCTTGTTTTTATTTAATGTTTAAACCGTTGACTCCCATCTGTCTTCTTATTAGGCCTTCTGTGGTGGAGGATGATCTCAGGAGACTATTTGGCAGCTCAGGAGCCACAGTCAAAGCCTTTAAGTTCTTTCAGTAAGTCTCAGTCCATTTATACAAAATTATCTTAAATGACTGTTTTGGGTGTTTTCTGCGTTCTGCTCGTCTTCAGAACAGTCAACAGTCATTTATTTCAGCTCTGATGTGTTTGCATGACTGAATCCCTGGTTCCCTTCAAAATTTCTAACTACTATGAAAGAAGTGGGCAGCATCTTGAAACTTCCAGAAAACCTTTCTTCCTCTCTTCCTTTAACAGAAAGGACCGAAAAATGGCCCTGATCCAGATGGGCTCAGTCGAAGAGGCAATCGAGTCCCTCATTGAGTTCCACAACCATGATCTGGGGGAGAACCATCACCTTCGAGTGTCCTTCTCAAAGTCCACCATCTGAGTGCCTTTTCTTCCGCCCTCCAAGCCTGTTACCATCTGAATGCTACTACTCCCAAGGTTGCCTTCAGTGGAAAAGGCCATCATAACAAATTTGTAGTGATGTTTTGTTTTGGTTCTGCTTTTGGAGAATGTTGCTCTTTTAATTCATCCCACAAGTTGTCATTTTTGGGGTTTGGGCAGCAAATAAATCATACTGCTTTGATTTTGGTTCTTATTACCAGTTCCAACCCCATAGCCACCAATATTTCTTTGGAAAAAATAGTTTTTTTGATTTATACCGTTGTATTTGGCATCAAAAACAAGGTATTTTGACGTAAGATAGTCAAATGTGAATGTTCTTCATTGGCGAGCACAGAGTGGCTCCTCTACATCGTGAAGTTCAGCTACAGTTTTACATTCCTTTTTTTTAACAGCCGTGTTAAAGTACACTGCATTTCTGTTTTTCTCCAGTAAATGGGATCCCATTTGTCTGTTTTCTCTGTTAAACTTGTCTGCTTCTACAGGGGGGGGCGAGGTCCTGCTCGTAAGAATGTAAACACCGTCTCAGCTGCTGCACAGACTGTGTAACTGTTGATACAAACAACTTTCTCAGGAATCGGCAAACAAAAAACGCATTTGGTATCAAACCTGGATCAGGAAAGGTTGTTGGCAGCCAGAACTTGTTCTCACCTTGTTCTGATGGAGTTTTGTGACTACTTCTGGGAAATGAGCAACATTCTTCAAATAAATGTGTTGTAATGGAGGTTGAGTCGAGGCAGCTGATGAACTGAACCTCAGACCAAAATGCTTAAAAACGGCCTCCTTCACAGATGTACGTGAATGAATTGTAACCGCACCAGACACACTTGAGCATTCCTATAGTTTTTGTAGTTGTGTGGAAATACCCGTGTCTGTGCCTTCTCTTTCTTTCTTTTTTTTTTTTTTTAAACTTTGAAAAGCCACTTTGATCCCTTATGGCCAGTTAAACGGTTTAAGACAAAGGATTTAGTTTTGGCTCACAGACCATCACCAACGTATTTTATCTCATGACTGCCCACCGTGGGGTTTTGTCTTTTTTTCTTTTTCTTTTTTTTTTTTTTTTTTTTTAAATTCTGGGGATCCATACCACTATCAGAAGTTATTCACATGCATTTCTTCCACATCTTGATCTACAGTCTTACGCCTTACTTTGCCTCCACCACATTGCTTTGGCTTGATTTGGAAACAATGCGGCTCTTAAATGCCTTTTTCTTTTGTGTGCATTTACCAGCGTTGACTGGAGGGGGAAAGTTGCTCATTTAATCTTCTGTTCTTAATTCATATGTTTATCTTTGAACGCATATAGCCCCATTATTTGTATTTAGAAACTGAACGCAAGTCAGTTAGAAGCTTAATATCTTTTCTAGGTGATGTAGCTGTTAGGTGTGTTGCAGATGTAGATCTGTATCCAGCCTTCCCGTCTTACAGTCTTCTTGGGACCGTGATGTTTAGGGCCTCATTTAACCATATTATGCTCATCTATATGTGTACAACTATATATTCATTAATTTTTTTCTTTTTAATGTTAGAGTTCATGTGTATTTCTTCTAAACGTAACTGACGCCTGTTTGTAGCGGCTGACTTAGTGCCTTGATTCTTTGGCTTTTTAATCCGAGGCTGTAACAAGCCTGGTCAGTTGACTTTGTTTACCCCTCTTTCAGGTTTTTTTTTTTTTTGTTTTGTTTTAAATCTACCTGTTTGAAAAGATGCCTTTACGCCTTTTATATTCAGGTAAAACCACCTGCGAGAGGGCAGCTTGGTGGCATTTGTCAGTTGATGGTAATAACAGTCTTGGACTGTGTTTAAAATCCCAGCATTTTCTTTCCTTAAATTCAGGAAGCCACAGTTGGAGGGTGGGACCGCCCTCGCGGTGTTAGTGCACTTTTCCTTGATAAGTCCAAGTCGGCGCCATCACGCTGAAGTCTTAAATGTTGACACACTCACGTGCTTCAAGCACCAGTTTCCTCAAACTACACACCACTGTAGTCTTGGACCAGTTACAGATGTACTCTGTCTCTATTTTTGTAAAAGATTTCTTATGCATGACTTAACGAAGCTTCATGTAGCTGCAGACGGTTATTGCTGTTAAGGACCAAAGTTTGTTCTACCCCTGCTGTTGTGTAGTGGTTCAGTTTCATAAGGATTTGTTTTTACATTCCTGCTGTTCAAAAAAAAAAAAAAAAAAGGCTTGTACTTGGTTTTCATGACAAGTCCCATGAAGTCGAAATGCTTTTGAGTAACAACATATACTGTATATTGTATCCCATCTTTGTTTCACTTTATAAAGAGCCTATATTGGTAGAAATTGCTTTAGAACAGATGCTTATTGACCACAGTCCTAGCTGTGATGTCGACAGTGTAGGAGGTTATACGCCTTTCCATTATGTTTAAAAAGCTTTTATTTTTCTATTTTTTTTCATTTTTTTTTTTTTTTTTTTTTTTTTTTTTATATGGGGGCGGGGTGGGGTTATTGTATGAAGCGGGGTTGATGGTTGTATATATTCATGTTTTTGTACCACAAAATAATTTGGATTATATCCACTTTATGTTCAAAACATGTATATTTTGATAAGCAGTACAGACATATAAAGCTCTCCGGAGCTGTAAAATAGAAAAACAATCTTTTTGTAACACAAGTACATTAAACCAATCTGATCACAGAAGTGTCTCTGTATGTGCCCCACTCCCCCCCTTTGTCATTCTCAACTTGTCTTTTGCATCTTCTGCTGCCTTCAATAAATCTTTAGTTTGTTCCTTCTTCCATCTGGACTCATTTGGTTTCTGTCTCTTCCTTTCTTTTCTTGTGACACTGCTGCTCTGTACCGGTTAACATCCTGTAACATTTTCTACATTTCCCATCCTGTTTACTACTGGTGGGCTTATTTACTTTTGTTTTTTTCTTACTATATTTCCAGCTTTTGTGCTCATCCCATCTAAAACTCAACTTCTCGTTTGGGCTCAGCACAACTTTGCTGAAACACGTGTGATGATCACGGCTCTGTGGAGGGTTAATTCGGTATGCAAATTAGGATATCTGCTATTAATAGTCCTCCATCCACCCGCACTCTGGTTTGACCTTTTTATACTTTTAAAGATCAGAATCCTTTAGAGGAGCCGTGTTGCTGTGGAAACCAAGTTTATAATGAATAATTACGCCATGACACAACTGGGGCTGTTAGGAATATGTACCGACCAAATTTTAATACGACGTCCTCTGGGGTTTAAAAGATGTAGGCAGTATGGAAAACTTAGCGACCGGAGTTGGAAGTTCACCTCGTCGGCCACTAGGGGGGAGTCTTGCTCCGGCGTTGATCTGCTCACCTGCTGTCCACACTGATGGTGGCATAAAGCGCTTACCTGGCCTTTCTGGCGCTGTACCCCCTCCTCTTTAGTCCCTACAGGATATTGGAGAGGATTAATCTCGGATCTTCCCAGCCATTTAGAGAGGAACAAATGAGAGAAGGCTTGGACCGAGCAGTGTCTGCATTTGTGGCTGAGAATAGTTGAGGTTCTGCTGCATGATGCCAACAGTTTGTGTAGTGCGATCTTAAATATGGCAAGCTCCACCGTGGGTTGGATTCACTGAAATTATTTTGCACATGAAAGTAGGACTTGAAGGTTAAAGAGAAAGATATCTGTGCATATTCTTACCTTTGCCAGTGTAGCAGATATTGAAGGCCATAACGTGGGCATGTTTTTAGCCACTTAAATATTTCATGTTCAGGTACTTAACAGTGGCAGCTTTCCCCTTTTAAGTGTATTCCTGTCAGTCAGTAAACTGCTTTTACAGGAATTTGATGCTTTGATCTGCCAATGATCAAGCTCAGACCTTTGTGATTATTTGCAGCATCTCTCGCTCTGGAACCAACGGTAATTTGAAGCAGGATGTCGTCCACACAGAACCCTTCTTGGAAGATGTTCAAATGCAAAAGAGGTTGTGTAACTGGGTAGAAGGGAAGACTGTGTAATAATCTAAACATAGACTTAGGTTTTTTTTTTAATTCAAATGACTTGCTCTCAAAACACTGAGGGCTTGCGTTAGTCGCAAAGTAGGAAGTTCAAGCGTGTCATTCTGTGTGGTAAAACTCCTCTACTTTCATTGTTTCAGACCCTTGGGTTGTTCTCATCCAGGGCCTGTGCGTGAGCAGATGTGTGGTAGTATTTCAGCCACATCTGGCAACATTTATTTACATTAGTACTGGAGCCTCTAATCAAGGAGATGCTTGCAAACAGGGAGGCCACACAAATGCAAACCTGCTGTTTTGTTAAGTGGGAGCTGCATGAGTGATCAAGTGGTTCAGGTTATTTGTATAATTTGTGACCTGTTGAGTCTTTACCGCAGCCATACATGTCAAATAACATGTGTCTGATGTGTGACATAAAAGTCAGGAAAATGGGGTTTAGTTCATCTTCAAGTCCTGAAGATGATTCATGCCTCTCTGTAGTGCAGTTAAAGATTTCATCAGTTTCTTAAGAGTAAACATTCTTTCACCCACTCACCCTATATTTTATTTACACACATACACACACACATACATATATAAATATATATATATATATATATATATATATATATATATATATATATATATATATATATATATATATATATATATATATATGATTACGACTAAATGAGCCCAGGACTTTAAACTCTGCAGATGTGAGTATGAATCACTTCCAGGGGGGAGAAGAAGAGGGGAAATATGAACCTGAGGTGAGGGATGTTTTTAGTGCCTCCTGGTTTCTCTTAAAAAGAAAAAGCCATCAGGAGACTATCCACCTGTTTACGTATGCAGGCCTCAGACAGATGTTGAATTATTCATCCATAGAAGCAGACAACATGCAGCTGTATTTGGGTTATGGGAGGAGGGGGTACATGTATTTTCTCCTTGCCTGAAGTTGCGCAGCCCCAAATTATAGGCATTACTTTGCAGGCAGAGAAAAAGTAGGCCACTTTGCATAACGGAGCCAACTGCAAGGCGCAATGAAAATGGGAGGAATTGAGCTGCAGAGAGGTTCAGCCTATAGGAATGCAGAATGGTTTATTAGAAGTAGTCATTTGTTTTGATCCCGTCTTTTTGTTAACATGGTGATGCTTTTCCAAAGACTGTAAATGAACTTGTTGCAAACGAGTTCCTTGAATCAATTCTCATCTTGTTGGAAGTAGATTGATCCTCACCGGAGCTCATCCTGCCCAAGATAGACTATCGACACGTTACAATAAAGGTTTGGAGCACTACGGGAGCAGTGCTGTCTGTAACAATGCATTCATAGCCATAACTGCTTCCCCAAGAGGGGAGGACTAAACACATGAGATGAGTTTCATTTTGCAGAGGAGTGTGCGCATCATGTGTGGCAGCAGCTCATTACGCAGAGCTGTCTGGAGGTTTCTGGCTCACATGGTTTTTAAAGTCCGCTTGCCATCAGGGCCTAATGGGCATTGATGGAAATGACTCCGCTGTTCAAGGATCCATCTCAGAGCTCACCCGTCTATCAGGCAGCAGCCTTTAAACTTCTTGAGCGCTTTACGTACGCAGATGGACATGAATCACAAACATGAGAAACAATTTCAAGTTCCCCCCAGGAGGAGTGGGGGATAATATTTCCTGTTTAAAGTTGGTTTACTTTTACTGAGTGTTTTCATGACTTTCCTGCATCTCCAGGACGCTGTGAGTCTGCCGGCCACAGACCCCGCCCGCGCGGAAAGGAAAAGCGAGCGCGAGATGGGAGATAGAGGTGGGGTGGGCTACTTGCGCCGAATCAGGGTTTCAGTGAGTGATGTTGCCGCCATAGGTGAAGGTTTGCATGCGCGCTGGTTGGGATTGAAAGCTGCCATCATCATCTACTGCCGCCCGTCTGCACCTGCGTGCCGTCTGAGGTGAAGGCGCACGGCCACCGGAGTCACGCTGGACCGGAGCCAGTGGCCGCGGACGGATCACCAAGTTGAGATGCTGGGAGAGACTGTGGCTGTCTGAGGAGGACGCTTGCAGCTATTTGGACAAACAAATAAGGGGGAAAGGAGCGTGTTCGTGTATTTTGGGATGTATTTTCTCAAACTGAGATAAGAGAACAGGTCAAACGAGGAAATATTCGCCGTGGAAGGAGAGCGGGGAAATAAAGCGTGCGCCACGCTCGACACAGATGTGGGTAAAACAAATATGACTGCCGAATTTGCCGCTGTCTCTGTCTGATGCTGACGGCACTGAAGAAAGAATTACGCGCCGTGGTTGAGTCCTGATGTGTGATTGATTGTGTTTTTTGGAGGAGACGGACGGGATCGGATCCAGGTGGCGCATCTATCGCTTTGGCGGCGCGTAATGGAGAGAAAAGTTTCGGACTTCGCAGAGGAGACGCACTCGCAGCATCCCGCTTGTAAATAACATGTGAACCTCCCGCTTCTGTCCGCGGCTGGCGAAGTTTGAAAGTGGATTTATAAGCATCGCAGTATGACTTGAAAGTCCCGTGGCGGTTCTCATCAAGCCAATTAACGATCCTTGACCCGATCCGTGCAAAGACGCGCAAACGGACGTCCATGACCTAGAGAGGATTTCTGCAGCATCAGCGGCAGAAACGACGCAGAGAAAGCCCGATTCCCGCGTACAAAGAGAGGCTCCTCACTGGATGTCTGTGATGTTGTGCCAGCTCGGACAGAGGTGTGTGATGGAGGTGGTGCTGCTGACCATCCTGTCCTGGGTGTCCGTGTGGGCGGAGGAGAAGATCATATTTGACAGACACACTGTTTACTGGAACAGCTCCAATCCCAAGTGAGTGTTTGTAAGAGTTTGGCCTCGAGGGTTGTGTGTATGTGTGTGTGCGCGCGCGCGTCTGTCTGTCTGAGGCATTGTTTATTTGGACTACTACCATGCATGCACCTCAAAATAAACCCTACAGCCTCAAGGAATGAAATCTGTAAGGAACTACAGCTCCCGATGCTGCGGCCAACCTGTTTACATGTAATCCCACTTGTTTTCGTATTTCTTGGGATGGAAATTGGAAAACTGATGTTTTAACAATGAGCCACACACACTGACTGTTTTATGATGTGGCACAGGGAGCTCCTTTTGTCTGAAACAATGAGGGCATCTTTCCTTCTCTCCTCATCAATGTCTAGAGATTTACTCCCTCTCCTCTCTCACACACACACAGCCCGTAACTCTTTTTTTTAGCTGGTTTTAGAGTCTTGTGCCAGTCAACACAGGCCTGCATGGACACAAAACATACAAACAGACGTCTTTAACTGGGTTTCTCATTGACATGGGGCACAGCACACTGGGTCCATCCGTCTAATGGTTTGTGACAACCTGGTCAGCCAGCCTCTTTCTTTCCCTCCCTCCCTCCATCTCCTCCTCCTTCTTCTTCTTTGCTTTTTTCTCTCCTAGGTAGATAAACAGTGAAAGTGCTCCCTCTCTCTATCTCACGGCTGAATTAGTCCAAACCTGACGGGCCCTGACTCCCTGCATCACCCAAACACACACACAGAGCTCCAACATGCCTGTCTCTGACTGCATCACCGTTCCACAGAAGGCTTCTCAAATATTTATCAGACAAGGGGGAACATCTTCTCCCCTCGCTCTCTATCTGTCTTGCTATTCGTCTGTCTGTCCTTCTTTCCCACCATAAACACTCACACGGACGCCCGCAGACACCTACACATTGCCGACGTCACAGGGTACATTTAAGCTATATGAAAGGTTACTGGTGGCGCTGTTAGTCCATCGGGGACGGATGGAGAAGTTGAAGGAAGAGAAGAGAGCATCAAAAATGCATCGCTGCTACATAAGCAGCGAGTCTGGGCTGTGGAGCCCCGGCGAGCCTCCTTCTCCCCGTTAGACCCGGAGCCGTCAGTGATCCAGCACTCAGAGACGCACGCAGGGTTGCGATGCTGCGCGTGCCAAGTCCATGCACTGACAATTATCACCGATTTTCGCCCTCAAATTTGAGGAAGGGCTTTTTATTTTATTCTTGTTAGTTTTAGTTTTGTAGCACTAAAACTGCACCCACCACTATAAGGAGCAAAAACGATCGAAAACTTTAACAAATTCCTTAGAAAAAGGGAAACCGGGCATCTTCACACTGTTGTGCAGAAGTCTGCACCCCTTATTTTTGACATTTTTCTGTTAAAACCGAACATAATTTGATAAGTATGGGGTAAGTATTAGGTAAATATAACCACAGAAGCAGAACAACCTACAACTTTTCTCAGTATGCCCTTATTTCTTTAACAAAAATGAAGGCAAAAAATACAAAAAAAAGCATGTGGGGAATACTAAGTACCCCCATGAATCAGTAGCTCGTAGATCCACCTTTAGCAGCAGTAACTCAGAGAAGTCCTTCTGGATTGTAGGACTTTATGAACCTCTCGTCCTGACCAGTTGTCGTTTACAGTGGGGCTTCAGCTCATTGGGGTTTTTGGGAATTCACAGAAGACTTTTTTCCACGGTAAAAAATCAGTCCTGATTTCATCAAAGGAAAACGTTATGAAATATGGGCTGTTTCATGTCTCTGCAATCAGCATAAACTTTGGAAACCCGTCCAGGTGATCGACTGCGATGACCACGTTTCGCTTCCTAAAACTACTTCGACACCAGTGAAAGTGGCTTGCAGAGCTGCAGGAGTCATGGCTCAGGAAAGTTAGGTTCTCAAAGGTTCCTGGCCAAGTCTGTCACCTGGGCTGAGGCCTGGACTCGGACTTGGCCGTTCATCTGCAAATCAAACCCGCTGATTCGACTCTTGTGTCAGAACCTCAAAAAAACAGAATATCTGGGAAAGACGGTTCGAAAATGGAGATAGTTTTTAGA